>VSWD01000005.1:85249818-85848046 GCA_033119305.1 Pinctada imbricata | reverse complement strand
ACAGCGGCCAATCCATAGGTGGCGCTGCCAACCAATGACATCCAAAGTCCACACCCATGATATTTTCGTCTGTGTTAATTGCTCCGGATGTTGAAGGACATGCGCGCGCAGAATAGTTTGGTAGTTCCTCCTATATTGTTTAGTTCCCAAGTAGCCGATCGTTCCTACATATTTGAAATAAAATATATACAAAATAAACGTTACACGCATATATTTTTTTCTGAGGGAAATGCAAATTAAAACTTAAAAACATGTGATGAACAATATTTTGGAAGAAGAAGAAATGGAAAATAAGAAGAATGAAGAAGAAGAAGAAGAAGAAGAAGAAGAAGAAGAAGAGAAAGAAGAAGAAGAAGAAGAAGAGAAAGAAGAGAGAAAGAAGAAGAAAGAAGAAGAAGAAGAAGGAAGAAGAAGAAGAGAGAAGAAGAGAAGAAGAGAAGAGAAGAAGAAGAAGAAGAAGAAGAAGAGAAGAAGAAGAGAAGAAGAAGAAAAGAAAAGAAGAAGATAAAGAACAAGAAGAAGATAAAGAACAAGAAGATAAAGAACAAGACTATAGAGGACGCTCAAATTCTGCTTCTACAGTATAGGAGAGAGAGAAGAAACAGAAGACAATGAAGAGAGAGAGAGAGAGAGAGCGAGAGAGAGGAGAGGAGAGAGAGAGAGGAGAGAGAGAGTTTACCTGCTGCGAAGCACATAAATCCGATCAGGCCAGTGTATACAATCTGTAGTACTTTGTGTTGAGGAATGGAAACAGTTCAGTAACGTGCTCAACAGCAGAAACACAAAAGAGGAACAACCCAAGAACACAGAGAAGACGACCCATCATTAGAACGCTTGTCCCGCCAGTCTGTTGATTAGAATGATAATTGTGTGAGCCCTGAGATCAGACTAACCACACCATTCCCCATGTACGAAGTGAATTTATCACCATTCTAGTTTGATCAAGATTTCCGTCCCCACACTTCCGAATTATGCGTATACGCTCGTAAAATCGTACATTTACAGCTTAAGGATACGTATGCAGTGAAATTTATTTTGAGAGACTCTTCAAGGAAATATCATAGTAAGGTCGCATAAGACAGATGGTCTCTTAACACAGGATTGTTGCATGAAAATTGATTACTTGGGAAACAAAAGCTTTTGTTGTCTTTTATTCTAATATGACATGAGATTTTCTCCCTGTAGGTGCTATAGAGCCCATCCATGGTTTATTCTCCAACACATTCATGGTCAGATAAGCTACATTTACTTACGCTCTAATATGCAGACCTGTCACTACTTGTCGTCTGCTATAATCAGGAAGTATTAGAATAGAAATAACAACTAGCTAGCCGTGGTTTATTGTCCAGTAATTCCGCTCGCCGCATAAACCAATCATGTCATCTCGCCGCTTCGCTGGACGATAAACCACAATTAGCTACATGTACTTGCTATTTCTTAAACAAAATGGGCCCCTAAGACACAGTAGTTTATATGTAAGATTAAAAGAGCAAGTAATCATGGTAACCATTACCTGTATTTGTAGGTTCTCCGGGTAGTGGGTAGA
Source organism: Pinctada imbricata (assembly GCA_033119305.1). Lineage (NCBI taxonomy): Eukaryota > Metazoa > Mollusca > Bivalvia > Pterioida > Pteriidae > Pinctada > Pinctada imbricata. Next base: position 85,846,500 of record VSWD01000005.1, on the reverse strand, counting down.
CTCGATCATCTGTAGAGTCATCGTATCTCACATTGATCTCCCATAAATTCTGGTAGCCATCTACCCTAAATGGTTCAAATATCAAAATAGCCAATTTGTTAGATCTATGTTGAAAAAAAAGTAATAAAAGTATGTTAGGGGCGCTCTACGGGTACATTTAACGTATACATTGGTGCCGTTGACTGTTTGAGCTCATATAATGTAGCTAGTTACTTGCAGTGATTCACCGCGTGGGATCGAAACGTGTGACGTTGTTATTCCTTTCGGAGGTTTTTCATTAAGTGATACGGCACATGACTGATGAGACATTGCAGTAGGGCAATGCCTAATAAGTAAGTCCATATCGTTTATATATCTGAAAAGTCTGTGGTTTTTACAAATACCTCAAGAGTTCTTCTAGGTCAAGAACGTTTCTGTCGTCGACATACTATTGAAGTATTTGCAAAAACTATGAATTTTTCATATACTTAGACGATTTGGATTGATTAATTTTGCATTGCCTTACTGCAATGGCTCATCAGTTTTGTAAAGTTAAGTTAGAAAATGAAAAAAAAAAAAAAAAAAAAAAATAGAAAAAAAAAAATGTCTAAGGAATCGCAACACCATACGTTTCGATCCCACGCGGTATGATTGGTACATAGAATTAAAAGGATCAGAACTATCTTGATATAATTTTGAACAAAATTCATTCAATATTCTTGATGACAAAATATTATTTACATGTACCACACCTATGAATTGAAAATGTTGAAATCTGATAAAAAGGTGCTTCTAGCAGAGAGAGAGAGAGAGAGAGAGAGTACCTAAACATTCTGGAGGGTCCGGCTAGTTCCACAATAGTCTTATATTCATCCCATACTGCCGATTGACGCAATGTTGTACCCATTAATATGGTTGCTATGACGATCAGATGTAAACAACTTATCCTAAATATGGAAAATAATTTTGCGCTATCCATTGTTGATGCGATTTTCATTTTCATGTACTAAATATTCTGTTCTCCTTTTTATGTGTTGATTCGAATTCGTTTTATTGGTAAATGTTCAAATATTTCATCATATTGATTTTTTTGTTAATAAATATCTTATATCAGAAGGAAAAGTGTGTGATTATATGAAATGATAAATTGACAGTAAGTCCATTTGACAGCGTGAAATGTTTTTCTCTAATCTATTGAGAAATTTAATTCATTCAATTTATCTTTTTATATATATCCCCATTACAAAAGTGTGTAGATAATGAAAGAAGAAACCAATTATGCAACAAAAAAATATCGCCTCGTTAAACCCCTTTAAGGCTTCCACACGACCTTTTCATTTAGATTAAATCTATTTCACTAAAGTTATGCCCGTCCGATAAATTCAATATATAACATGTACATGTAATTTATATATATTCATAATAAAATGAATTGAAATAAGACATATATTCGATTTTAAATTATCTAACTGGAAAAGACTGCATGAAAAAAAAAAAAAAAACCTGCTATGACTAAGATATAGGGCACATTTGAACACCAAACAAATAATCAAATATACTGATCTGCAGCGGGTGCGAAAAATCGAAAAAAAAAAAAAAAAAAAAAAAAAAAAAATAATAAAATAAAAAAAAAAAAAAATTATGGAAAAAATGTGTGGGTAGGGAAGGGGTTCCAGCCATGGGCATGCAATGTGATTTTGAGCAAATCAAGACTAGAATCCTGAAGGTTTTAGAGTACCTGGATTTTAAGTTTAATCATATTCTATTTCATATCACGAAAAGGGGTTTGGCAAAATTTTTTACAATGGCTGATGCTGCCTAGTTCCTGATGACCTTAATTAGTGACCTACATTCCTTCCCGCTTTCTTTTTTTATGCATAAGATCTGTTTTCCGGGATTTTAGTACAATAATCTTTTCATTTCAGGGAAATTCGGGCTACGTTCCCTCGCCATCTTCTTTATTTTGTTTTTCATCCTGGCATGCTGGACATACGGAGTTAACGTTCCTAGTGGATTATTCGTTCCTTCTCTACTATGTGGCGCTGCTTATGGACGATTTGTAGCTACGCTTCTTGTTCAGTATGATAAATGTTTTATCAAATCATTTTGTAGCTTTTATTTATCCTTAAGAGATCCAAATATAAATCCATGTGTCCGGGAAGGGTAAGCAACTTCTGTTATGTCACATATACTCATCATTAATACACCAACGATGATAAGAAATTGCAAATATCCTTTGTCTTTAGGTCTTCATACCGCTTCACACAAAAGAAAAGAAAGACAAACTCATTTTGGTCAAACAACAAGCAAGACTCATGCAGCATGTTTTTAAGAATACAAAAATAAGAATGAAAAGGAAACAGAAAAAATCAAGATGATCCTGCTACTTGAAAAAAAATCAAAACAAACAAATGAATAAAAAACTTTAAACTTACCATCATTAGACAAGTTAAGACAACTTAGCGTCTTCAGCGCCTTTAACTCTTTCTTTTATCCTAATTACCTCTTTTTGCTATCCTAGGATTGGCTATGCTAATCACGAGAATTCTGGTACTTTCGCTCTGATTGGTGCAGCCGCTTTTCTAGGAGGCGTAGTGCGCATGACCATCAGCCTCACTGTCATTCTTATAGAGTCAACTAATGAAATAAGCTACGGACTACCTCTCATGCTCGTGCTGATGGTATGAACATTTAAAAAAAAACGAATTAAGGGAAAATAACACTATATATTTTATAAACTATTTTACTTTTATAAATCGATAATCTGATAGTACAGCCATTGAGTCATTGTTCAGAATAGAATGGTCATCTGTCACAATAAGAGAGAGAGAGAGAGAGAGAGAGAGAGAGAGAGAGAGAGAGAGAGAGAGAGAGAGAGAGCTGTGACGGGCAAAACGTTTGTATATATCGCAAAACATGGAAAATCAAAAACATCTGGGCACATTTTTGATTTCAACAATAAGAACTCGTTTTGATAAATCTTCAATATTCATTTTATTTTCTTCGCCTCGAAAGGTAGCAAAATGGTCAGGCGATTTATTCAATGAAGGACTATACGACATCCATATAAAACTGAAGGACGTTCCATTGCTAGAATGGGAGGCACCGAAGGGGATGGAAAAGTGAGTAAAAATAAAAACCTGATATAAATAATTCACAGCCATGCGTTTTTACTGTCAAGTTTGTTTGTAAAGTGTAACAGGGAATTTGTCCGAAATTTACCTGTAATTTATCACGAATTGATCCAAATTAGAAAAATAGCCAGCGGTCATAGGCTCTAAATGAAACGATTTCCCATTGGAATTTGAACTTCTGACGATGATTCTATGAGACTTATTCCCCATTTGAAGTCCATAAATGATGAAAATTACCTTTGATACATTGAGCGTAGAAATAATTAATTTCAATTTTTGTTTGAATGTTTATTCAGTGCTCGTGTTTTCAAATATACTGTGAATTATGGCATTAGATTTCCAAGGGAATACAAATGAAAATGAAATGCGAATCCCTGCTTCTAGTTTTAGTATGAATGTCCGAACCGGTCAAAGACAGTGTTTCCAAAAAAAAAAAAAAAAAAAAAAAAAAAAAAAAAGGAAGAAAAGAAGAAGAAAGAAAAAAAAAAGAAAAATAGGGGGTGGGTGGGTTAAAAGGAATAAAAAGAGGGAAAAAACCTAAAGTCTTATCATCGTATAAGAAAACAAGTATTAGCTTTTACAAAAAGCTTGTCGTCACTTAGCTGACTTCAAATTTTGTAAATTCTAGTAAGAAATAATCGATTTGTATAATGTATTGTTACTCTTTTCCCTTTTTACATTTATTCCGATTCAAACGACGGAAATTTCCGTGGTTGTGCGATTGTTCAAGGACGTATCGCTACAAGAAATTTTCGATGCATCTTTCGGAAGAAAATGCATTGATACGATATGACATTCAATTGTCAGGTCACCTATTCTCTTGAGCCGACCTGATGAAAGAATCTTATGTACAGAATTTGAATAACCTAGACGAATATTTGCATTTTTTTGCAATTGTCGACCAATCATATTGGCAAGAGATATTCTACCCGTGCAAGAAGGTCATGGATTATTACAGTATACCGCGAGTTATGACTGACGGTAATATCTTTTTGGTCACATTCGTTTCTCAGAAGATCTCATTTCAATATTGTAACCATTTCAAACAACAGATCAGCGAAATCAGCCAACTATATAAATAATTGATGAATAGCCATCCTCTAGCTATGGTCATTTGAGTACAAATGCACTTGTCGTGACTCTTTGTTTGAAAAGAAGAATTGGTGAATTAGATTCAAATAGACAGAGTTAGATTGTTAATATATATATAATCGATATTCATTGAATGCATGTACTACAAAATATCCAGGAAGAAAGTTTACTTAGAAGTTTCGGATCGATCGCAGTAAAGTAAAGTATTCATGTTCTGCTCTGTAAGCATTTAAATCAATATACATGTATATAAATAAATACATGAATTCATGAATATTATTTGCCTTTTTCCAGATTATGAATTCGTATTTTTTTGCCAGATTAACTGCCAGACAAGTGATGACGTCACCCATTCATTACGTATTTCCGGTAACTCGAGTATCCTCTATCGTGCGCATGCTCAGAACGACAGTGAATAATGCATTTCCAGTAGTTATTAACGTGAAAACTGTCAAGCATGTAAGATATATTTTACATTAAACACTTGATTGTAACCAGTTTGAAATTTAACCATTCAACCATTAATGTTAATTGTTTTATCATGTCGGGCATAGCCCCTATGATATATATATTTTTTCATGTATATTTAGTAGCCTGTTTTTCATGTTTACTAAAAGTATGCTATTTTTTCATGTTTTAGTGGCTAAAACTACGGGAAAGTACAACAAAAAGATCAAAAGAAAAAGTAAAAAAAAAAAAAACAAAAACAAAAACAAAACAAAACACCAAAACAACATGAAACAATTCATTTATGTAAATTATAACTTTAAATTATATAATTGAAAAATATCATTTCAAAATTTTTTTTCTAGGAAGACCAGGAGAACGAATTAGAAGAGAATACTTCTGAGCATGAAATACCGTAGGTAGTTCTTCATGATTGTCTTTTTTTCGTTCGTTCTTTGGTTTGATTTTTTTTTGCATATGATATTGTCACTTTCAACTTCAATCCAGTAGACTCGGTAAATAAATGTCCATCACATAACCCGAAATCAGAATCCAGAAGGTTTTAATACAAACTCTTGAAAAAAAATTTAAACAGAATTTTCTCACGAGAAAAGAAGAGTATGACAAGGACAAATAGGACAGACTGACGTAAACATTTAGAAAGTTATACTTGAAACATTACCACCTTATTTTCACCATTTTGTCGACATTGTACACTATTCTAACATCACTTGGGATTTTCTCCCTATATACATGTACTATAGAACTCGCCTGGTGTAAAATCTCCAACAAACTTCCAGTCCGCCAAGCTCCGCCCATTTTCGTGCTTTAGAATCTCCAACAAACTTGCAGTTCGCTAAGTTCTACCAATTGTTGTTTGCAAGATAATATTAGAATAGAAATAACAACTAGCTAGCCTTGGTTAATTGTCCAGTAATTCCCCGAGTAACCGAGCTTTGCCGCTCGGTGAAAATTTTTTTGGTTTATGTGACCCGGGGAATTACTGGACAATAAACCACGGCTGTAACTACATGTAGTTATTTCTTAAACATACTGTGTAGAAACGACTCTGATCTTGGTCAAACACAGCTGGCCCGCACTTGTCGATGTCCCATTCTACAGTCATGGTGCAAATTTAATTGTTTGAAATATTTCAAATACGTTCATCGGACACTTTTACAGCCTTAATCGTGTTACCGTTGATACGAATTGACCAATGGTTTAACACGTATAAACAATATAATGCAAAAATTATTCATTAGAACCATAGAAAAGTGAAAAATTACCCGAACCGATATTTTTGCGCCCATTGTTACCCTTGACAAAATCGCCTCCAATCAAACACCTCTTGAAACCCCCTACTCTGACCAAAATTTTAGGGAATTCATGCATTTATGCTATCAATTCTGTTCTTAGTTTAAACATATTTATTCATTCCATATGCAAGTTACATATAATTACAGAACTACAAACAATGTAGGGATCTGAAAAAAAGCGTATCGCTTATTTAAATTCATTTCCCGTATTAAATTTGGCAATAACTAAGTCAGTCGCTATAACTAGTCAATGTGAAAAAGGAATAAATAAGTAATGAAATGATTACAAAAAGGAGTAGAATTAAAGTAAGGACAAAAATGTAAAGGCAAAAATGTAAAGGCGATAGTGTAGAGGCGAAATGTTGCTGTCGAAACCGATATGGTTTGGGTGACACACGTTTTCAAGTTAAAATGTAACGCATTTATACAAAACTTTGGAATTATGATGCAAATTCTAACAGCAGTATTTTTTTTCCATATATATATACATACATAATAATGAAGTGAGGATAAGGATAATAATGAAATATGAGTTATATCAATAGAGTTTCTGAAGAGAACGTGATGCAGGGGAGAATCACAAAAAGCGTTTGGTTTTCAATATATACTCTTGCACCTTAAGAAAAATATGTTCATTGAACTCGAAGGATTTTCTTCTGTCTCCAAATAAAAGTAAATTGCAATGTAAAGGAAAATCCAAGGAGTACAACAAATTTATTCGTAAGGTTTGATAGTTAGTACAATAAAGGAGATAGTGAGCTGTCGATTCTATTTCGCCACAGGAACAATATGGATTTTCTTCAATATTACACTGAAATAAGTGATGTTTGAGGCCACTACAATTTAGTCTAAGTCTGGTGTGAAGTATCTGACCTTTCCGAGTACCTACATTATAATACCTAGGAACCTCATGGTTAATATAAAGTTTTGAGAGATTAACTTTGAAGGAATTTAAGGAAGGCGATTCTTTCACATTATTAGGCAGAGAATTCCAAAGACGTATTGTCGTGGGCATAAAACTGTTAAAATGGCTAGATGTTCTACATTGTGGAGGGATGAGATGTTGTGAATGTCGTGTGTTGTAATGATGTACTTGGTCATGTTGATTGGGTATGAGTGTCTGTAAGTATTCAGGTGTTAATGAGTTTTTAATTTTATAAAATTCAATAAGTTTATGTTTTTCCCTACGTGTTTCAAGTGTTTCCCATCCACATTCAATATAAAGGAGATTTAAATTGCAAAGTTTGGTCCCACCAGTTACAATCCTAGCTGCATCAATATTAATTCTTTCCAGTTTGTCTTTATAATAAAAGGGACAATTATCATATAAAATATCACCGTATTCGAGAAGTGGGCGAATAAATGAAAAGTACATAGTTTGTAGAGTATGGCGATCAAGATCAAACTTTAGTTTTCTAAGGATATTTAATTTAACTTGGGCTTTATTTACGATTAAGTCAATATGATCCCCCCAATGTAACGTGTTATTTATGATGATCCCCAAATGTTTGTGTTTATTAACTTCATTTACAAGGACGTGATCAAAGAATAATGGAGGATGATTAGCAGGAACTTGTTTTCTAGATATAAGTAGAGACTCAGTCTTATGAGGATTGAATGTAACAAGTCATTGTTTGGCCCATTTATGTACTGTTTCTAAGTTTTCATTCAGTATATGTGCTCCTAGGTTACGATTTTCTATAATTATGTAAATAGACGTGTCATCAGCAAATAATTTAATATTACAATTAATTTCACAAATTATATCATCGATAAATATTAAAAATAGTAAGGGACCTAGAATAGAACCTTGGGGGACTCCAACATTAATTTCGATGAATTCAGATTCCCTCCCATTTATAACAACTTTTTGTTTCCGATTCGAAAGATAACTTTTTAACCAACAGAGTAAATTCCCACATATCCCCAATTTCTCAATTTTGAATAATAATCCCCTATGCCAAACTCGGTCGAAAGCCTTACTGATGTCAAAAAATACAACCCTAATTTCTTTTCCCTCGTCCAATGCTTGTGAAAATTCGTTTACCATATACAAGAGCTGGTTAATGGTTGAGTCCCCCTTACAAAATCCTGATTGATGAGGTGAAAGAAGTTTATTCGAAATTATGAAGTTATGGAGATATTTATATACACATCTTTCAAATACTTTACTGATAATAGATAAAAGGGATATGGGGCGGTAATTATTAACTTTTTGAGGATTATCTTTTTTGAATACTGGTACAACATTTGCTATTTTCCAAAGAGAAGGAAATTCGTTTAAAGAAAGGGACAAGTTAAATATTTTGGAAAGGGGCAAGGCAAGCTGGTCTGACGCTTCTTTTAAAAATCTTGGGTTTATTAAATCATTTCCTATTGCTTTAGTTGTATCTAATGTCTCTAAAATATCTTTTACGTCATTTTTAGTAATTAAAATGTTTCTTAGGATATTTGAGGAAGAGTTCTCACATAGCGAGGGGATTTCTGCATTTGAGTCTTCTATTCTTGACTGGAGAGAGAAAAACGAGTTTAATAAGTTTGCTTTTTCTAAATAATCAGTAATTACTTCTTCATTATCCGAAACTAAGATATTAATTCCACTATGATTTTTTGAAATATTAGAGATAACTGTTTTGCCGTTCTCCACCAATCTTTGCTCGCAAATTGATTTTTTTTCACTTTTTCGCACAAATTTACATGGTGTTGCAGTTTTGCGTCGCGAAGAAGACTAATAACCTTGTTTCGTGTACTTTTGAATTTATTCCAATAATAAAGAGAATTTAATTTTTTAGCTTTTTTCCGAAATCTGTTTCTTTTTCTCATTGTTTTTCGAATTTCATTGTTCATCCAAGGAAGATCGTGTTTACGCACAGTTATTATCCTATTTGGTATATATTCAGATGCTACTTCTAAAATTGTTGTTGTGAATTTTTCGACGATATTATTCAAAGATAGCGATGAATCATCAATAAAATTCCAATTTATATTAGATAATTTTGATCTATAACCGTCGTAATTTCCGCGGTCATATAACCAAATTTTCCTTTTATATGCAGTATTTTAATTTTCTCCGAACGTATCAAGGCGACAATTGGGCAATGGTAGCGTACATTTACATTAAGAAAGGGTTCTATAACAGTACTAAGTTCGATAATGTTAGGGTTATTCACGAGTAGGAGATCGATCAAAGTAGATGAATTTTCTTGGAATGAAGTTGGTTCGTTAATCAATTGGTTTAAATCATACGACGAGCAAATAGATTTCATATTTGTGTCATTTTTGTTTAACTGGTTTTCATTAAAATCACCCGTTATAATTATATTTTTAAATTGAGTATCAGATGCTAATTCAACAGATTGTTCTATTAAATCCCATGTTCTATTACAAGTATTAGGTGGTCTATAAAATACTCCTATAAGAAATTTTTCATTTTTATCTTTGACTTCAATCCATATACATTCTAAATCATTTAATTCTAGATCATACCTTCTTTTGCAGAATAAAGTCTCTTTGCAGTAAATCATGACCCCTCCCCCCAATCTATCACTTCTATCTTTTCGAAAAGGAATACCGAAACCATTTAGTTTGATGTCATCATCAGATATATCAGTATTCAGCCAGGTCTCAGTAAAACAAAGGAAATCATAGTTTTGTAATTCAATATTTAATATATCTAGTTTTGGTTTAAGACTTTGTATATTAAGATGTAACAAGGATAAACAAGTTTCTAGTTTTTCTGTAAAGGCACTATCATTTTCAACACTTGTTGAATCGGAATTTAAGGATGAGTCGAGTGAGTAAGGTCCGGGATTAATTTCTATATCACCACATATAATCAACAAAAGTAATAAAAATGTAAGTAGAGAAAGTGTTTTTACTCCTCGAAAAATGTGTGTCAAGTCCAAAATCGTTGTAATTTTCAAGCTAAATGAACGATTGTTAAAAGTACCTATCCTGGCTCTATATACATCCAAAGAAATATTCATTTATTCACGTAATAGCGCTATCTTTAATGTCGTATGCTAGAGCCAGGGTAGGTATAATTACATAGTTGATCTTTTTTGTAGGTATTTTAAATTCAATTTGAAGGAAATACTGAGCAGCATTTCGCCATTCTGTTCTTATGATAATGCAACAACACAAAAGTGAAACACAAAATAACAAAAACGTATGTACAACAAAAGCATAATTTGATAATAAATGCATACAAAAAAACAAAAAGGAAGAAGAAGCTTAAACGCCTAAAAGTGGGTATAATTAGTAAGTTGATGGTAGTTGGACCATGAAAACTATAAAATGAGAAAAGAGTTTTATGATGAGAGAGAGAGAGAGAGAGAGAGAGAGAGAGAGAGAGGAGAGAGAGAGAGAGAGATTATTATATTAAAAGACAGAGCATTTATGTTCACAAATCGGAGAGAGAGAGAGAGAGAGAGAGAGAGAGAGAGAGAGAGAGAGAGAGAGAGAGAGAGAGAGAGAGAGAGAAGGAGTATGTATTAATATGTATTTCTGATATAAATTTCAGGCTATTGACTAGACAATTTCAAAGCAAGAAACAATTAAAGCAGACAAATTTGCAAATTTAGTAAGACATCATTAGGCAGTCGAATCAGTACATAAGTGCAAAATGGATGCAAACCAAAAACGCAAATAAAAACATAAAGTAAGCACGTAATTAACCAAAACCGAGCGTAAATAAAGCAAAACATAACATGTTATCAAAACATTTGCGATACAAATCAATGCAATAAACATCAAATAAACATCAACATTGTCGTTGGGCAATATATAGAACATACAATTACATTCGGAACTTCAAAATCGTCATATCATTCGGAACACTAGAGCCGAATGTTTAGTAGGTCGAAAAATGTAACGACTTTTGGGAGTGTTCTAATACAGGTTTAGTGTATATACGTTATAATAGCATAATGTGTATGTTTGCAAGTTTGAAACCTGTCGACTAGAAGGAGCTTGCATGTATTTCAGCCATAACTTCCAGTATCAATAAATAGTACTTCGTACCTGTACAATTCTGTTCTTGTATCCATGTTTTACAAATCAGCCATCTTTTTTGTAGCATTGTCTTTATTTCAATATCCATGTACATTAACAATGTATGGAAACGCCCATTATCCAGGAAGCGGTTTTATCTCAATTCCTAATATTCAAAACGTTTCGATAGAATCAAATCCGCATTCGCTTCTATGATTTCCTGATGACGTGATGATCGCAATTTAATCTAGAAAGTACAAATCATTGGCGGATCCAGAAAAAAAATTTTATATCGCCATCTTAATCGTTAAGACGATATAAAAGCTCATAGAACCCTCTAGTCCTGATTTGGTTCCGCGTTTGCAGATCTACATCTATACGAGCCTCTTTTAGATGCGAGACTCACTGCATTTCGAGAATTTTTTTTAGTTCATTAATGCATGCCTTTGGAAATAGAACCAAAATTATATGTGAAGAAATAGATAAAGATGAATACAAATAATACAGGAAAGAACAATCCGGTCGAAGAAATCGTATGCACTTTAATGCACTAGTATACATGTACTTTGAAATATTATTCACAGTATTTTGCAATTAGATGAAAGTTTGAGATTTGATGAAATCAATTCATGTATTATAATCACATTCGGTTCTTTTGAATCTGATATGAATTTACTCAAATAGTTCTATATTTTTACAACAAGACGAAAAAGAAAAAGAGGAAGAAGAAGAAGAAAAATAAAAATGAAATGAAAAAAATCCAAGAGTTGAAAATCTTTTGCTAATCAAATTATGTCATTCTGACAATTTTTTTTTCAAATTTTGTTACATTTTTATGTAGTGATGACGTCAACGAAGACGATGGTAGACATCGGTTGGTGGGTGTGGTCATGAGATCAACACTCGTTACTATGTTGAAAAACAAGATCATGTTTACGGAGGAATTACAGGTAAGTAAGGACGTCATTTACGTGGGTGCAGGTGCGAGGGAGTGGTGTTGACCTCTGAGGCAAAACAAGCATGTCGAAAAAAAAATTATACATTCGAGGAATCAGGAATAGGCGACTTTGGCTTAAGCCTGCTGCTTAATTTTGAATGAGCAAACTCTCCAAAAAAAAAAAAAGAAGAAGTTATAATGGATTTGAAAAATGAAAGTGATAAATTTGCATATATAGCTATGTTTTGCTGGTTGCAGATAGATAATGGATTTTCTCTTATTTTGACAAATTAGAATTAATTGGAATGGTGATGACCACTTTTCCATTTGAGTATATAAGACACAAGAAACGATAAGTACTTTTTGTGTCGCCTGCGAAGCATAGCGACACTTAGGAATCTAGGGATCACTTTGTCTGTTTGTCCGTTCGTTCGTCCGTTCGTTCGTTCGTCCGTCTGTCAGTCCGTCTGTCTGTCTGTCACACTTTGGGTGTCACAGCCCATAACATTTAATTCGTAAGTGATAGGGCTTTGATATTTCACATGTGTATGCCTTGTGACAAGACCTTCCTACACATACCATAATTTCTGACTTAGTGACCTTGACCTACATATTTGACCTATTTTTAAAAAAATATTAAGAATGGATATATCTTTTGATTGTTAAGCGTTAGGACTTTGATATTTCACATGTGCAATCCTTGTGGCAAGACCTTTTTACACATACCATATTTTTTGACCTTATGACCTTGACCTAGATATTTGACCTACTTTTGAAAAAAAGATAAGATTCGCTATATCTTTTGATTGGTAAGTGATAGGGCTTTGATATATCACATGTGTATTTCTTGTGACAAGACCTTCCTACACATACCATGATTTTTTACCTATTGACCTTGACCTACATATTTGACCTACTTTTAAAAAAAGATTAAGAATGGATATATCTTTTGATTGGTAAGTGATAGGGCTTTGGTATTTCACATGGGTGTTCCTTGTGACAAAACCTTTCTACACAGACCATAACATTTGACCTTTTGACCTTGACCTACATATTTGACCTACTTTTCAAAAGAATTAAGAATGAATATATCTTTTGATTGGTATGTGATAGGGCTTTGATATTTCACATGTATTTTCCTTGTAACAATGCCATTCTACACATACCATATTTTTTTACCTTTTGACCTTGACCTAGCTATTTGACCTTCTTTTCTAAGGTTGTATATATCTTTTAATTGGTAGGTGATAGGTCTTTAATATTTCGTATGATGAGACCTTTTATTACCATTTTTTACGTAGTGACCTTGACCTAGATGATTGACACTCTTTTCTGAAAATTTGAGAATGACCAAATCTTTTAATTTGTAATTAAGAGGTCTGATATTTCAAATGAATTTCATTTGACAAGACTTTTCTACTGATACCAATAATTTTGATCCACTTTCTAAAATAATAATCAAACCGCTTCGCAGGCGACACAAGCATTCCTTGGATTGCTATTTTTTATAAATAGTGACAAATAACTAAGGCTTATAATTAGTAAGATGTACCATATTTTGTCTTCTGAATAACATCATCCCTAACCCAAACGATAGATAGTCTCATACAATGAAATACATGGGCGGGTCTAGGAAAAATTTCATGGAGGGGTCCAAGCCATCATCGTTATCCGGTCAATGGTTTTAAAAATACATGATACGTTAAATAAGGTAGAATCAGCATTTTGGCAAATTTCATCGAGGGTTACCCTAAGCCCCCTCTAGAACCACGCTTGAAATAAAAGATACATGTATGTGCCCTCAAATACAAGACCAAAATAGATATTACCTCGATCCATACGTGATTAAGACGTCTTGTCAAGTACGACAACTCTGTCACAAAACTTTGCTTTAACGTTTATTTAATACCTTGGTAAACCAATGTCTCCATCCGTCACAGCTAATTGGATTAATGGCATGATCATATTAGGAGAAAAAAGTGTTTGTAAAATTAGATTTGCCTTACGATTAATTGTGATTAATGATAAAAAGAGTTGCTACTTGACGGCAGCTTTGGGCGCCATTTACAAGCCTAATCCATCGGTGTTCGATTGGACAGCGCCCAGTATGGAAAAGTACATCTTTCTTACGGTGTTCACTAAAGAAATTCCGATTCAAAGCATATACGAGAAACTCCTACTTGCAAAATTTGACAAAAAAGTAAAGCGCGAAACTCCCACGTATAGAAAAACATATAATTCGTGTTGGTTTTGAAACCTGACAGGGACCAAAATATATATCCGAGGATGTGATAAAGGATTGAAAGAATGCTTTGATTGGCTACAAACTACAAGATATATTTCCTTATGAAAATGTGCTATGACACTAGGAAATAAGAATTTTGGGAAAACATTTTTCATTATCCAGAATGCAGGTTAAGATTCTCTACAACGGGGATAGTTGAAATCGTCTATTTCTTTTGACGTATTCGAAAGGAGAACTTTAATTTGAAGAGTGTAATTACCACGTCTTAAGATTAAAAATGGTATAAAAAGCAAACAATTTGCACAAGAGAAATTTCTTGATATACTCACCTATGTCAAATTTTGCTCGTCTCGTCCTCAATGTCTGAATAGAATTGCATCAAACCATATAGGAAGTAAGTACTACCAAAATTGTGTTTGCTTTCCAGACCTAGTGGTTAAACAAGAATGTCGGAAAATGATATCGTTGGATGTGTATTTTAACCTTTTATTCTCTACAGCCGCTTAGAATTATGATCAGTTAATTTAATAAAAATCTAACAGAAAAACTCGAGGTTCTTCCCTTTCATACATGTAGATGTATGACTTGGATGCATGGATAAGTAAGACTGCTTTACACGTATTTCCCAAAACACTGAACGTAGAATTACTCGTCTTGCATACAAATGTTTCGTTATCCATCTGATAGCCTTGCAGAAAAGAATTCTGATTGGCGGCGGACACAGTCTGCATTTCTCCTTATCCACACCTTTTTTTTTGGGGATCATTCAGTAGACTTCCTACTTATTACTGTTCATATCTGCCAGTCTGTAGAAAAGATGGACCGTTTGGTTATCGTTCCCGACCTTAGCATCTATGTTTCTATATATTGAGCATAAGTTATGATATATTATGACTAGTTGCCTACTTAGTTCAAATGTATTAATCTGGAAGCATCACTGATGAAAATCTGATATTCAAAGACGTGTCTGGTACATGAAAATTGGTTGGAAATTTTCTTCAAGAAGTTATAGAGTTGGAACCCTTTCGAATTATTTCTAAAATGTCAAAGGAGTCGAGTCCTTCAAGAGTAGGGCGAAGTATTTTCCATGTGGAATGTCTACAGACATTACATATACCGTATAACCATACATTTTCGCGAGATACTAATTTTCGCTTTATTTGCGAGTGATTTGGAATCGCGAAAAATTATTCTCGCGAAAAATTATGTTTGATAAATTAAAACATAGATTGGTATATCATTTACATTTCATTCTAATCGTACATGCGTCATGCTTTACTTTTCCCAATTAAACGGAAATAGAAGTGAATTGAGTGCACTCTTATCACAGACCTAACTAAACCTTTAATGAATTAATGAAAGATACAAAACAGTAACATCGTATGTACATATTTGCGTGTAATTATGGAACGGCGAAAAATTGTACTCGCAAAAATAAATACACCCTATTTTACTATAAAATCGCCAACTTTGATACCCGCGAAAATTTTTGGTTATACGGTAATATGCGATTATGGAGAACGACATGCTTTTGTGTACCTACTATTAACCCAAAACAAATATACCAGGATGAGAAGGCTGGAAAATTATTGTCAATACTAAAATCGTTATAAAAATGAAAATTATGCTGTAGCCCAGTTTTTCCAATAAAGTTCAATCATTCGTATAATCTTCGGATGGACTCCAATACCCTTTTCTCGATTAGTCAATAATGATGTAGTTTGTTATTATTAGAAAGGGAAATTGATTCTAAAGCCATAGAAAATATTTTATTTAACGTCTGCAGACGGGTACTTTTCTAGAAGATTGTCCAGCAAAAAGCAATCACCACATGTAACAATTAATTTTTCGACAACCTTGTTTAAGAATAAGGATTCAATAATATTCCTTGAAATGCAACCTTTCCGCGAGTTGACTTTTCAGTTGGACATTAATAAATAGGTTCTTTCACGATTTGACTTTGAGAAATGAAAATTGGTGCTATTCATATTCCCCTAGATCTTTGACTTCTGAACTTCGATTGGTACTTCTTAAACACTTATTTTCATTTGCAGCATAGAGCGGTTAAACTCGTTCAACGTGATTGAATGTTTAAAGGGTTATAATTACTTCTTTCTAGCTCTGTCACCTGAAAAAGCTTTGTTTTGCCCATTATCAATTTGACATTTCATACTATTTTACAATTTCGGAAACTTGTTATTTCATTCAAAATATCATCGAAATTTAAGGAAGTAAACACCCTAGCACCATCCCTCCGCTTTTAATGAATGCGGTTTTTGTTGTAGAACTCTTGAGGATTATTCATATAAAGTGTTCACCATTGTTTATTTTGTATGTAGTGCGCTTGTTCTTGCTTGTTGTCTCCGTACGCACATTCTTATTATCTTATCATGTACGTGTGTGCTCCGCAGTGATCACAGCAATGTCGTCATATTGGAATATCCTCCCATTAATAATTATATCAAAGAAGTACTCATCAGTTATTCAGCCTCAAAGTCGAGAAGGCAAGACAAAACCATGCGAATTTCCATTGGAACGGTTACGAACCTCGGAATGAATAACATTCCGAAGTGAGACCAGGTGCCCGGGGAGAGTCAGCGTCTCCTGATTGCATGCAACGCCCGTCGCAACAGCTCCATGAACATATGTCAAATTCGGTGATTGTCCCGATGTACATATTAATGTACATATCAGGTAAAATCGCAATCCAGAATGTCACTGATCATTCTGGAAAGAAGGATCTGATAACAAATTTAAGAAGCCACATATAGCAATACTCTAGTTTTACTTCATTTGTGTAATTAGCAATTATTACGATTTCAATTTCTGTATCACAAACACTCCCTTTCCGAATACCAAGATTAGCGACATCTCAATAAAAAGGATTCCCTTAAAAAAGGAAATACATATGTCCTTACTACCTCATTCAATGTCATGTGTTCATTGATAATAGTTATATCATCAATTGAAAGAATATTGGAATAACATGGAAGTGTTCTAACTCTCTACCTTTTTGAAGAAATGTTCAAACCCATTTTAACGCACCAGACAGGTGTTTCGGATTGTAAATCCACAACAGAAGTACTTCCTAAATGCCGAAGTGATTTTTATACAGCCAAATGTAATACATTAGCGCCTCTGGTTGAATTTTTAGAATTTAAGTTTGTACATTTACTTGCAGAGAGTGCGACGTTCCAAATTTTGTGTAGGATTGATTCAAAAGTATAATAAAATGAAATTATGACCAAAATAGCATTAAGGGAAGTACCATTTTTTAAAAATCATTTGGCACTTGCTAAATATGAAAAAATCTACCAAGTGCGTAGCGTAGAATAATCGTTTATAAATATTAAGCATGCAACTTGGAACAATCAACTATGATAGTCGTTTATAGAAGTTCCGGGTGATAACACACAACTGATTGATCGATATTTCCAAATGTGTCATTGGTGTTAAATTGATTATAATGACATTTACCGGATTTTTCATATTACCTCGTATTTGAAACTAGGGAAATTTTACTTCTTTTCTATGAATAGATATTGGAACAAATAGTGGCGTAGCTACGGCTAATTAAAGTGGATGGTTTTCATGTTGTAGGGATCTTAGCCCTCGCTATGATCTCCAGAAGGTCTTGCGTAATGCCCTAGTGAGGTCACAAAAGGCGAAGTCGCAGGAAGATATATAAAGGACATCTGAATGTGCTATGATAACTTTTTGTAGAGAAAATAACGTTAGTTAAAGAAAAAGGTGGATGCTATAGCATACAAGAATACATGGTAGCTACGCCACTGACAAAGTGACCTAATCACTGACATAATTATGATTTATACAAGATAAGAATGAAGAGGATAGGATAGGCGTCGACAAGGAAATGCTTCTTACAATTCATTTTATGAAGTATAAATCTGCCAAGCAAGTAACACTCGAATGTGAATAAATAAAGATCAAAGAAGTATCTATCAGTTATTCAGTCTCAAATTCGAAGGCAAGGCAAAATAATTTCCATTGGAAAGTCAGACTGTTAGAACTGTTAAAGTTAGAACTGTTTAATGCTTCAAAAAAGTTAAAGCTAAAGATGCAAGTTTATAAAAAGAAGGGAGATCTCCAACAAGACCCCGTTGCAGCATCAACAGTAAAACACCAAAACACCCGATGCAAAAACACAAAAGACGAGTACAGCACGAGACGGAAGACACACGACATGTAAACATCAAACACAAAAGACTACACATAAACCGACGAGACCAATGGGTAACCGGTGCCGACTTTGGACGGCCATTTGTCACGCAAGTAGCAAATGGTGTGGTTATCCTGGATTACGTGCGCACAACCCTCTCACTTCTCCAATTACCCAGAGGTCTCGAAGAACGTACAATTGTGGTGTAAAACAACCTCCTCACTGTAAGATGACATCACACAAACAAGACCGCAAAACACAGAGGCCCCAGAGACACAGATAAATATGTAAATGGATATAAAAAGAGGGCATGCGTAATACAGTCCGTGCTCTGCCGGCTGTAGCGAGCTCATGTATGTAATCACCCGAGGAGTCCGACTGACATTCAGAGAGGACAGGTGGTCGGGGCCCTGTCTTCTCTAAAGAGGTTTGGACAGGGCCCGTCATGGAGTCCCGTCGTCACAGTCAGTCAGAGTGCAAGTCTCAAGGATGCGCTTGTACAAGACTGTAGATTGGTCAAGTACCAAGCCTAGTGTCCGTCTGGTGACATTAGGATCATATCCACGGTATAAAAGGCGTTTGATGATTCTGACGCATTTTCGATGGTTATGCTGCCTACCTTTGATCCTTTTTATTTTGTTTATCATATCACCATAAAGGACAGGTTGTGTAATACCCATAGTAATGTACTCTGTTGCATGTATAGATACGAATTTTAAAAGAAGTTGACTGTAATTTTTGTAAAATTTCCAGAAAGTCTTAACTAGTTTATGAAAGCGGAAACCTTGACCTAAAAGTTTTTTGGTAATTTGTAAATTTGTAAACACCACTGTGAAAATCCAAAATATCAGTACATGCTCTAGCGTACCGGATGAGCTGTGATATGTAAATGCCTTATGACGGTAATCTTGGAACATCACCGTCAAGCCGAGGGAAATTTACTATGTTGAATCCAAAATCATCCCTTTTGTCATATACACTTGTATGAATCTTTCCGTTTACAATTTTGATATTTAGGTCCAAAAAGGGTGTTTCTGTATTTGAAAGGTTTGCCTTGTTAAGGGTTAATTCTTGTGGATAAATTTCATTCTTATATAATTCAAAAGCAGGATTGTCAATGGTTAGAATATCATCCAGATACCTAGAAGTATTATTGAAACATTTCAGCTCATCAAATTTTCTTTGCTTTTGAAGATTTTGGATAAATTCTTTTTCATAAGTGTATAAAAATAAATCTGCAACAAGAGGCGCACAGTTAGTACCCATAGGAATTCCTACAACCTGCTTGTATAGATCCTCACCAAATCTAACATAAATATTGTCCAAGAGGAAGGACAAGGCATTACACAGGTCACTACATGTCCATGATTTGTATGATTTGTAGTCTGTCGAGGAAAAGAAACCCTTCGATTCAGATGTACAAATGTAAGTTTTTCGCTCTCGATCAAAACACCATTTAATGAGATTAGATAATCGATCATTAATTTTGTCATGAGGAAGTGTGGTGTACATATTAGAGAAGTCGTATGAAGAAATCGTATTGGCTTGGAAATTTCCAGATTTCATTTTTTCAATCACATCCCCTGAATTCTTAATAGACCAAAATAAATTTACATCATTCCTGTTTAGAACCGTTTCACAATATCTAGTTATGTGTTCTTTAATAGCAGTAAGTGCTGACGTCAGATTTCTAGACAAAATTGTAGTGGAGCAGTTACTAGAATAAGCAATAAATCGAAATTTGTAAGGAGACTTGTGCAGTTTCGGTATGCAATATAGTGTTGGGAGATCCAATTTAGAAATAGAGATATTGAATGAAGACAGTTCACTGTTATGCTTGCCTAAAATGTTAGATGCACTTTCATTGCTTTTGATATATGTATTAGTAGACGAAAGTTCCGAAATCAAAGTTGATATGTAGTAATGTTTTCAAATGATAATGGTGTTGTTTGCTGCTTTATCAGCTGGTGCAAAGACATATTTTTCATGTAATTTACTTAGTTTGGATTTGAAATATCTTTCTGATTTGGAACGTGGATTTTGAAAAAGATGAGGGTTTTTATGAAAGTTATCTATTCGAATATCCGTTATATCTAAAATGAGATTTTTCCAGTCATTCAGAGCATGCGGTTCGACTCCTTCTGATTTACACCATCTTTTCGTATAATTATCTAAGGCTTCCGTAAGCACTTCACGGCATTTGACAAAATCTATCTTGGATGGGATTCTATACTTAGGTCCTTTTTTAAGAAGACCACGGAGCTGTCCGTCTTGGATAATTGAAAAGTCACCTGTAACGACATGGCCAGCTGGTTTGTAGAGATATTTAGAAGTTGCACATTCTCAAGAAGCAGGACACGATTCAAGTATGTCAGGATCCGTTGTAACTTTATTATAGTTAAAAACAAAGTTTCGAATAGGTTTCTTGTACTTATAACAAATAAGAGGTGGCTCTAAATTTTCAAAATATTGAGGAATGGTACTTTGTACGCGATGATCCCGAAAAATATTAGAGATGTTTAGAAGATCAAAACCTTTGTTAATAAACGGGATTTTTATGAATCGTCTTTTCGGTGAGGTGTTTTTCACAATAGGATAAAGTTTATACTGTGCGAATGAGACAATGATATTAAGTCTGAATCAGTCAGTGTTTCTTAAGAATGCAACCTCTGCTTCATCCAAGATAGATTTCAAGTGCATACATGTAACTGGTATTGACGACAGAGCATGTAACAGCTCATGTCTTCCGCGATTGCGTGCTATAGTAAGTAAATCGTTGAGAGAGCGGTATATTCTAGATCGTTTTCTTTTTTGTCTGTTTCGTCTTTTCCCGTGTGACCTGTATTTCCTTTTAGTGTTTGGGCGAATTGAAAAGATGTTGATATTGGTAGAAGCTGAGGAAATGTTTCCTTGTCCATAAATTTGATCGTTTAAACCAAGAGGGTACGCAGTCTGAAGTTTGGTGATCCAGGCAAGTTCAGCTTGTAGTCGGCGTTTTATAGTATCGTTCGTCTGAGCCTCACGCGACTTGTACGCTGCCTTCCTGGCTAGACCTGCTTATTAATATGCCTTCTCAACTACATTTGAGGGTAAACAGCAGAGCTGCCGTTTGGGCAATAATGCTTATGCTTCACATGACCAGCTCGTTTCATGTGCCTTTTACTCACTTACTCCTGGATGGGGGAGAGTGTAATGCAGAATTAAGCATTTTGCCCAAGATCACAATGTTTTTACAATGTTAAGGGGTATGAACAAACGTTTTCCGGTCATATTGGATTTGACGTGAAGCATTCTTGAAAATCTGCCGTTCTGCAGAATAAAGACTCCAATTTTAACCATTCTAAAACTTAGTTTTCTGTACCTCAACATCTACATTTTTCCATCTTTCTAAGCGAAACTGCATAAATCTATTTCAAGACGACCATTTGAACTTTGTGCAACGAATTGCGCAGCGGCAGGTTTGCAGAATTCATGATTAGTACTATAACCTATTTTAAACGTTACTATGTGTTTGATGTTTCTGTCTTGTGCGTTGGTGTTCCTTGTCCCTTTTGTGTGTTCTGTGCGTGTCTAAACTGTGTATTTGTATTGGGTGTTTTGGAATTTTGCTGTGGGTGTTGCAACCTTGTGTTGTTGGAGATCCCCCTTTGTTATATGATCATATATATACAAAACATTCCGAAGTGAGACCAGGTGCCCAGGGAGAGTCAGCGTCTCTTAACTGCATGCAACTCGTCGCAACAGCTACATGAAAACTAGTCAATTTCAGTGATTGTCTCGATGTACATATTAGGTAAATATCTCTTGTTGGGTGATGATGACAGCCATTCAATCGCAATCCAGAATGTCACTGATCATTCTGGAAAGAGGGATCTGATTACAAATTTAAGAAGCCACATACAGCAATACTCTAGTTTTCAACTTCATTTGTGTAATTAGCAATTATTACGATTTCAATTTCTGTATCACAAACACTCCCTTTCTGAATACAAACATTGGCGACATCTCAATAAAAAGGATTCCGACGACAAGTTAACCACTCCCCCCTAAAAAGGAAATGCTTTCTGTAGAAGTACATATGTCTTTACTGCCTCCATTCAATGTCATGTGTTCATTGATAATAGTTATATCTTCAATTCAAAGATCATTGGAATAACACGGAAGTGTTCCAACTCTTTACCTTTTTGAAGAAATGTTCAAACCAATTTTAATGAACCAGACACGTGTTTCGGATTGTAAATCCACAACAGAAGTACTTACTAAATGCCAAAGTGATTTTTTGACAGCATAATGTAATTCAAAAGCGCTCTCTGGTTGATTTTTTAGAATTTAAGTTTGTGCATTTACTTCGCAGAGAGTGCGCCGTTCCAAATTTTGTGTAGGATTGATTCAAAAGTATAATAAAATGAAATTATGACCAAAATAGCATTGGAGGGAAGTACCATTTTTGTAATCATTTGGCACTTGCTTAAGGTGATATCACACGTTTCATGTTATACAACACTTATTTTCAGAAAAAACATAATTCTGATTTCCTAATGTAATTCAGATGTAAGGGACAATATTAGGA
Source organism: Pinctada imbricata (assembly GCA_033119305.1). Classification (NCBI taxonomy): domain Eukaryota; kingdom Metazoa; phylum Mollusca; class Bivalvia; order Pterioida; family Pteriidae; genus Pinctada; species Pinctada imbricata. The sequence continues at coordinate 85,823,608 of VSWD01000005.1, read as the reverse complement.
GGTCACCATCCCAAATTTTGAGATTTTGAAACTGATCAGACTTTTTAGCCATCCATTGATTGTAATGGAAATGCTCATTTCTTGGCTATATTTGTTTTTCAGCCCAAGATTTTCAAATGAAACTTCACATATGATTCCCTTATCATATTGTGCAAATTCTTATCGAAAGAAATCATTCAATGACCACGTCATATTATGCAAAATCTGACTGAATGTGTAAATTATCATGTAAAAAATTAAAAGTGCAATTCGAGTTATCTTCCTTTACTATGTGACCAAAGACAAAAGCATCCGAATTTATATAACCAACCTTTTTGAAATATCACAGCAGTGTTCCTTCACTCACAAAGATTTCAATATGTAAATAAATAGAGCCGAATACAGATTTTGCGTGATAACACGACAGTATATGCACATGTGTAATGTTATTACCATAATGGTACATGTGTAACTATATTATAAGTTTCTCTACATTCAAACACTTTACTGACACCTGACTTATTTCTGAATAGATACGACATATGTATGTAGGTAAAAAAGTCTTAACAAAATTTTCAAATAAGTTCAATTTCAGCAAAATATTGACTATTGTTGGTCACTCTAGACTTACCATTACTTTGCAAAGAAAAAAAAATTACATACGAATATCAATGTGATGATTACCTCTGCGCTTAGACTCGAACCACGGTCTTCCCGTATGGTGGGCAAGAGCTCTACCTCTGAGCTATTGGATCGACTTGCCGATTCAGTGATTATTACAAAGCCAGAGCATTAAGACATTTTAAATTAGGAAAATCGGAAATCTTCAGCGTGGAGATTTCTTGAAAATTCTCGTCTAAGGGAGGCTACTGAAACGCGTGTGATATCCCGTTAATATAAAAAAAAACTACCAAGTGCGTAGAATACTCTTTTATGAATATTTAGCGTGCAACTTGGAACATTCAACTATGATAATCCTTCAAAGAAGTTCCGGGTGATAACACATAACGGATTGATCGAGATTTCCAAATGTGTCATTGGTGTTAAATTGATTATAATGACATTTACCGGATTTTTCATATTACCTCGTATTTAAAACTAAGGAAATTTTACTTCTTTTCTATGAATTGGTATGGACGCAAACAGTGGCGTAGCTACGGCTAATTAAATTGGATGCTTTTCATGATGTAGAGGATCTTGGGCTTCACTATGACCTCCAGAAGGTCTGCGCAATGCCCTAGTGAGGTCACAAAAGGCAAGGTCACAGGAAGGTATAAAGAGGACATACGAATGTGCTCTGATAACTTATTTTAGAGGAAAAAACTTTAGTTAAAAAGAAAAAAAGGTAGATGATTTAGCATACAAGAATACATGGTAGCTACGCCACTGACAAAGTGACTTCATAACTGACGTAATTATGATTTAAACCAGATAAGAATGAAGAGGATAGGATAGGCGTCGACAAGAAAATGCTTCTAACAATTCATTTTATAAAGTATAAATGTGCCAAGCAAGACACCGTAACACTCGAATGTTAATTATATAACATAGAAGAAGTATCTATCAGTTATTTAGGAAATGGGAAATAAATTTAGGTTATGGGAAATAATCTCAAAAAGCCGATGCACAAACGTGGTATAATTCGCTGCGCTTAAATATAATTTGACATAAGATCATTTGCTTTTTCGTTTCTATCTTATCTAGGCTGCGTCTGAAAATCACTTTGGCTGGTTTAGCCTTCAAAACTCATGTCTGATGCATTAAAATTGGTTTGAAATTTTCTTCAGGAAGGTAGGGTTGGAACACTTCCGTATGATTCCAATCACCTCATGGTCTCTCTGTCTGTTATCTGTCCGTTCGGCTGCAAGTTTGCAGTTTCATGGATTTTTTTTTCTGCAATCAATGGAGATATTGATATGACAATCACTGCATACATTGATATTGGATATTTAAAGAACAATTTAGACTGCCTGAAGCTAGATTTTTTGAAGAGTGATGACCAACAATAACTTGCGAAATCGAGTGTTTCGGACTGTTTACTCTGTAGTCAACAGAAATATTGAGATGGGATTTTATACGTAGATTGGTCTGTGATAATTACAGAAAGAGTTTAGCATTTGGTCAGCGCATACCCTTTTAAGACAGTTATCCTATTTGATGACATGATGTCAGATGATATTGGGATTTAGATTGCTTCTTGTTGTTCCAGTTAAAGATTCTGTGTTCAAGGACTCGTTATTTGAACTCGATTTGAAGAATTGAAATTTTGAAACCTATATTAGAGCATTCATATTATTCCACTCTTTTTGGTTTATATGAGAAGTGGTCTATTGTCGTTGAAATCATTGAATGAAAATCAAGTGCAAATGAGATAAAGACAATTCTGACGACAATCTCAACAACAGCACTCACAACAGTGCACAAAATTGAGCATCGACGGACCCCTAGCAAGCCAAAAGTGTGCCCGGATGCCCGGGAGGAGTAAGCATCCCCTGCTTGACTAGCCGTTGATGCCCACGCAAGAAACTGAATACAATATGGAATCAAAATACCAGGTGTTGTCGGTTGGGGTAAAAATGAAGATGTCGAGTCCTTTACAAATAAACTTGTCCTCCATAAAGAATGTGAAGATTTTATCAAATGAGTGACCAATAAGCGGATGCATTTGATTGTTGCAAACAGCTTCAACAAACTTTAATGTATTTATACTATACTATTTTCTGCTGTTTAACATTGAATCATTTTGGATAAAATTGGCTAAGAGTACCACTAATGATGACTCATTGTCCCAATTGTTCATGTATAGTGCACCGCATTTAGAAAATTCATTCCAGAGTGCTGCTTTCTGGCGTCACTGCTGGACACTTTATGTTTCTTATCAAAAAAAAATCCATAAAAATATAAATATCTTTCAAGATACCTAATATTAAATTCAATTTTCCAATATTGTAAGCCTATCCCTTTATCGTTTTCCTTTGTGGAATCTGACACGAATGATCCGAATCTGATTGATGTGTCTTCTTCAGTATCAGATCAAGTTTCTTTTGTGAAAAAAATACAGAAGAAAGGAAAGCTAGTTATTTTTTCCACAAAAGTTCAACATAAAACACACTATATCAAACGGATTGATTTTATATTTTACAAAAAGTAGATAAAACATTCTAGCTTGACATTTTTTTACAAGCAAAAAGTTAACCGAAAAAGAGAAAAACGATGACAGTTCTCATCAAACGTACATGAACATCTACCGTCAGATTAGATATACTTTGATGTAATGTCTCTCTGTAATGTAATGCACTCTCTGTAATGTAATGTCTCTCTGTAATGTAATGCACTCTCTGTAATGTAATGTCTCTCTGTAATGTATTGCACTCTCTGTAATGTAATGTCTCTCTGTAATGTAATGCACTCTCTGTAATGTAATGCACTCTCTGTAATGTAAATGTACAAATCTAACTTCGAAAAATTAAAGAGGGCGCTACTGAAATTATTTTTGGTGGCTCCGCTGGAAGCATCACTGATGAGAATTTAATGTTCGAAACACGTGTCTGGTGCATGGAAATTGGTTTGGAATTTTCTTCAAGAAGGTATAGAGTTGGAACCCTTCGACATTATTTGAACTAAATGAGTTAAAGAAGATCCTGACGATAATCTCAACAGCACACACAATGGAGCATCAAATTGCAAGCTAGAGGTGGGACCAGGTGCCCGGGAGGAGTAAGCATCCCCTGTTGACCAGCCGCACCTGCCGTCGATGTACATGTACGAAAATAAAACCAATACATAAAATACATGCATTGCACTGTCTGAGGTTATATCTATATAGAAAGGTACACAAGTATTGTGTCACAAAAAATATAAGTTGACACATCACGAACAATCATCATTTTGTTGTTTGTCAATGCTTAAGCTTGTTTCATTGAATAGTCAAACCGTGTAGGTCTCGAGGCATATATATTTTTTTAAAAAGCGCCACCTACAATGCGTTCGTTTAAAAAGGGTCTCCTTTGATACTGTTTATTCGAAAATTATTTTGCTTTGTATATCAATGATACTATAATCATTCAATTTCCATTGTTCTTTTCAAGAAACGAAGATTCTTATTGGCTAAGAAATTTTGTTGATACATCGATCAACAAAAAATTTCACGGAAGTCTATTTATAGCACTATTTTTAGAACCGGGGGTTCCCTCAAACACGAATAAACTCGTTGCTGAAAATACAATTTGTCGATGTTTGCTTGACATTTCAATGGTACCATTTCTTCTCTACTTGCTCAAACTGGTTCTAGCAAGACGGCTGCCATTACTTGTTTTCGTCTGTAGAGTCAGTTACAAGTATCACTCGGCATCCCCCATCCCCCGAACTTACGAAATATAATGCGGTGATTAATTGTTTTTAGATCAAAGAAAACTTGTTTTCGTCTGTAGAGTCAGTTTTATCACTCGGTACCCCCTCCCTCCCCCGAACTTACGAAATATAATGCGGTGATTAATTATTTTAAGATCCAAGAAAACAGTCAGTATTTCATAAGTAGATGATATAAAATGAAAAGAAATTAATCTTACATTTTTTTCTGTTGATGCAGGTATAACCCGTCAAACTGGACAGAAAACTTTTGCATCAACGCACTACGCGCAATTGATGAAGTTTTCTTTCCTATTTTTCGGGTTATACCTGCATCAACAAAAAAAAAAATTATATATATATATAAGATCCATTTCTTAATTGCTCATCATTACCATATCATGTGAAAGACACAAAGTCACAAAAGAACGAGGATGAACATTACATATCAGCGCTCAGTTTCTGAAAAAAAAATTCGAAAAATTTCAGAATTTTCCTTACTTTAATCATCAAATAAAAGCTTCAAATGCTTTTTAATCTAGATTTTATTGTGCTTTCATATATCATTTCTACGTACTAATTAAGATTTTGAAACAAATCTTTGCGATGTTTAGTTGATAAATGCTAAGCTATCAAAAGTTACGAAAATTCTTTGAAATTTTCGTAAGAATTTTTATGAAGCAGGCTGCTGCAAAACCAGAATTACAACATGGCCTCGCTTTTGTTAAATATAACGTGTGATATTGTTTTACGGTGCGTTTTAATTATTTGTTGCAATGTAATCGTTTCATGCGTTTCAGCGATGACTTGTTAATCTTGCTTCTTTTCTTCTTCTTCTTCCTTCTCTGTCAAGAAATTCCCACGAAAATTTGAAAATTTTTTCGTAACTTTTGATCCCTTAGCACTTCTTATCCACTAAACATCGGGAAGTTTTGTTTCTTGATTTTCATTTAGTATGTAGAAATGATATAAGAAATTACAATATAATCTAAATGGAAAAGCATTTGAAGCTTTTATTCGAAGATGAAAGTAAGGAAAATTCTAAAATTCTTCGTAGGAATTTTATTGAAGTCAAAAGCAATTGCTTGGTAGTATAGTAGTCTCTGCGTCCATCAGTCAAATAATTCCATAGATTCTTCACCACAATAGATTGGTCTTTGATATTTGTGCCACTTGTGACAAGACATTTCTATTATCACTTGAATCCCAGAACATTGCCTTTGACCTGTATGTTAAGTATTTTAGACTTGACCATAAAAACTTGTGGTAAGAGCGAGGACTCACATTTTTTTGCATGTTAGCGACAGTCCAATTCTGTGCGTACGTATAGTTGGAAGGAAATGTTCTGTCCAAGACCCACATTTCAGAAAAAAAAGTGTTTTGGGGTTTTGCTTTGGGTGCTCCAACCGAGCGTTGTTGGATCCCCTCCTTTCATGTACAAGCATACAGGTAAAGCCTTTTTGTGTCGCCTGCGAAGCATAGCGACACTTAGGGATCACTTTGTCCGTTGTCCGTCTGTCCGTCTGTCCGTCCGTCCGTCCGTCAGTCCGTCTGTCACACTTTGGGTGTCACAGCCCATAACTTTTGACTGGTAAGTGATAGGGCTTTGATATTTCATATGTGTATTCCTTGTGACAAGACCTTCCTACACATACCATAATATTTGACCTAGTGACCTTGACCTACTTTTTTGACCTACTTTTCAAAAAAATTAAGAATGGATATATCTTTTGATTGGTAAGTGATAGGACTTTGATATTTCACATGTGCAATCCTTGTGGCAAGACCTTTCTACAAATACCATACTTTTTGACCTTGTGACCTTGACCTAGATATTTGACCTACTTTTGAAAAAAAAGATAAGATTCGCTATATCTTTTGATTGGTAAGTGATAGGGTTTTGATATTTCACATGTGTATTCTTTGTGACAAGACCTTCTTACACATACAATAATTTTTTTACCTTTTGACCTTGACCTACATATTTGACCTACTTTTCAAAAAAATTAAGAATGGATATATCTTTTGGTTGTTAAGTGATAGGACTTTGATATTTCACATGTGCAATCCTTGTGGCAAAACTACACATACCATAATTTTTGACCTTGTGACCTTGACCTAGATATTTGACCTACTTTTGAAAAAAAAAGATAAGATTCGCTATATCTTTTGATTGGTAGGTGATAGGGCTTTGATATTTCACATGTATTTTCCTTGTTACAATGCCATTCTACACATACCATAATTTTTTACCTTTTGACCTTGACCTACCTATTTGACCTTCTTTTCTAAGGTGGTATATATCTTTTAATTGGTAGGTGATAGGTCTTTAATATTTCTTATGATGAGACCGTTTTGTTACCAACTTTTACGTAGTGACCTTGACCTAGATGATTGACACTCTTTTCTGAAAATTTGAGAATGACAATATCTTTTAATTTGTAGTTAAGAGGTCTGATATTCAAATGAATTTCATTTGACAAGACTTCTACTGATACCAATAATTTTGATCCACTTTCTAGAATTATAATCAAACCGCTTCGCAGGCGACACAAGCATTCCTTGGATTGCTATTTTTGATGTTCTAGGTTTTTAAGATTTGTTTTTGGCTTTGAGGATGCAACTCTATAGACTGTGAATTCCTTGTCTTGTTGAATATCTTCTTGTTCTCACATGGTATCTGAGGAGATCTTTTCGTCCTCGCAGTGTCATTAATTAAATTTTCTGATCTGATCAATTTTGGCATTGAAGAAATTGATGAGATATTGGTTTATCAGAAAAGTAGTCTGCTACTTTAGAAGATTGGTCCTATTTTGGTTCATTCGAACTATTTTGGCAAAACACTGATTTCTTGTCTCACATAAGCTGTATGTTGATGTGATGAAAATGGTGAATCGGTTAAACCTTGCAGAGTCAGAAGTGATGTTTTATTTCTTCCAAGAACAATTGTCGCTTTTTGATATCTGAGCATAATTGATAATGAACATGATCATTATTTCAAAATAGACGTTTATTCAAGAAAGTGTACAATTTCATGAGTGATTGATCAAAATAGGGCAAAATACAATTTCTAATAAGCTTTGATGAAGAAAGAATGTCTGTTATGACTGCCATCTTAGCATTACGCATGCTCTCTTTGTCATCAGTTTTGACTGGGACCTTCGATTGCAATGTAATTTGATTATTGGTATTGTGAACTCTGTGGTTTAGATTAATGAATTTTTCAAATTGATATAATTCATGAATATCTGATATCGATCTTTGGAAGCATGTAGAACAACTTTGGAATAACTCTAATTCTTAGGGGTGAAACGATCCTCCAAAAGTGAATAACGATATATTGCGATATATTATAAGCTGGATTGTGATATATTGCGATATATTATAAGCTGTATTGTGATATATTGCGATATATTATAAGCTGTATTGCGATATATTGCGATAGATAGTTTCTTTTCATTTTCATAATTATTTTTATGTAAGGGCAGGTTCCTCTTTGTATGTTTGTCCAAACTGTTTATATTTTCTGATTGAATTTCATATTGTGACAATGTCATTTGCTTGAAAGAAACATACACAGGTCTTTGAATCATTTTGATTGCCTTTGTAAATGGTGGCTCTTTTCAATGATTCAATGATTAATTATCATAATCTACATGTATAGGGCGAACCGATACGAATTTATTAGATATCGCAATATATCGATATATTGTTGTACATTTACACTTTCTTGGGGAAAACTTCTTACACGATGTTTTGATTTAGAAAACTAGATAACTAAATGGAGAAGCATAGCATGAAATACTGAAAATTGAAAAACAAAACAAAAAACAACGAATACTGATTAGAACTGGGAAATGCCTCTTCCATGAAAGTATGAAATGAAGCTTTCGTGAGATAATTTAACTAATGATACAATAATCTTCTAATTTTCAAATGAATTCTTATAGGTTGATAAATGCTGCTGATGTATGTTTGAACGACATGAATGAACATTACAATAAGAATATTAAACTGAACTCCCACAAATTGAATGTCTTGCATTATAAATTTGGCTGTTAAAATTTATTCAGAACCAGAAATCCTCTTCCTTTACATAGCGCATCCATTTCTTGTCAAACCTGAAAAAAATATGGTTAAGTGAAAAATCGTATGACAGAAGAGAAATCAAGATCTGTTTGTTAAAAAACCCCAATTATATTCAAATGTTGTTTTATGTTAAGATGAAGACATAATCCAAGAGTGGCAAAACAAGTCAAATTAGCGGGAATGAGGAAGATATCCAAAACAGGGCAACAAGAAAACAGCGAAACTTTCAAAAGCAAAATTAATTGACCTTAGCTATAAACAATCAGGACTTTATCATGAAACTTGAAGATTTTTTTTTCAGAAGGAACAATATAACATAAGTGTATTAATTTGTCTTTATTCTATGTGCAAGTGCATTTATCGTAATGTAATGTACATTTTCATGCAATAAATGCACTTGCTGTGTATTGCTTACCCGTAACAAAACACAAATTATAACATTTATTCTATATAATATGCATCACAATTGTCCTATTCATTCTTCTTTTCTGAAACCACGTTTTCCATGTAAAAAGGTGACGATAAAATTAAGGTCACCACGGGTTCAGTTTGCAGGTTAGAACATCCGGGGCAGCATGTTTCTGTAGAGCTTATGCATTTATGCATATATATTGAAATGGTGACAACTGACAATTTGCAATCGAACTTCTTAAACAAACTCCTCGCACTTCCCGTTTAAAAGGACAAAAATAATAAAAGCATACATTGGGTTGTAAAATCGTCAATGCAGTCCGAAAACTTCTGACCTTAGGGTAATAAATATCAGTCAAAAAGGCATATTAGGCAATAGATAAATATTTTAGGGAGTCGTCATTGAATTGACAGCCTGACAACTCATCCAGGATGAGACATTCGAGGGACGCGGGCAATAAATGACGCCAATGCATTAAAGAAATTGCGAATTGTGGGGCTGTCTTGTAAATCACACCTCTGATAAAAGAAATTTGATATATTTCTTATATATTTACTAGCCTGTTTTTCCTCCTTGGGTAGAAGTATCCAAATACCAAATTTCATACAGTCACTTTTTTTGACCAATTTGCACAGCTAACAAGACAGATGATACATGTACCATAAAGCAGGAGATGCCCTGGTACTACAAACGTGAAAATTTTCGCTTGCGTTGGGTAATTTTCGTGTTTTTGCGATTGTACATTATCGCAAAAAATAACCTCATCCACGTGAAATTACAACCAGTGTAAAAGACAAACGGTGATATTCCTGATGTCGCCACGCGTACTGTTGCAAGGGTTACTTCGCAAAACATTTCCTTAGCGAAATTAACATCACGTCAACATTACTTGCTCTTATTTTTATTTGAGAATTACTTTTGCTCCTTGGCAGGATGTTTTGGGTGGGCTTTTTTGGTTATATCTATATTGTTCCCTATGCCTTTTGATCGTTATCTTGAATTCTGATAACGGTTTACTCATCAGAATTAATTCAAGTGCATAAATCAAATAAGTATATTACATAGCATTTGGATGGTGTAGTTTTTTGGCATCTAATCGTACTTTTATATGTCATTACATCGCTATTTCATTTTCAACATGAAGATATATAACGTGTGCCTATATTTGACTTGAATTCCTTTTTAAAATACATTCCTTAAGCCACCTTAAATGTCTTCATCTTTCATTTCTTTTCTTTTCTATTGAATTTGTAGACGTTTAACATTTCATCCTTCAACATCGAACCTTAACTGCTGTTTTTTCTTTAATTTAACAATTTTTTCTCTCGATGAAGTGTCTATAAACGTTTAAAAATCTGTGTGAGATGATGTATTCTAAAAATACCTTTAGTCAAAATTTTCCTCAGTCATGTCCATTAGTTTGGTATCTCTACTCCACTTTGAAAGCAGACTCTCTATAACTCTCAGAGCTTGTGAATCAGTCATAAGGTTATGCTTGCTTGGTTCCTCTGATATCCTTCTTTGTAGGTACTTCTTGATGATATCATCTACTTCTTCTCCTGGAACAAAAAAGAAATATAAAGCTTATGTATTTAGCTATATTTTGTTAGCAAGCATCGGGTGCTTACTCTTCCTGCTTACTTGGCTTATCATCATTTTGGGATTCATTTTAGTGCTAAACGTCTTCAAGTTCAAAATTATCATGCTCGTTTCGGGTACTTAACCCTCGTCAGTGATCCTTAATCTAAACAATGTAATATGACCAAAGAGTGTGAAACGTTAAACGACAAAAGACATGGCAGGATGGGTTGGATATGATGCTACAGGACCCACGTTTTAGAAATTTCAACAAAATTTGATCACAGAAATTTATCGATTGCGTTGAAGAAACGATCAACCAAGATTGATCGAACTTAGCTACATGTGCCCCCGGGGACTCCTGGTCCACCAGCAGTGGTACTCACCAAGTGGTTCAAATGTTACACGTCTTCAAATTCAAAAGCAATCTGTACAATCTGTCCTAAAACGCTTAGCTTGGTTGTTTTTCGTGATGTCTATTTTTACTTATTCTGCTGGTTTGACTTCACTTGTTGGATATTTTTTCTTTATTCTTAAGGAGGTGAAAGGAACTTATCCTCGAAATTCAGATAAAATCTATTTTGCGTAAACATGTATAAATTAAAGCAATTTCTTGCGAATAAAATTGCATCATCGTACAGAAAGTAACACTGCCTCCGTTTTACAAGACGCGTTACAATCATATTCACGCCTCCAAATACATAATTCGATAGAGCAAGTGTTAATTGCATATAGCAGGCAAATAATGTAACTAATTGACATACGGACTTGACAGTACGGTTATGAATACATAAAAGAAGGCATCTAATATTGGAAGATGTCCTCTGCGAACAATGATTGTCTTCTTTTTCACGAGAATGAAAACTGATACAATAGTATTTCCCCGTAAGAATTGATTGAAGACATAAAAGTAAGGGAAAGCTTGTGAAAACTAGTTGTATATTACTACTATGCGAACATTAATTTTTGCTTCGAGTGTTCGAAATGGCACTTCAATATTTCATGATTGAGGTAATCCTTTAGAAATAAAAGGTGCAATTTTGACTTTAATTATTTTTGTTTTGATATCTGGTTTTTGTAACATACATCATTCCTGTAAGCGAAATAGTTAAGAATATTAAATAATTTACTTACACAAAATTTATGAAAAAGAAACAAAAAAACGAACAAACAAGCAAAACCCCCAATCAAAAACAAAATACCCTCCCTCCAAACCACGTTACATAGCTGCAATGGAAATGAAATATCTACACAGCCAATTGTGCCTCACATAAAATTCATATGAAATGAGGGTCATGTAAATTTCACATGAAAGTTCATGTAAAATTCATATAAATTTCACATAAGATTTATGTGAAAAATATTTCACATGAATTTCACATAAATTTCCATCACATGAATTTCACATGAATTTTTCTAAATGACCTTCACAAGAAACTGAATTCACATAACACCCATGTAAAAATCTTCACATGAATTTCATGTGAAAAATTTCATGTAAATTTCATGTTCGTGCTCGTTTCACATAAATTTCATGTGAACTTTCATGTAAAGTTCATGTAAATTTCATATGAAATTCATATGAGGCACAATTGGCTGTGTAACCCAATGTGCAGCACTGTCTTTAACTGTCGCTGTTGTAAATATTTAGAATAAGTTTTATCCTGATGTTGTATGCGTTCGGTTTCTGATTTTCTGAATTAACAATTTTGTGCTGCATACAGGGATATGGTCATTATCCATATTTGTAATTATATTCTTCAAACATTCGAAATTTTCATTAACCTCGAACAAAACGAACAGATAACATGGATTAGGCGGAATTTGTCGAAAGGTTAAATGATGCACTAAAAATCAGTAATATAGAGACAAAACATCATTCAAACAGGCTGCCTATGATTCTTCTATCAACATACATTAAAAACGAGAAAAGATGAAAAAAAAAATTACAGATATGAAAATTTGGGTATGAATGAAATCTCTCAATTTGATTCACGTCAAATCTGCGTATTTGCATTGGCTGACTGCTTTACTTTCAAGTTTGTGCCTTGAAAATAACGAGGATGTGAAGTCATTGTTACACCATGGAATGTACGTTAAATTGAAAGTGAACAAGAATGGAGTCACGGGATCTGTTTTCAAAGGATTTGCCAGTTTAAAATGTAGGGTTATAGATATCTGTAATGCTCATCTAATTAAGATAATTCAAATGAAAATAAAAAATCACCATTAATCTATATAACAAAAAAGACTTACAAAACTGTAGAAGAAAAGAAACTAAAATACGAGTTGTTGTTGTTATTGTTAGTTCGATATTTACCATGAACAAAAACAAGAAGTGAGAGACTTATTAACATTCACTGATTGGTGATATAATTACATTTTTCACAACGCTTTCATAACAAGTAGGAGATGCTTACTCTTCCTGGGCACCTGATCTCACTTCCATATCGGGAGTTCGCTTCTTTTCATGTGGTGGAGGTTTTTGTTTGTTTGCTTTGGTTCCTGTTTTATCCTGATTTTGTATGCCTTCGGTTTCTGATTTTCTGTATTATCGATTTTGTGCTGTATACAGGGATATGGTCATTATCCATATTTGTCATATAAGAGAAAGATTGAAAAGAAAAAAAAACTCTAAATTTTTTCAATGTGCTGAAAGCCATATTCCTGGAAAAAATTTCTCGATTTCACAAGAAGGTGTACAATTTTAACAACAAACTCGTAACAAGATCTAGATTTTTGATATCTCGTGATAAGTGCTTATTGTGTAAACCTGACACTGTGACTTTCCAAACCAAAAAATATCGGTATTATGATACGTATTTTTAAAGTGATTTTGTTTGTTTCACAAGTGATGGCGTCATTCACAAAATATAGAATTAAAAAAGCAGCTTTAAGATTAAATCGTGGTTGGAATTAATTTTCACGAAGGATTAAGCACTTTTACGTTGAAGTCGTGTCGCACTTCTTAAAATAAATGTTTATAATAGAAAGTGAAAATTGAATTTAAACTCTATTTTCAACGTATCATGTTTAAAGAAATTCAGAAATATACATTCCAATGTTAAATACTTTAGTTTATTCAAAAAGTTTGCAATAAGAAAAATTAATTGTATTGAATAGGAATCAAGATTTCTTTGAAAGTACCAATTTCAGGTTAACCAAGGCAAATTTTTATAAAACAAAGGAGGGGATCTCCAACAACACCAGGTTGTAACACCCACAGCAAAACCCCAAAACACCCAATGCAAAAACACAAAGCAGACAAGCACATAAAGAGACGCATAAGGGACAAGGAACGTCAACGCACAACACAGAAACATCAAACACAAAGGACTACACATAACGCAAGTGCTTGTAAACTAACGCAAATACTGACAATAACCGAATTTGACGAGTTTAATGGGACTGTTGCAAGCAAAGGGTGTTGCATGCAAACTGGAGGACTTGATCTCACTTCGGAATATTGTTTATTCCGGGGATCGCAAATGTTCCTATAGAAATATTAATGATTTTGCCTTATAGAAATATTAATGATTTTGCCTTACCTTCTCGACACTGAGACTGAATAACTGATTGGTACTTCTTCAATGTTAATTATATCATCAGCTCAGCATTTTTGTAAAGTAAATACAAAAATAGAGCCAAGACAACAAGAGTGTTTCTTTATTATTATTTCAGTTCAAAACAGAATACATGTAATTGTCAGTATTGAAATATACGTTTGTTTGTAAAATTCAACTGCGCCATATGCGCATTTAAACAAGTTCTGCAAGAGGCCGAAAAGGGGGGGAATCCAAATCATTTAATTTCCATTGTCATTTTCAAGAAACGAAGATTCTGATTGGCTGAGAAAATTTGTTGATACATCGATCAACACAATTTTTCACGGAAGTCTATGTATAGCACTATTTTTAGAACCGGGAGTTCCCTCAAACTCGAATGAACTCGTTACTGAAAATACAATTTGTTGATGTTTGCTTATCATTTCAAGGGTACCATTTCTTTTCTACTTACTCAAAAATTAACAGTGCATGTAGAATTTGATCAAACTGGTGCTTATTTTAAAGATATAGAGAGACGATCGTTCGCTGTTTGAATCATGGCGGCTGCCATAACTTGTTTTGGCAGACGTATCACTGCGAAACCCTCCGACGAACGAAATATAGTGCGGTGATTGATTGTTTTTAGATCCAAGAAAACAGTCTGTTTTCAATAAATAGATGATAATTAAATGATAAGAAATGAGTCTTATATTTTTTTTTTGTTGATGCAGGTATCACCCGAAAAATTGGACAGAAAACTTTTGCAACAACGCGCTACGCGCATTGATGCAGTTTTCTGTCCAATTTTTCGGGTGATACCTGCATCAACAGAAAAACTATAAGATTCATTTCTTAATTGATACGAAATTGTGAAGAGCAAAGAGTCTGAAAGTGACCTATAATTTTTGCCAGAGAACATGCTGAGACCAGGGCCCGGCACCAAGAACTAAGAATTGACTGAAGCCTAAATTTCAAGTTTTCTTTTATCTCATTATAGTACAATGTATAAGTAATGACTTGAGCTTATTCACAAAGTTTGTCTATCTTCAAAGTAGAATAGATTGGATGAACACGATATTTAAATTTTTTACTGATTTGCTGAATATCGTATTCTGAGAATTTTCAACTTTCAGAAATTTTCATTATTAAGTTTTTTTATGGCGAATTAGCAAATATATTTCAAGTGAAGTCAAGCTAGGCTAATTATATCCTCGGTAACTAAACAATCTAACTACAAAGATACCAACCTAGTGATTGAAATTGTCAATATTGAAATATATGTTCTATTGTAAACTTTAAGGACACCATATGCACATTATAATTTGTTATGTCTCATCAGTAATGTCCGATGCCAAAAACAGGAAATCCAGAATTTCTACAGAAATGTCTGCCAGATAACCTGCTTAAGTCAGAGCTTTGCCATGGGGGAGATAAACTTTAGTTTTAGAAAATTTTCCTCACAAGTTTTTTTTTACGGAGAACGAACACATGTATTTCAAGTCAAGTCAAATTTCTAAAACCTGGGTCCTGTAAAATCATATCCCAGCAATCTTACTACATCTTTCGGTATATTTAGGACATAATTTTCACAGATGTTGGCCATATTACATTGTTTAAATTGAGGATCACTGACGAGGGTAAAATACCCGAAACGTGCATGTCTGGTCCATGCTGTAAATTTGTCTGCTCTAAAATGATGCTAATGAATTTAAAGACGTTAAACCGAAACACTGTGGACTTAGGCGAGCGATATCCTTGTTTAATAAACTATCCACCGGCAGAGAAACCATTACTTAATTAAAGATAATGTCAATCTATAGTATTAAAAAAAGATCAAGCAAGACTGTGACACATATTTGCACATAATTCACATATACGATTGACATCCTCGTTCAATGGATCCTCGTCCGGACTTCTTTTAAATGTTTTGGCTTTCGGAATAAGAACCATAATTCGACGTGCACGTGTCTGGTGTATCGTACCGAACAGTTTCCGCCCAGAAGAACGTTTAGGGGATGCTTACTCGTCCCGAGCACCTGGTCCCACCTCTAGCTTGCTAGAGGTCCGTCGATGCTCAATTTGGTGCTCTGTTGTAAGTGCTGTTGAGATTATTGTCAGGATCTTCTTTAACTCATTTGTACATGTAATAGCAGAATTTGGTGGACTCTTCTTTTTTAGGCGAGTTTCGCGTAGCGATCTCGGCTATAGTGATCGCAGGATTTTCATGACGTCACATCACTTCCGTGACATCCCCACGCCCGTAAAATGTATAAATTGTATATTCACAGTTTTTCTCAACTCCGATCCTGTGGCCCGATGACCCTGGACCTCATTATTCACCATATTTATTTAAGACAGCGTACATTGCATTCCGGCTTTAACAGTTGTTTCATAATGTTTAAAAAATCTAAAAGTTAGAGGATACTGGATGCAGTAAACATCAACTGTCTCGTGTACAGGTGTGTTGAAATTGCTTATAAGTTTATCGGCTATACTGCGAATTACCGAAAAGACAGCATTTACAGAAACGACAGTGATATTTACCGAATAGACAGATATATTTATTTTTGGTTTTGATGATTTTATAAACACATTTCCAATCATAAAATGTGTTTAGTTTTGAAATTTAAGTGTCTTTTCGGTGCAATTTGGGGTCTTTTCAGGAAATACCACGTCTTTTCGGTAAATGCTGTCTTTTCGGTAATTCCTACTGCCCTCTATACTGTACCACGTGACACTATGTAAATAAAATGGAAGGCGCTGATGTTCAAGTCGTAGCAGTTCGAGTGTTTAAGCGATTAACGAGGAGTTACGGTCATACATTACACTTCTAGGTATAGAAATCAATTTAGAATTCACAGACAATCAAGCGTTCATAGCGCATTGGTCTGTCGCATCTCGCAAATAGAATGCCCTGACTCACTGAACACCGAGCCAGGGCTGGAACGGACACGCTGAACAGCTAAATTCGAGTAAATAATTGGCAAGGGGTCTGGGGACTTCCTAGATCCCCAGCAGGTCCAGGGGTCCCCAGACCCCTTGCCAATTATTTATGTCCCTTCCTACATGTAAATAATAAGGTGGATCCGCACTGATTCTGATAGTACAGACGTTTATTTTTTCTTCATGTATAGCACAGGGGTGAGGTATCATCGCTTGGTCACAAACCCTTTCCTTTTAACGTACCCTTTCTTCTATATGTCCACAGGTATATTAAAAAAGTTTTATATATATAGACAGAAGGGTTTGTATTGAAGAAAGGGTTTGTGACCAAGCGATGATACCTAGCTCACCCCTGTGGTGTATAGATCTGCATATCTGTTCCACAGGCCATAAAAGTGCCTGGTATGTGTACATGTACGACCTGTGTTTATATTATTTAAGGCTAGTATCTTTCTGTGGGTTGTGACACCCATTCCAAACGCTTGCCTATTGTTTTTGTTTTATTTGGGGGGGGGGGGTCTTTTTAATCCGACAGTTTTCTACTGAATAAAACGTCACTTTAGTATTGTACAGTCTCACGTTTCACGCTTATTGATGTACGTAACTTATCAACGACAAAATGAGAGAGAGAAAAAGAGAGAGAGAGAGGGGGGGTCTAGAACAATACACGGCTCGCATAGATATTTTTAAAACTTCAACAGCAGTGGCGGATCCAGAGTGGCAAGCGGGGGGGTTTTGTGTCGACCCAAAGGGTCGATTCGAGGCACGAAGTGCCGAGCGGGGGAGGGTACGGGAGGGGGGTTGCCCCCTCCTGTAGGTGGGGGTACGGGGGGCCTCCCCCGGAAATTTTTTGAAAAAATGGAATAAAATGGTGCATTCTGGAGCACATTTTCTCCTTGCCTTCTCGAATATTCAGACCATTTTTCCACTCAATTTATGTGGTTAATAAAGATTTCTAAATAAAATAATTTCTCCTTTACTGCTGGCAGGGGCGTAGCCAGGGTGTTTTCGATGTGGACGTCTATAAAGAAGGGTTGGACCAAGAACTTCAGCTGTCCGGGGGCACAGACACTTTTTGGGGGGATGACTTGCGGGGCCCGAAGGGTCAAGTGGGGACAGTATGGAAATATGTTACCCATCCCCTTGAAGGGGGTCCCCCGTGAAAATTTTGAAAAAAAAATGAAGCAAATTGCTGACCTCTGGAGCGTATTTGAGCTGAATTTAGATGGGATAACGCATATGATTCGATGTCAGCAGACGATGAACCGTATTTAAGATGAAGAAAACTTGAGATGTGAACATGACATTCCCTGAATACTTATATATGTACGTCCACATAAAGTCTTTCCAATCGACCGCTCGCACTTTGTTAGCGATCGTTGTTATGCGCGGATACAGCATTTTTGGTCAGAGGGGGTCCAAAATTTAAGGAAGTCTACCTATTATGTAGGTACATATATATTGGTGCACATGATGGGGAGGGGGCAATTTTGTTAGCTTTCTTTTCGCATTTATTTTCATGAAGAATTGGCGAGCGAAGCGAGCCAGAAATTTTTTTTTATATGAAATATTAATTTGTCTTGATTCGATCGAGATAATTATTCATAACATTGAATATTTCACTCCTTATATCGGCGAGCGGAGTGAATTTAATGAGAATAAATAGATAAGAGATGCGTCATTTTCCAAATAATCAGACATATTAAAATGACCAAACCTTGAAAAAAGATGAAGGAGGTTACTTCCTATGAAGTAATGGACTGTTCAAAATATGAGTTCCTGAGAACCAAGACAATTATATAAAATTAGTTAGTATGAACAATTGATAATAATTAAGGAATTTTGCAGAAACAATAGTTTTGTATTTGTAAATGGCGAGCGAAGCGAGCCGAAATTTTAGGTTTCAAAGCCCTTTCATGCATTTTAGACCCATTTCAATTAGAAATGGGCCAAAGCTGGACCCCATCTCCGAAAATTTCAGGGGGTGGGGGAGTCCAGACCCACGGTCCCCCCTCTGGATCTGCGCATGGTTGTATTGAGTTCTAATGAAACACGAGAAAATTACGAAAAATGCATTCAAATCGGTGGTTTCTGGAGTGTCTTTGATCTATTTCTGAACAGTATTTTGCTTTAAATACTATTTCAAAAGACCCTCCCCCTTCTTTTTGGCAACTGGGGGAGGCGCTCTCCTTTTTTTTCGCGAGACGATGTGGACGTTTTTGCGTACAAATGTACACCTGGCTTCGCCCTTGGCTTGTTGATTTGTCCTTGCTGTAACATGTACTTAGAATATTGGTACGATATCGAGTAAAAATGTTAAGTATCATTGGGTTTTGGCTTTGAAAAATTGAATGCTTAGGTATAGGCCCCCGGAGCATATTCGAGCTATATACAATGTTAAATAGTTGCCCATTTTTCCGGTTATTTCAAAGTATGTTTTCAAGAAAATTTGTAGATGACAAAAATACTCAAACCGGGTATTTGAGGACAGAAACGTGTAGGTTTCGATCCCCGTAACATTTACATTGATTATTTGACACACGTACATGTTTTGCAAATTATTTGAACATGTTCATATTATAGTATTTGTTAATGTTAATTTTCGGGAATAAAGTAAACAGAAAACCCCCTCTGCAACGTACATTACAAAAACTTCGCGATTGTCTATATGAATCCACAGATACGGTATCGAATCGATATGCGACAGAATGTATCAGAAAATTTTTGTAAATTTTGTTTCAAAATAGTGAATTCTGGTGGACATTAAGCAATTTTTTATTACTCAGTTTGCAGGGTTTTTTCCGAGTTCTTATGTTACCAAAAAAAAAAAAAAAAAAAAAAAAAAAAAAAAAATTGGGAAACCGGGGGGGTTTTCCCGAACCCCCCCAAACCCCCCTAAATCCGCCCTTGAACAGAGAGAGAGAGATGTAAAAAGTGAGTTTCTGGTCGGCACATTCATTACATATATTCGCGCCGTTATGCCGTCCCCTATGGCATGGATTGAATCAGTTGAAATGAGATTTTGGGCGTAAATTTGGCGAACGACTTTAAAAAGATTTTCGATAAATGAATTAAGAAAATTAGTTTTGATGTCGGCCGTGCAAAGTACCGCTACCTTTCAATGAATCAGTAAACGTGTACACGAATGCTTTCGAAAACATGTACATGCAATAAGGCTGTGTCGTGCGAAGAACATGCGGTAATCCAAATTCCAATTATCTTAATAGCAACTTTGAACGAGGGTTTCGCACAGTGACACGTGAGAAAACGTAAATTTCGCGTATGTAAACAGGTACGTACATGTATTAATATAAGCCCCTGATTTTAAAAGAGCTTCATTGACGAAGTATGGGGCCTAACATAGAAGCGAAAGAAATTCCTTTTTTTTATAATTAAATATTGACTATGTATTTTTATTTTCATTCGCCAAATGGGCGAGTTGGACATGGTGTTTTGGGAGCCCAGCTAAAAATTTGGTCGCCATGGGCGACTGGGCGACCGCCAATTAATTTCTGTCCCTGGGTTCATAAATGTTTTATTTCCGAACATTGGAAAATGGATTTGTTCTATCTGCTAATACAATATTTAAAAATCCCATAAAATAGTTTGATATCATTCTAAAATGAATAAACGAAACTCGCCATCAATTCCTTCAGAGCTTTGATTCTGTATTTGTACCAGGATGACTTAGGTGTAGTAATGTATCGTGACGGTTCAGGAATCGTGTCCGGTTAGCTCAGTCGGTAAGAGCGTCTGCCCTGTAAGCAGAAGGTCTCGGGTTCGATTCCCGGACCGATCCCATTTTCCATTATTTAATCAGTATTTGGTGCCGTGAGAGTGAACCTCATGAGTTGCTTGTGGTTTAGGGCAACTATGGGGAAGAACCAGGGATTTATTTGTCTTTCTTTGTGAGGTTTCCGGTTAACAAATTTGGGAAACCTCAAAATTTGGCGCGGTGGAGTGTGACGGTTCAGGAAATGTGTCCGGTTAGCTTAGTCGGTAAGAGCGTCTGCCCTGTAAGCAGAAGGTCTCGGGTTTGATTCCCGGACCGGTCACATTTTCCATTCCGCCTGTCACAGTATAATAAATGGAATTAGAATGATCAATATTGAAATATATATGTTCTTATTTGACAATTTCAATGCAAAATATGCGCATTCCAACCAATAAAATTTAAGAATTTTCGAATCTTAGTGTTCAAATCTGTCTTGAGTGAATAATATTGGTATGCTTGGTATCGTTCGCCTTGTTCCACATCCGTTGCTGTTGCTCATTAAAGAGCGTATATTTTTTCATATCGACTCATTTCGTTTTTCTTATAAAGAAAGGAAAGCATTCCATATAAAATTTGATATCGACCGGATATTCCCAACGAGTCAATATGCTTCAGGTTCTGTAATTGTGTCGGTCGCAAGTTCAAATCATTGTACAGTGTAAGTTGATGAAATAGGTCCCTGCTAAAGGTGAAAAGTTTAAACGGATTTCATGATTAATTCAGAATGATTGTAACCTCATTTGAAAGACAGAATGCAACGTAATTGATTACAATCAATAGAAATTAATATTACAGGAGATGAAATTGTATTAAAGAATAATCCAACACCTACGGAAACTGGACTACAAAAGTTTTTTGTAAAGCATGTAGGGCATATATTAGCAAAGTGAAATCAATTCCCCAAATTCGGAGAAAGGTCAATTTCGGGTACTCCGGTTTCCTTTACAACAAGGACATTCTCACGGCAACATCTGAGTCAACGTGAGACATTAATATAAGTTCGTAACTTGTTTATTAAACGTTGTAAAATAAATAAAGTTTAATTTTTTTCATAATAATAATAAGGTCAACTTTACGAACAGTCTCTTCTTACGAACTGAGAAGAAATTCTTTCTTGCATCAACTCCTAAGAGTTCTTTTGGCCCTCTAACGGTCTAAGGCTTCAATTTTTTTCACTAGAAACAACAAAATGATTTATGATTTTACAATGGGACCCTGTGGAGATTTTTCGTGTATATATTTACTCTAATTTCCAAAAATGAAACTACTGAAATGGTCAGTATTAAAATATATGTTCTATAGCTCTAAAGGAACGTGTCGCATTTCGTATGTAAACGTTCGTGACATCACAGAACATTAGCACTACATGCCGCGATGGTTGTTATAACATAATCTGAATGAATCCACTATGGCCTTAATTATTACATCACCTTTTTACCTGGAAATCGTAATTTTAGAAAACAAAAAAGAAATTGACAATCGTGGTGCTTATATATAGAAAAGATGTCAATTTGTGTTTTGTTACGGGTATGCAACAGAAAGCAAGAACATTTATCGCATAAAATGCGCTAATGCACATTGCATGTACGATATATGCACTTGCAACAAGGAATGCTACTCCTCCCGGGCACCTAGTCCCACCTCTAACTTGCTAAGGGTCCGTCGATGCTCAATGTGGTGCTCTATTGTGAGTGCTGTTGAGATTGTCGTCAGGATCTTCTTTATCTCATTGATGTGTTGCATAACCGTAACGAAACACAAATTAAGACGCTAACATTAAGACTTCTCCATATGTAGCATTGTCCATCATGTTTTAATGATATGATTGAATTGTTCTCATTAACTCCATCTTTTTGTTCCAATTTTTCTCGACTCGTGCGTGCGCTTGTGTTCAGCTGTGATCGCAACGTCATTCGTCATTATGCAGATTCCCTCTTTATCTTTCATTTTGTTCAATTACACGTGACATACACACAACTTGTGAACATTAATTTGTCCGTCGTGTTTTTGTTTGGATGTGTTAGTGTCTCCGTATGTTTGTCCTGTTTTCTTTTCCCGTGAGTAAATGTTTAAAAAATAATTTTGTAAGCCTTTTGATCATCATTTTTGGAATCTGATTTCGGGTTTTGTGTTTGACTTTCATTCACTGATTTTGTCAAAATAAGTTTTATATGCTTGAAATTTTCGTCATGGATAGATCCATTTTAGAAATGAAAAAAAAAAAAAATGTGACGCCTTTGCACAAAAATTTGCAAAATGTCAGTCTGATATGTTAAAATTTTCATTATTGGGCGATTTACTGTTATAGTAGCATTTGGAACAAGTGTAGGTGATACAGTTGTGCCACCTTCACCGAAAAAAGTACCAAATGTGGATTAAAGTTCCCAAAAATGTTTGATAATACGAAAGTGTTCTAACTCCTGACCTTCTTGAAGAAAATTTCAAACCAATTATAATGCACCAGACACGTGTTTCGGATAGTAAATCTTCATCAGTGGTTCTTTATTCCAAAGAGATTGTCAGACACAGCCAGACAGAGCCATGTTTATTTCAGTAGTGTCTTCTAGTTTGATTCTTTTACTTTGTGCATCTACTTAGCAATAAGTTCGCGGCTCCAAATTTCCTGTAGGGTCTATTCAATAGCATAATTAAATTAAAAGTAGAACCAAAATAGCAAAATAAAATCCATCAGTAATCGACAATCTTTAGATCAGGTAAATTGGTTCTGGGCAGGTGTTTCGTGTTATCACCTTAGTTACGTAACGTAATTGTCTTATGTCAATATTGTAGTATGCTTTAATATTGTCCTAATTCGACGCTGGAATCTTTTGTCATCTCTTACCACAGAAAAATAATCACAACCGGTACAGTATTAAATCTTGTATAGTAAAAATGCAAAAGTGTTATTTATTTAGGGCGGGGGGGGGGGGGGGGGTTCAGTCCACTGAGTTGAGAAATACGCGCAAATTACCCCAACGCGAAGATTTCCACATTTTAGTATATGAATTTCAAAGTGCAGATACCCCAAAATCCTAACTCATTCTTCACTGCCCGACAAAAGAAAACGGGCCCTAACGGGGCTGTATCGCTCACCTGATGCCATGCACTGCTTTCTCAAAATGAAAAGGTAATCTTTTACTTTAAAAATTATTCCCATTTTGAACATTGAATAAATATACTTAATTCTAACAAGTATAATAAAAAATGTATATCTGTTTACTGCAAATGTACGAATATCAGCCACGATCTCCTTCCCTCGTTTTTGGCATGAAGAAGTAACTTTACACAAAAGTAAAAGAAAGAAGGGGATTCATGAGTAATTTATCTATATGAAAGAATTGAACTACCTAAATCATTCAATACAAGATACTTAGATAAACTACTATGATTATTGCAGAAAATCATATATTTATTAAGTAGTATAACGAAACAGTTTTAAAATAGTTATTTCATTAGGGTTGGAACCATAAATAAGGCGTGCGTTCAGGAACGTAGCCGCTCAACGAGTGGCTTACTTTGAGAGGTTTATTCTGCCTGAACGCTTCGCTAACTTTGAGCCTAAATGCTTTTGTCAACCATTTGACGTCGTTCCTACAGCAGACAACATCGCACGTAGGAAGAATTAGCATAGATTTTTTAATGCTACGTAGCGCTACATAACCGCTACGTTCCTGAACGCACCAAGAACACTTCTTAAGACATCCCTACAAATTAGTTTGATGCCTTCGAATTGTCGATCACCTTATACGAAAACTATGCTGCTGTCATGTGAATTGAAGTTAATTATGTAAAGTGTAACAAAGGGCCCTTGCGTCTTAAGGTCTTTTTTCAATGTCACTTGACAGTGAGAATATTATATTTGTACTCAAGACGTGTGCGTCTTGGAAACCGCTGTATATCACTTTAAGTGGGAGGGTTTTGCAAACGTCATCAGCTTTAGAACCACATCATATGCTAGGAATAAGCACACTTTTTCTGTGGCGCAGCCTAAAATGAATTCAGTTTCAAAAGCAGCAGTTATGTACAATGTGGTGTTTTGCGTTGTTAGTTAGCAATTTTGATGTGATGATCTCGTTGTCTGATATACATCAAAGAAATAAGTAATTGAATTCTTTTTATGCGGCATTATAAATGCAGTTTAAGTATATGACGTCCCAAGTGCAATGTCTGAAGTGCACATAAATTTTGGTGTATGACGTCATGTGTATGAAATGTTACCGTAACAGAGTTTTAAAAATAATATTCTGACCTACTATACAAGATAAACATGGATTCATCTAAGCAAGTACGATTTCAAGGATCTTCCTAGTGTTGATGAAAAAAGAATGCTTCTTTTCTAATTGTTTACAGCGAAGCTGTATTGGGCTCCTTGCATGTGCTTTCTTATTTCAATTGTGCCTAGAAGATGTCAAGAATCTTGTCAGAGGTGGCATAAACATGATAACGTATAAGTATAGCAAGACTCTAAGCTGTAGTACTGTAAACTTGGTTATTTTCACGGGGAAAGTTTTCGTGATTATAACATTAAGATATTCGACATGTGGGAATTTTCGCGACGGAAACGCCTCTGTCTTTGTAAGGATGCAACAGGGTATTTTCGCTTGGGAAGTTCATTGTTTCACGAAGTATGCGAAAATTACCCCCACACGAAAATTTCCACGGTTACAGAATTTGCAAAAAAAAAAAAAACAACTTTTCAGATGTGATCACAAACAAGATTGTAAAACAATAAGAACCACGGGTCTATGAAAACTTTGTAAGTAGATAACAAAGGCATTAGCAATACGAAGATAAGTCTTCGTCTGTAACTTAGAGCGAGCTCATGCCCAATCATCGATTATCATACCAAACCTTTAGATGTGTCAAAAGATTACGTTAACAAATACGAATACCATTTGTAAAGGTATTCAAATTCATGAGCATCATGAAAAGCAGATAAATTTACAGCATGCATGGACCGACATGCACGTTTCGGGTCCTTAGCCCTCGTCAGTGATCCTTAATCCAAAGTATGAAATGTAAGGGTTACAAGAGAAGGGAGGATATCTCCAACAAATAACAATATACCTTCATGATACTGCAGGGTCCTATTAGAATTATGCTTCAAATGATGATATCATAATTTATTTTCATTTGTAATATTATTTTGATTTTACCTATCGTTTCTTTCATGCAAAATCTTTTGAGTAAAGTGCTTAAAGTAATTCTATACACGATAATCCGAGAGATTTTGTAACCTGTGAGATAACATATTTTGACGATTTTATTTGTGGTATAAGTTCTTATAGTTTTACATGGAGAAACATTAGACGCAATATGTATACGTCTCTATGAAAACATAATATTGGAGGTTAAGAGATGAATGCGTAACTTATTTAAAAAACCATACGATTTTATCTTACTTTACTTTTGTGCCTTCTTCAATAAGTTTCTGTTCTTTATGTCTTTTTTCGAGACCTACTTTTCGGTAAGCTTCTTATTGTTTTATGTTTCAATTCTTCACTCAGCTGTATCAATTAATAATGTTATCTTAAGAGATAAAGAAGATTCTGACGATAATCTCAACAGCACTCATAATAGAGCCCAAAACTGAGCATCGAGGGACCCCTAGCAAGGTTTGGGGTAAGACCAGGTACCCGGGAGGAGTAAGCATCCCCTGTTGGCTAGCCGCACTCGCCATCGATATCAGATGTATGATAAAAGAAATACGTGCAAAATATTGAAATGTTATGTATTATTAGATAATTCATATTTCTCTATCGCTTTTGATGTTGCACACACTTATGTACTATGATGGTAGGTAATGGAAAAAATGTTTTAAATAGGGTCATTTTTATCAGTTATCTCCCCTTGATAGAGAATACTTTGAAATCAATTGCGAAATATCTATACGGAGAACTTAAGACTTTTTTTTAGTGAAATTTGATAAATGTAATTTATTTAGAAATTTGTCATCCATCCATTTTTGAGCAACTATCATTTTCTTAGAAAACATGACTGGAATATTAGTTTTCCATAGACATAAATGTAAACTATGAGGGCCGATAGCTCTTTCAGGAACTAACCTTTTTCAAAAACGCAATCTTTTTGATTTCAATAATTTTCATGTTATAACTATGCCATTAGTTCAGAATTCCACACTTAATAAATAGGTTATCCAATTATCCCTCATTATGCATCTAATGTCTTAAATCGCTGATGCATTTTGCTGTACCTTTTAGATTACACAGAATTCGTTCTTAGTAAGAAAAATTCTTGCGCGATCTGTCCGAAATGGTTTTTGTTTGGCAATATTCTCGTTAAAACGCTTAGATATGTTTGATAGCCGCTTATCTTTTTCTGTAATAATATTATGTACATAAGGAGTAAGATGCAAAATGCTAATACTTTGTATCACTTTGTTTTTGATGATTTTCCGGAGATAGTGTAAAGAACCGTATAGTTGAGCTTTAAAGACTTATTGTCAAACTTAGAAAGATATTCGGATGCAATACCTTTGTAAAGAGTTAGAACATTCCCGTATTACTACATATATTTATACTCTGAAGTAAAAATTTACATAGTGACTTACCTCTTTTACCATACCAATTACCCATCGTTAGGTTGATTAAAACTATGAAAAACACCATGATTAATACTGTAAATCGCTGCATCGTAGGTCTTGTGATGTTGCAGCCACCAGAATCTTTTAAAAAACGAGTAAAATCCAAGAAATTCAGCTGTTTAATCTTTCCAGCACCTTTTTGTCGGTTGGCGCTTTTAGTTGTCAATCACAGATCACGTGATATTTGGAATATGGCGAGCACGATCTCGAATTTATCTACAGTTATGTAGGAGTGAATTCTAGTCACTGATTGATACATGTATCTGATTGCAAGGCGAACTCATACCGACAACAAATCGATCTTTTGTTATTGAATGAAGTAATTATTTATATGGTATGTTGATTAGAGGTGAACAAATGTAATTGGTTATGAATAAGTCTTCGAATAGTACTAATTAATTACCCCATATTTCGATATTCCGTACGTATTATTATTGAAATAAGCATAGGGAGAGTACCTTATTTTGATTACTTTTGATTTCTGTGATCTGGGATCGGCTTTTGTGTTTGACTTAAAAAAGAAAGGAGAGGGATCTAACAAAACCCAGTTTCGACATCGACGGCGAAATATATGTACATTTTCTTAATTTGTGGATTTGAATTCTGAATATCCTTACCGTCCCCCCGTTATTAAGAGTTTGATCTGATTTTAAGCGTAAACTTGTAAAGCCGACTGATGACAGAATGAAGAACTGTTGTATTGTGTTGTCTTATCAGTTTGACATTCTTTCATATTTTATCCATTATGTAATCAGACGTTTAATCCTGACACTGCTTTCAAACAACGCCGTGAATCTGAAAATGATAGGAAATGAACATCCTTACTCTAAGACTTTTAGAGTTTTCGTAAAATGTTTTGTATGTGTTTATTTTTAGAATAAGAAAATTTCAATTTTAATTTTACCATGTAATAAATAGAATTTTAATATGTAGCAAATGGAAGCTCTTTGTCATTGGTATATTCGAATGTTAATAAGAGTTATTTACCGTTGATAGAGCTGATTGCCGTCCAAAGTCGGCGCCATTCGCACAATGTTCTTCCTCAATCTATGTATTGCAATTCGTGTTTAATCCGGATATTCACACCATCTGGTACTTGCGTGGCAGATGGCCGTCCTAAAAAGGCGCCGGATGTCTATTGGTCTCGTTGGTTTATGTGTGTTTACATGTTTCTGTTGTGTGAGTTGGTGTTCCTTATCCCTTTTACGTCTCTTTCTGTAGGTGTCTGCTCTGTGTTTTTCCATTGGGTGTTTTAATGTTTTGCTGTGGGCGCTGCAGCCGAGTGATGTTGGAGATCTCCTTTCTTTCATTTCTTGTGGGTCTGCTTTGATTGTGTGTTAGACCTTTGGTGTGGGTGTTGATGTATGTCTGTGTTTCGTATGCTCTTTGTTTTATATCCATTACATATGCATCTTTGTGTTGCATGGACCCATGCGTTTTGCTGTCTACGTTTGTGTGGCCATATGACATTGACGAGCTTATTTCACACTACAATTGAGTGTTGATCTTTGAGTCACAGGAAAAGTGGGGGAGTTGTGCAGACGTAATCCAGATAACCACACCGTTTGCTACTAACAAAGCATTAGACCATCCTAAGTCGGCACCGATTGCCCATTGGTTTCGTTGAGTACTAAAACTCTGTTATCAACAGAAAGTTCATAACATTTGTAATGTAAGAAAAATACAGGTTTTTTATCAAATGATCACAGGGTGCACAACTTTAATCAATTTTATTAGCGCAAGGTTAATCCGAGGAAAAAGTAACTATTAAATGTTGCATGAATTGAACAAAGAATGCATTCTTTGTTAAAAGACAAAACAAAATCCATGAAAAAGTCAAACAAAAAGAAAAGATAAACACTCTTAGAAAACCTTCTTAATAATGAATATGTGTCATACACCATTTTTCCAATAACAAAAAC
The DNA here is from genome assembly GCA_033119305.1 of Pinctada imbricata. Taxonomy (NCBI): domain Eukaryota; kingdom Metazoa; phylum Mollusca; class Bivalvia; order Pterioida; family Pteriidae; genus Pinctada; species Pinctada imbricata. The sequence continues at coordinate 85,794,414 of VSWD01000005.1, read as the reverse complement.
TAGTCTTTGAATCAGACCTGATTTGTCATCTTTGGGGATAAGGCGTACTGATTTAGAGGGGATAAATTGTACAGGAGCGCTTTATCTGCGGGGGTTGATCTGTCCGAGGTCATTTTATCCCCGGGGATATTGCGTCCTAGTCCGATAATTTTTGACGGGGTGTAGGGGGATGATCTATGCCACAGCACCGGCGCAGTCCGAAATCTGAAAAGGAATTGATATTAAATCCAGTTGTACACTTATCAATGTATGCATTATTATATATTAGTATAACAATCTAATCGACAGAAAGTTTTGAGTTTTGTGGGTACATACGAACTATATTTTCGTGATAGACGTTATAAACAATAAATTATGACGCACCGTATAGCGCACTCCCATTATCAATCATTCAAAAGATGGCGACGTCAAAAACATTAGCGGATCAGAAAGTGGTAATAAATTATTGTGTTTATCGTAGATCAACCCTGGCTTATATAGACAGACTAATAAATGGAAACATAGAACACAGTATGGAAAAGTTTTCAAAACATATGTATATATTTTGCGGACCTATGAGACAATACTGAACGAGGGCGCAAGGAGGACAATGGCTTGACGGTATATGTGGTCATGACCTTCATTGATAAAGACCAGCGTCAAAATGAAAGAGAAATAGAAGAGAAGACCCAGATAAGATCTACTGTGCAGAGAATCCTGTAAAATTGTAAGATATAATAATACGGAAGTGTTACAACTCTATACCTTCATGAAGAAAATTCCAAACCAATTTTTCCTGCACCAGACACGTGTTTCGAATATTAAATTCTCATCAGTGATGCTTCCAGCGGAGCCACCAAAATTCATTTCAGTAGCGCCCCTTGTAATGTTTTGAATTTAGATTTGTACATTTACTTTACAGAGAGTGCACGGCTCCAGATTTCCTGTAGGGTCGATTCAGTAGCATATCCAAATGAAATATATGTTCAAAATAGCATAGGAGGGATGGCGATAAGATGTTAAACTCCTTTAATTTCGGTAATAGTATAATGCGCATAAATGCTTTATGGATGCCAATTCTATAACCAGACAATGTGCGCAGTGCTGCCTCTAAGCAGTTTCTCAACCGTAATTGCCGGAATGCCATTCGTCGGTAGATGTCACCATATGTGTTTATTTCTTCAATAAGATTTTACTTTTCATGATAATTCATTGATTTTACATACATGTATACATATGCCAACTTTTATTTATAAATGCAAATTTAATAGAAATTCATCGCTCTATTACTTTCCAATCCTCAATGCTTACGTTTTTTTGGGACGATCCACGTACATGTTACCGGTTGTGTTTAAGTCGAGTTCCTTATGGATAAAGTCACAATAGAAAACAAAGTGCTTTCAGACCAAGCCTCAATAATGCGGAAGGGTTCCAACTCTTTACCTTCTTGAAGAAAATTTCATACCAATTTATTATGCACCAGACACGTTTTTCGAATATCAATATCAAATTCTCAAGTTTTAAACGGATACAGGGAACAATCTGTTCGTCATTGCGTAAATATGCCAAATAATGAATAGTTCAATGTTTTTTTCTCTGACCTCCACAGTTACCTGATAATCTGATCATCACATTATCACAGGTGCATCACCATACAATGCTTTGTACCTTATCGGAGGTCAATTTGACTTAGATTGGTGGACAAAATGCTTCAGTGGGATTTAATACATTGATTAAAGAGATTCACTTGTATATCTCTAATTTAGCTATTACCGTATAACCAGAAATTTTCGCGAGTATCAAATTTCGCGATTTTATAGTAAAATAGGGTGTCTTTATTTTCGTGAGTACAATTTTTCGCGATTCCTAAATTACAAGCAAATATGTATATATGATGTTACTGCTTTGTACCTTTCATCATTAAGTTTTAGTTAAGTCTGTGATAAGAGTACAGTCAATTCACTTCTTTTTGTGTGTTTATTGGGAGAAAAAGCATGACGCATGCACAATCAGAACAAAATGTAAATGATATATACCAATTTATGTTGTCAATCATCAACACAATATTTCGCGAGAATAATTTTTCGCGATTCCACTCGCAAATATAGCGAAAATTAGTATCTCGCGAAATTTTCTGGTTATACGGTATATCCTGTTACACCGCGTGGGATCGAAACGTATGCTGTTGTGATTCGTAATGGATGATTATTTTTATTTTATTGTTTTCCTCATCATTTTATGTGATACTGCACAATATTGATGAAAAAGTATATAGTTTTTGTAAAAACTGCGAGAGAAGGAATGCTAAGTAAGAACGTTTCTGTCGTCGACGAAATATTGAAGTGTTTTCAAAACTATTAATTTTTCATATACCTAGACGATATGGGTTGATATATTAGACATTGCCCTACTGCAACGGCTCAGTTTTGTAAAGTTTAATTTAGAAAAATGAAAAGACACCCCCCCCAAAAAAAACTATCTAAGGAATCACAACAGCATACATTTCGATCCCACGCGGTGTGTAATCAGGTGTCCGATATGTTTTGTGTCCAATTCAACAATTTCATCTCCTGGGCACAAGGGACAATGTTGAACTAAAACATGCATGTTTCGGTTACTTATTCATGTAGCCCTAACTAGTACTCATGACCCTTCTCTTTTTTTTCAAAAAAAAAATGTAATTTACCTGTTCATATTAATTCAGTCTCAAACGGTCCCTTACACTTATACTGTACAGATAAATTCTCAACACCTTTATTTATTCGGACGTCAGATTTCGACATTCTGCATACCTTCCGTCGCCATAATTCCAGTTTCATATTGTACTTGCAACAAGTATAAAAAATTCACTATTAAAACTATCTAATGTATGAAAACAAGTATTCATTGTATTGTTTGAGCTAAAGAAGATCCTGACGATAATCTCAACAGTACTCACAATAGAGCACATAACTGAGCATCGACGGACCCCTGGCAATATATAGGTGGGACCAGGTGCCCGGGAGGAGTAAGCATCCCCTGTTTGGCTTGCCGCACACGCCGTCGATGTTCACGCTCGAAAATGATAACAGTATTTATAATACATGCATTGTCTGAGGTTTGGTCTATATTTGAGGTTCAAATAAGTATGATCTATAATCAACATGCATTCTTGGTTTGATACAGCCTACTACAGTCCATTTTCTATTTTTCCTTTAAGAAATTGAAAATTTTAAGAGGGAAAATAGAAAATTGATAGTATTTTCAAATATCAATTTTATATTTTAAAATGAAAAATGAAAAACTGAATCAATTTTTCATTTTCCATTTACAAATTGAAAGAAGAAAATGGAATATGGTTTCAATATTACTTTTTCCTTTTTTACTTTTAAAAAGGAAAATTGAATTGTGGTTAAATACAGCGTATCAGAGTTCATTTTCTATTTCTCTTTTTCAATTTGAAATTTTACTTAATTGAAAAAAGAAAATGGAAAATTGGTTCAGTACCCGGATCATACTTGTCCGTCATAGTATCTGTATACACATAAATTTATTGAAATATATTGAATTTCTTGCCTTAATATTTGTTGAAATACATATATGTGTATGGTATACTGAATATTTTTACTAGAACATACATATCAACATTGAAAATGTAAGAAAAAAGTTATTTTGCCTTGTTACGATGGAAAACAGTTTGTCCCCCTAAAAATGTTCCGGATCCCGCAATACCAAATGTAGAAGAGGATGTTTTTCTTTAATTTTGTTTGATGGTGTTTCTTTTGTATTCTTCCTTGTACTTCTGTTAAGAAGAAACCTGGCCCTGATGGAAAACTATGGATTCTAAACATACTACATGAAATATTTTGTTAATTTATAGAGGAGGAATCAAGCTAAGTTATCGTATGAGGAACTGACCAAGGAGTACCCACGTTTTCCGGATATACACGACATACCTTTTCTAACTGCCGAGAGTCAAGACTGTTTGATGGTAGGAGTTAACGTATCATTCAGAGTGTTATTTTACCTCTTTTCCACTTCTTTGAATGAATTGATAAGATTCCAAAAGGTTACCAGATAACGTTTACAACTGTACATCCTTTCAAAATTTGTTCTTTTGCATTCTGCTAGCATGGTTTGGACACCATGCCGACTAGAAGTATTCTTTTTTTTTCTCTGTCAAATAACTTCATTTGAAAGTATACAGATGTAAGCTGATAAATGAATGAATGCTCATATTTCATTACACCTATGCTTTTGTTGTTGTCCAGGATATAAAGCCCTATATGAACCAGTGTCCGTACACGGTATATCCGAACACTCCTGTACCACAAGTATTCAATTTGTTCAGAAGCCTCGGACTTCGTCATTTACCTGTAGTAGACCATCGCGGCCATGTAAGTAATCATGAATTATTTCGTTTTGTTTTATATAGTGTTAACGTTATACTTTGCATTCAAACGGGAAATTCACATGTTCAGTCTTCTGAGTTCTTTGTATTTTGAATGTTTGTATGCAATGAATGTTTAATAATAATAATTAAAACAACAACACATATTGGTCTGATTTACTATGAATCATCTATACATATTTACATTACTAGTGATTTCCCTATGTTAAGCGCCCATTAGGCAACTAGAATTATATTTCAATAATTTGCGTTGCTATTGTGCCATCACGTTCAAGTCTTACATGTAGGGAGAATTTACCAACGTTAAAATACCTTTAACGCTGTTTCAGGCAGAATATGCAATGTCCATGCAAATAAAAATGACCGATATTTAGAATAAATGTAAATATAAGTAATGACTGTCTTACTTTTGGTATTCAGGGTTGTATGATTCTCGTTGGACTCGTACAAATTTTCCGAGAATAGCTTTGCTTCACGATTCACGGAATTTGCACGTGACCAACTAGAATTATACACCGATGAACACCAAAAGTAAGACAGTCATTTCTTAAAACATGGAGTTTGGGATGAGAGGAAAAGAATTATATGTAAACAATTTACGTTGAAATTACCCCAACACTTATTAATAAAAGTGGAAACCATCTCAAAGATGGGATTCTCAAAAAAGCAATAGAAGAACATATAGGACTGCTGTAGCTCATACTATAATTTGGAAGGAATACAAAAAAAGCATTGGGCACTTTACGTTGCTTGCAATATTTCAAAGTAGCTGAAGACAAGTATAATTTTTAATGTTGCACAAATTTATATGCAGTGGATATACTAATATTATAGTACATTGCTCATTCATTCCTCCCCCATGCTGGCACGGGTCGATGCTGCCCTTTTTTTAACAATTAAGGAGGTCCAGGACAGCCAGACTTACAAAGATCCTATCATTTACTTTTCCTAAAAATTATAAATGTTAATAATTGAAACATACTTTTTCTAGATGCAAAATTATATCAATTTTTTACCGTCAGCTTGAAACTGTGACGGTTAATATATATCCCTCGAAAGCCCCAAATGGGCGGAAATGTGACGTTAAAATTGAACTTAAAAGAAATTGTCAAAAGAAAATGAATTAATATCTATTTAAGAACATTTTTGAATTGATGATTTTTAATAATAAAGTCCGTTAATCTGAAACCCTATCATCTATTTTCCGTAAAAACTTTATATTTTTTCTTCATATGTCAAGTTAAACACCGATAAGTTGCTATTGAAATTTGACCGTCAGTTTCTAAAGTATAATGATTTTGTTACCCCCCCCCCCTCTATTATGACGTTTCTATTATGACGTCATAACTGATCTAGAGCTTTCCGATGCTGTCCTGGATCCCCTTAATGAGGATGGATGTGTTTGATATATATTTTGTGATTTAGTGGAATCTTTTACGTGATCCTTGACATTTAATTAATACAGTCACGTTCTATCTGTAGTTGAGTCCAAGAAGTCCATCTTCTAAAAACAAGCAATAAATCTAATTGAATTAAGTAGATAATCCATTTGTTCAGTGTCAATATGACTGGTCTTGAAATGTTGTCGCACTTTTATGTACATATGCTACTACTTATTTTGATCATTTTGCTTTTGTTTTGTCGTTTTTTAAGATAAATATATCTGTATTTGTTATTTTTGTTTGCAAAATACATGTAAAGCTTAAATAACTGCATCTTTTTCAGATGTTTTGATATTTGGATGCACTTCTTTTAATAATTCCCCTAAGTTTCTCTTTATTTAGCAAGTCGAAGGTAATATATAAGCAAATTTGTAGTTCTTAAGAGAGAGGGAGAGAGAGAGAGAGAGTCGGTATTCTGCTTAATTATGACAAAAATTTTGTGTTACAAACTCATATATAGTGGACAAGTATTGACCATATTTCACCTGCTCCATTCGACGCTAATGAAAATTGAACAATCAATGAAAAGGCAAGGATCGATAACTCGTATGATTAATTTATTCAGAAATCAGTGTTCGTAGATGGAGAGGTAGTTCAGAGTAAATCACTGAAGCTATTCAAGTACATGGTTCTTGTATTGAATATATTATGAATAATTAATTTGAGAAATTTCTATGAATGTACGATTATCATTTATATTCGACGAAACTAAATTAATTCTAATATTATTGATATTTCGCCTTATACCATCTTTTCAAAGATTCATCTTCTTACCGAAAACGTGAATCTGGAATAATTCAATTTTTCTTGAATCGCCGAAATTGGAATTCTGTTTTCAGATTTTGTGAATAGCTATCAAATATACTTAACTTTGAACTTATTCTTATCCAAATACTTAATAGTTGATGAATTTGCAGGTTACATCAACGACGTACTAAAGTTTTGCATAAAATGTTTAAAAGCTCTACTCCAATATCGGCCCGTATTAAACTGAAGACCCATTTTAGGAATTTGGAATAATGTTTGTACACATCAGACTATAGAATCAAAAAGCTGCGAAGAATATGACAAAACAAATCTCTCCTGAACAAGCATGAATAAGAAGAATAACCATTTTGATCAATATCGAAAAATTGAATCAAGCGGCATAACCGTTGCTGTTGGATGTAAACCTTTTTATGATCTCTCAGAGTTAAAGTTCTTTAGCCCTGATATCCAGAATCGCAATCTTCCACGATGTCTAACGTCTTCAAATTCAATAGCTTACTTGGTCTATCTCCATTTTTGTATTCGTTTGAGTGTTAAACGTCTTCAAATGAAAAGGTATCATTTAAGAACAGATACATTTGCAGCATGGACCAGACATGCACGATTCGGGTACTACGCCCTCGTCAGTGATCCTCAATCTTAACAATGTAAAAGAGCCAAAGAGTGTAAAAGTTAATTTGTCCAAATATGTACCAAAAATATGTACCGAAAAACGAAGCAGGGTGTTTTGGATATGATGTTACAGAACCCACGTGTTAGAAATTTCAAGAATTTTTGAGAACAGAAATGCTCGAATTCGTTGAAGAAACGATTAACCGAAGTTCATCGAACTTGGCTACATGTGCCCTCGGGTATTGTATGTGTTTGTCATCTCTCACAACAGGAGAGCAATACTCGCTTTTAAAGATATTGGAAATGTGTTCATACCTCTGTTCCTATAGCGGGTTCTTTAGAATAAATGTTATGTCATATATATGACGGTTTTAGGTTCTATAGTATTCCATATGAATAATGTGAATGATATTATTCTATAGTTTTCCATATGAATAATGTCTAATTAGTTCATTGCGATGTCAAAAGAGAGAAAATACTAATAGTGAATCCTAGACTGTATGCCAAAGAGAAAGCTATGTCAAGAAACAACTCTTGTTTGGAAATAACCGGATGTTACAATTCTACCGAATTGAAGTGACGGGTGTTGCATGCAAGAAGGAGATGCTGACTCTTCCTGGGCACCTGGTCTCACTCCCATTTTGGGAGTTCGCTTCCTTTCATATGGAGGAGGTTTTTCTTTGTTTGCTTTGGTTCTTGTTTTATCCTGATTTTGTAAGCCTTCTGTTTGTGATTTTCTGAATTATCGATTTTGTACTATGTATAGGGATATGGTCATTATCCATATTTGTCATTGCTAGGGGTCCATCAATGCTGTATTTTGGTGTTCTTTTGTGAGTGCTATTGCAATTGTCTTATTAGTTTCAGAATAATCAGCAAAAATGACAGATATATTATTAAAGTCAGACAGTGCAGAGGCACAGTGAAACAAAGCGAACGATATAAACGGGAACAGTCCAACAGTATAGATATCAACCTTGTGGTGAAAATTATCAATATTATCTATATTTAGATATATGTTCCATAGATCATAACATTTTAGAATTTTCTTCTACATATATTTTTTTATATGGAATTCGACTATTTCGGCCTGGGGCATCTCTTTCAAGACATTTATTATTGAGATGCGCATATTGTGCAATGTAATACATACAATAACGATGGTTCAGACTTAATATCATTGTCTCATTCGCACAGTATAAACTTTACCCTATTGTGAAAAACACCTCACCTAAAAGACGATTCATAAAAATCCCGTTTATTAACAAAGGTTTTGATCTTCTAAACATCTCTAATATTTTTCGGGATCATCGCGTACAAAGTATTCCTCAATATTTTGAAAATTTAGAGCCACCTCTTATTTGTTATAAGTACAAGAAACCTATTCGAAACTTTGTTTTTAACCATAATAAAGTTACATCGGATCCTGACATACTCGAATCGTGTCCTGCTTCTTGAGAATGTGCAACTTCTAAATATATCTACAAACCAGCTGGCCATGTTGTTACAGGTGAATTTTCAATTATCCAAGACAGACAGTTTCGTGGTCTTCTTAAAAAAGGACCATGGTATAGAATCCCATCCAAGATAGATTTTGTCAAATGCCGTGAGGTGCTTACGGAAGCTTTAGATAATTATACGAAAAGATGGTGTAAATCAGAAGGAGTCGAACCGCATGCTCTGAATGCCTGGAAAACCTCATTTTAGATATAACGGATATTTGAATAGATAACTTCCATAAAAACCCTCATCTTTTTCAAAATCCACGTTCCAATCAGAAAGATATTTCAAATCCAAACTAAGTAAATTACATGAAAAATATGTCTTTGCACCAGCTGATAAAGCAGCCAACAACACCATTATCAATTGAAAACGTTACTACATATCAACTTTGGTTTCGGAACTTTCGTCTACTAATACATATATCAAAAGAAATGAAAGTGCATCTAACATTTTAAGCAAGCATAACAGTGAACTGTCTTCATTCAATATCTCTATTTCTAAATTGGATCTCCCAACACTATATTGCATACCGAAACTGCACAAGTCTCCTTACAAATTTCGATTTATTCGCTTTCACAAACTTGTCAAGACATTCTGGAAATTTTACAAAAATTATTGTAAACTACTTTTGAAATTCGGACCCATACAAGCAACAGAGTATATTACTTTGGGTATTTCGCAACCTGCATTTTATGGTGACATGATCAACAAAATTAGAAGGATCAAAGGTAGACAGAATTACTATTGAAAATGCGTCAGAATCATCAAACGCCTCTTATACCGTGGATATGATCCTAATGTCACCAGACGGACACTAGGCTTGGTACTTGACCAATCTACAGTCTTGTACCAGCGCATCCTTAATTCTTGCACGCTGACTGACTGTGACGACGGGACTCCATGACGGGCCCTGTCCAAACCTCTTTAGAGAAGACAGGGCCCCGACCACCTGTCCTCTCTGAATGTCAGTCGGACTCCTCGGGTGATAACATACATTAGCTCGCTACAGCCAGCAGAGCACAGGTCGTATTACGCATGCCCTCTTTTTATATCAATTTACATATTCATCTGTGTTGCTTGGGCCCCTGCGTCTTGCGGTCTTGTTTGTGTGTAGTCATCTGACAGTGAGGAGGTTGTTTTACACCACAATTGTACGTTCTTCGAGACCTCTGGGTAATCGGAATAGTGGGAGGGTTGTGCGCACGTAATCCAGGATAACCACACCGTCTGCTACTGACGAGGCAGATGGCCGTCCTAAGTCGGCACCGTTTGCCCATTGGTCTCGTTGGTTTATGTGTAGTCATTTGTGTTTTATGTTTTTCTGTGATTTGACGTTCATTGTACTACTGCGTCTCTTTCTGTGCGTGTCATTTTTGTATTTTACAGTGGGTGTTTTGGGAGGTTGCTGTTGATGCTGCAACTAGGTGTTGTTGGAGATCCCCTCCTTTCTTTGCTAATTCTAGTAACTGCTCCACTACAATTTTGTCTAGAAATCTGACGTCAGCACTTATTGCTATTAAAGAACACATAACTAGATATTGTGAAACGGTTCTAAATAGGAACGATGTAAATTTATTTTGGTCTATTAAGAATTCAGGGGATGTGATTGACAAAATGAAATCTGGAAATTTCCAAGCCAATACGATTTCTTCATACGACTTCTCTAATATGTACACCACACTTCCTTATGACAAAATTAATGATCGATTATCTAATCTCATTAAATGGTGTTTTGATCGAGAGCGAAAAAAAAAAACAACTTACATTTGTACATCTGAATCGTAGGGTTTCTTTTCCTCGACAGACTACAAATCATACAAATCATGGACATGTAGTGACCTGTGTAATGTCTTGTCCTTCCTCTTGGACAATATCTATGTTAGATTTGGTGAGGATCTATACAAGCAGGTTGTAGGAATTCCTATGGGTACTAAATGTGCGCTCTTGTTGCAGATTTATTTTTATACACTTATGAAAAAGAATTTATCCAAAATCTTCAAAAGCAAAGAAAATTTGATGATCTGAAATGTTTCAATAATACTTCTAGGTATCTGGATGATATTCTAACCATTGACAATCCTGCTTTTGAATTATATAAGAATGAAATTTATCCACAAGAATTAACACTTAACAAGGCAAACCTTTCAATTACAGGAACACCGTTTTTGGACCTAAATATCAAAATTAAAAACGGAAAGATTCATACAAATGTATATGACAAAAGGGATGATTTTGGATTCAACATAGTAAACCCTGGCTTGACGGTGCTGTTCCAAGATTACCGTCATACGGCATTTACATATCACAGCTCATCCGGTACGCTAGAGCATGTACTGATATTTTGGATTTTCACAGTAGATATTTACAAATTACCAAAAAACTTTCAGGTCAAGGTTTCCGCTTTCATACACTAGTTAAGACTTTCTGGAAATTTTACAAAAATCACAGTCAACTTCTTTTAAAATTCGGATCTATACATGCAACAGAGTACATTTCTATGGGTATTACACAACCTGTCTTTTATGGTGATATGATAAACAAAATAAAAAGGATCAAAAGTAGGCAGCATAGCCATCGAAAATGCGTCAGAATCACCAAACGCCTTTTATACCGTGGATGTGATCCTACTGTCACCAGACGGACACTAGGCTTGGTACTTGACCAATCTGCAGTCTTGTACAAGTGCATCCTTGAGACTTGCACTCTGACTGACTGTGACGACGGGACTCCATATCGGGCCCTGTCCAAACCTCTTTAGAGAAGACAGGGCCCCGACCACCTGTCCTCTCTGAATGTAAGTCGGACTCTTCGGGTGATTACATACATGATACATGAGCTCGCCACAGCCGACAGAGCACGGACTGTATTACGCATGTCCTCTTTTTATATCCATTTACTTATTCATCTGTGTCTCTGGGGCCTCTACGTTTCGCGGTCTTGTTTGTGTGATGTCATCTTACAGTGAGGGGGTTGTTTTACACCACAATTGTACGTTCTTCGAGACCTCTGGGTAATTGGAGAAGTGAGAGAGTTGTGCGCACGTAATCCAGGATAACCACACCATTTGCTACTTGCGTGACAAATGGCCGTCCAAAGTCGGCACCGGTTGCCCATTGGTCTCGTCGGTTTATGTGTAGTCTTTTGTGTTTGATGTTTACATGTCGTGTGTCTCTTTTCCGTCTCGTGCTGTACTCGTCTTTTGTGTTTTTGCATCGGGATGTTTTGGAGTTTTGCTGTTGATGCTGCAACGGGGTCTTGTTGGAGATCTCCTCCCTTCTTTTAAGTACCCGAAACGATCTTGTCTGGTCCATACTGCAAATTTATCTGTTCCTTAATGATGCTAGTGAATTTAAAGACGTTGAAAATTAAACAAATATTTCAATATTGAACATATTTTAGTCGGTCATTGTACCATGCAGGTATAGGGCTACCCATATAGATGGGTGAAGAATCAAAGAATGTTTCTTACCTGTTAGTACCTGTAAGGTTATACCTCATGTATATAAGGCAATTGATGATCTTTTAAGGTTAGGGTTTCGACTACAGGGATATAACTCTATTTCCATATCTGTGCATATCTGGTCCATGCTGCAAAATTTGTCTGCTTTTAAATGATGCTATTGAATTTGAAGACGTTTAACATTTAACAGTGGGTCCTGTAGCATCATATCCCACCCATCCTGCTACGTCTTTCGGTACACTTTTTCGACATAGTAACTTTCATACTTGTTTGGCATATTACATTGTTTAGATTTAGGATCACTGATGCGGGTTATGTACCCGAAACGTGCATGTCTGGTCCACGTTGCCAATTTATCTGTTCTTAAATGATGCTATTCAATTTGAAGACGTTTACATTTATACCACTTGGTGAGTGTCACTGCTGGTGGACCAGGAGTCCCTGAGGGCACATGTAGCCAAGTTCGATCAACTTCGGTTGATCGTTTCTTCAACGCATTCTAAATTTCTGTTATCAAAATTTCTTGAAATTTCTAAAAAGTGGGTCCTGTAGCATCATATCCCACCCATCCTGCTACGTCTTTCGGTACACTTTTTCGACATAGTAACTTTCATACTTGTTTGGCATATTACATTGTTTAGATTTAGGATCACTGATGAGGGTTATGTACCCGAAACGTGCATGTCTGGTCCACGTTGCCAATTTATCTGTTCTTAAATGATGCTATTCAATTTTAAGACGTTTACATTTAACCCCCCTGGAAAGGGTCACTGCTGGTGGACAAGGAGTCCCCGAGGGCACAAGTAGCCAAGTTCGATCAACTTCGGTTGATCGTCTGTCTCTTCAACGCATTCGAAAATTTCTGTTATCGAAATTTCATGAAATTTCTAAAACATGGGTCCTGTAGCATCATATCCAACCAATCCTGCTACGTCTTTCGGTGCATTTTTAGACATACTAAATTTCACACTCTTTGGTCATATTGCATTGTTTAGATTGAGTATCACTGACCAGGGTTAAGAACTCGAAACGTTCATGTCTGGTCCATGCTGCATATTTATCTGCGTTTAAATGATACTATTGAATTTGAAGATGTTTAACATTATAATATGACAAATATTGAAAAACCCTGTCCCTATAAAGAAGTACAAAATCGTTAATTGAAAAATCATCAAACTAAGGACATACAAAACCAGGATAAATCCAGAACTAAGGCAAAGAAACAGAAATAAAACAAATCTACCATAAAAAGAGAAGTGAACTCCTTGTTAAGGAGTGAGATCAGGTGGAAAGGAAGAGTGATCATCTCCTTCTTGCATGCAACACCCGCCACTTCAATTCGGTAGAAAGAATTGGTAACTTCTACAAAAAAGTATAGATTGGCATGTCATGACACAAAAGGTCTACGTTAATATATAATTTATGACTTTGGACAAGGGGACGTCATAGCTACCATGTCCCCATATCGACCATAGAACTTCCTCAGTGACGATATAAGTTGGTCACAAATGTATCCTTGACTGAGAAGCTTACCTGAAAGCCGTCTAGCTCTTAGAACAAAATCTGAGTACTTGGAGGTTGCCCGAGCATAACGTATTAATTGAGAAATGAACGCAATATGCTGGTGACGACGGGAAGTTGCTGCTTAGAAAAGGAAAATTTGTGATATTGAAATTGAAGTCGTCACGTTTGTTATACAGTGAGGTTTTAATATTACCATGGGCGTCAAAAGACATCATAACATCAACAAAGGACGCTGAATAACTGTTCTCTGTCGTTTCTATAACTTCAAGTTCAACGGGATAGATTGCGTTAAGGTAATGGGTACCTGTAAAGTGCGAAACGAAACAAAAACGAAACGAAACAAAACGAAACAAATCGAAACGAAACGAAACAAATCGAAACGAAACGAAACAAATCGAAACGAAACAGATCGAAACGAAACGAAACATAGCATAACACTTAAAGAAAATGAGAAAAAGAGGAAAAATCGCCGACAACGAATATTTCAAAACAAGATCTTATTGAAGGGTCAGGGGGTACCACTCTACTCCTGCCGCCCCCTCCCCGTGGGGGGAGGGGGTCTTGGGCGGCCAAGACAAATATTTAAACTTTAAAGTGTAAATTGGTGCAATAGTGTTATCTGAGTTATTTCCTTTTTTAAACCTTGAAAAAGGAAATAGACCTGTTCAGATGAAAAACTAATGTGAGCGAAGCGAAGTATTTTAAAAATGAATTGAAAATTGCGGCGAGCGAAGCGATCGGGAAAACAATTTTAAGGTATATATAGATGAATTTCGTGGTAATTTTTAAAATTGAAATTATGCACAGGAACGCATAAGAGCAAGATTATTTATATTAAAAGTGATTTCCTATTTTTTGGGGGTGGGGGGGTAGGGGGTGGGTGTGGGGGCTACTGTTACCCTCCCAATCATCTGTATCTCCTCTCGCCCCTTCTTCCCTCCTCCCGCCCCCTTTCTCTCCCCTCCCTTTGACCCTGTCCACCCCCTCATTATTGCCTTCAACCGTTAGTTCTTGTGGCTTGAGGTTTTTTTTTAAAGAATCAAAGTTGACCATTAAAACATAATATATACGGTATATGCACAATTGCATTTTAAAGGAGAGTGAATGGGATGAATTACCTCGTCATAGCCGGAAAAATATTATTTAGCCGGGAGGAGTCTAGCGCAGAGGAAACGGGACTGTTCCGTTATGTGTATTTGAATATTTTATCAGAAAAATGAGAACAATTAAAAACTGGGGGGGGGGGGAGCACATTTCTTTTGAAAAAGAAAAAGATTTTTTTTCCTGAAATGTGCCCCCACCCCGTTTTATGATCTCATTACGGTGTCATAGCGTGGTTTTCTATCCCCTCCCTTTTCTTCCTCTTAAATAAATGAATGGCATTTGACATTTACTTTTTTTAATTGTCAACTTTGACTCTTTCAAGAAACCCTCTCGGCACTAGTTACAAATGTAGAACTCTTGGATTAAGGCAATATTACATGCTGATCTTGTCTTGAAATATTCGTTCTCGGCTATTTTCCCTCTTTTTCTCATTTTCTACAAGTTTTATGTTTCGTTTCGATCTGTTTCGTTTCGTTTCGATTTGTTTCGTTTCGTTTTGTTTCGTTTCGTTTCGATCTGTTTCGTTTCGTTTCGTTTTTGTTTCGTTTCGCACTTTACAGGGACCCCAAGGTAATCAGCAAATTTTGGATTATTGATGGATAATAGATCATCAATGTATCTGTACGTGGAGTTTGAGTTAAGAGCTAACTGTTTTTTGCCCTCAGAGATCAAGGATTGAATAAATTCAGCTTCGTATGAGTATAAAAATTTGTCAGCAAGGAGCGGGGAACAATCGGTTCCCATTAGGATGCCAACAACCTGTTGGAAGACCTTACCTCTAAAGACAACAAAGATGTTGTCGATCAAGAAATTTAACATCTTAATGGCATCTTATTCGGTATACTTTGTTTTTGACTCATATTTCTCTTTTACAAAGTATGTTTTGTCGTAATTTACGACGATGAATTTTTATTTACGATTACTACTTTTACTCGTAAATGCGTAGCTAATAATTTGTGACAGTCTCTCTTTCAATTTAGTATGTGGAATTGTGGTGTAAAGTGTCGAAAAATCAAACGATTTTATAGAGTGTACTTTTTTGAATTGTGTTGATTTGAGGTGTTCTAAAGGCTCTTTCGAATTTTTTGAGATCCTCATTTTGGTTTAAACCGGTAATTTTCGAATGCGTTAAAGAAATGATCAACCGAACCAGAAACTCCAAATTCAACATTATCATTTATGAACAGCAATAGCAGAAAGCAATATCATAATTCTATACGTTTAAAAAAATTATACAATGGTAAATCTTTTAGCTATTAAAAAGAATTGACACGGCAAACAGTGTCATCGTATTTATATGAAAATACTGCCTTCAAAACTTTTCATTTTTTTCAGAATATTTCAAAATAGCCTTAAGCTATAAGAATTCCAAAAAGTATAGATAAATATACATTCATAAAAGTTCATGCGCTACAGAGGTATGTCAAGTGATCATCAGGAATTCTGAAACAAGAGCCCCAGGGGGCACAACGCTCACCTGATACCCATGCACGCTCTAATTGACATACTGCTATTGAATGACAAATATGGATAATGACCATATCCCTGTCTACAGTACAAAATCGATAATTCAGAAAATCAGAAACCGAAGGCATACAAAATCAGGACAAAACAGGAACCAAAGCAAACAAAAACAAAAACCTCCACCATATGAAAAGAAGCGAACTCCCAATATGAGAGTGAGACCAGGTGCCCAGGAAGAGTAAGCATCTCCTGCTTGCATGCAACACCCGTCGCTTCAATTCGGTAGAACTGTCACATCCGGTTACTTCCATTTTGGAAGATATAGAGTACAATCTTTGGTTGGATGGTTCAAATGGTCTATGACAGAATATCATCCACCATTCTGGATAGTGGGACATCATAGTGTATGACGAGTTCCCCATATCGACCGTAGAACTTCCTCAGTGACGATGTTAGTCGGTCACAAACATATCCCTGACTGAGAAGCTTATCTGAAAGACGCCTAGCTCTCAGAACAAAATCCGTATATTTGGTACTTGCTCTGGCATAGCGTATCAACTGAGATATGAACACGCCATAAGCAGGCGATGAAGGGATGTTGCTACTCAGAAAAGGAAAGTTCGTAATGCTGAAATTGAAGTCGTCACGTTTGTCATAGAGTGAGGTGTTCATGTGACCATCAGTGTCGTAGGACAACATTATGTCCAAATAGGATGCTGAATGCTTTGTCTCTGTAGTTTCTTTGACTTCAAGCTCCGAAGGATAGATACTGCTCAGGTAATCCGCGAATTTTGGATTATTGATGGACAACACATCGTCTATGTATCTGTAAGTGAAGTTGAAATCAGAAGCTAAGTATCTTTTCCCTTCAGAGACCAAAGATTGAATGAATTCAGCTTCGTACGAGTAAAGGAAAATGTCGGCAAGGAGTGGGGCACAATTGGTACCCATTGGAATTCCGACAATTTGCTGGAAGACCTTTCCTCCAAACACCACAAAAATGTTGTCGATCAGAAAGTTTAACATCTGAATAATGTCTGTTTCAGTGTACTTATTTTCAGAATCTGACTTTTCTTTTACAAAGTAGGTTTTGTCATAGTTAACAACAATAAATTTGTATTTGCGATTACCGTTCTTACTTGTAAACGCATTACTTATAATTTTTGCGAGTCTTTCTTTCAATTTAGAATGTGTAATTGTAGTGTAAAGTGTCGAAAAATCAAAGGCTTTGATCGAATGGACTCTACTAAAATGAGTGGATTTCAGATGTTCTAAAAGTTCCTTCGAATTCTTTAAAATCCACATCTGGTTGATACCACTGCGAGAATATACTGTCGAACAATATTTTTGAAGCCCAGATTTGATTTCAGATAAAACTTTGGTGAGAAAGATCGATACAGATTTGGTAGAACATTTTGAGGAACCAGCGATGAAACGTTGTTTGTACGGATTCTTATGCATTTTAGGTATGCAGTATAAGTATGGTAAATCTAAATCTAAATTGGTAGTGTCGAAGCCAAAGGCAGCAAGAGCTGATTTGTGGATATCTATTATTTCAGAGGCAGAAAGGTTTGTTGGGGTGTAAGTGGGATTTCCAGGTGTCGAATTTAAACCCAACTCTTTAACTAGACTGTCGAAATAGTACTTTTTGCAAGTAAATGTGTAATTATTTGAGGCTTTGTCCGCTGGTGTGATGACATAATGTTCTTGGAGATAGGTAAGTTCTGTGATAACATCAGGGTCTTTAAATATAGACACGAATCTGGTGTTCACAGTTGATTTTAATCGGTTAATTCTAGATAAAAGTAACATACTGATAGTGCCAGTACCGGGATTTTAGCCCACAACCTTTCTAAAAAGATTTTTGCCGGATGCAGAGAAGTTTTTTTTTTCAGACAACCTTTAAAAGTACAAACAAGAAAAAATAGTCACATTTCAAAACAATAACTTTTTTAAAGTCATATGCCCAACTAGTATAGTTCAATTATGCAACATCAAAAATAAAATCATATTGTAAAATCCCACTTTAATGCGCAGCAGAAAAAGAATAAAACAATGAAATGATTTCATAAATTAAGTTTATTTAAAACTGAACGACCATACCTTTCATTATTGATAGCTAGCATGCCAGAAATTATAAAGCCTGACAGGCTGTGTTTGTGAAACGAGAATGCCCCCGGCGGCATCTTTGTTAGTATAAACGCCATTTTCTGTTAAGTATGTGAGAGGTCAGGGTCAGCGTAATATTGGTATCTATGGAAATATCTTGTCACAAGGAATACACATGTAAAATATGAAAGCCCTATCACTAACCAATCAAAAGTTATGCGCAATGTTTAAGTTTTTGAAAAGTACGTCAAAGGTCAAGGTTATGGTCACGAGGTCAAAATTTTGGTATCAATGGAAAGGTATTGTCACAAGGAATACACATGTGAAATATGAAACCTCTATCACCAGCTTCCATTCAAAAGTTATGCCCAATGTTAAAGTTTTTCGGAAAACAGACAGACGGACAGGCCAAAAACTATATGCTCCCGAATCTTTTATTCCAGGGGCATAAAAAACAAAGATTTTTCGGTTTTGCCTTTATTCATATTAAAGTATACTGAAATCTAAGAATGCTTTTGAATAGTATTGATTTCATCTCAAATACATGAAACGTACAGTTAAAATCGTTTTAATCCAATATTTATCAATTCAAGTGAATTGTGCAGAAATTGGGCCAATTTGTTTTCCAAAAAGCAGTGTACGGTGTATCAAACCTCATGATCCAGAGGAAGAGATTACTCATTCGACGTTTCTTCAAGAAATGAGTCCGTAAATTACTTCATCTAAGAGAGTCTAAGACAGAGGAAATTCGAGCAAACTTTTTACATGATAACAAGTATATGCAAGTGTTCCAAGTACATGAATGATAACCATTATGAAAGTGTTCCAAGTATAATGCACACTAAATAAAAATCTATTCCGTTTGCACTGTATCTCCTGAAATGTATCGCAGTACTAAAGGGTTGTGGAGGAATTAAACGGATCAAATCTTAAGTACAGCGACTTTGTTTACAGTTACAGTTATAGGTCAGAGACCACTAAAAGGCCGGCTCTGATTGGAGAAAAACCTGTAGGGTGAGGGGGCCTGTTATTTTAAATGTGACAGAAGATGTGATTGGCTATCAATTCTATTTTCTTTTGGTATATTGTTCGAATATGATATATATAGGTAAAAAATAAGTGCAATTAAAATGTCGATACCCGGATATTTCCCTAGCTCCCGATCCGCTAAAGGGGACGGGCGCGGGAAAATTGGAAAATTCTCTGCGGGGTACCTTGTGACGCAAATAGTGCGAAAAAGAGCAGGTCATGCTATATTTTTTAATTTAGTTTCGTATAAAGCTTTAATCAATGAACAAATCGGTACATAACATGCATGGCCAGCAATGTTAGCATAGACGTTATAAGGCATTTCGTTAACATTACAGCCTATGGAAAATGATTTGGTTGTCTCTGACCTAGAAGGTGTAACTACAGTTAATCATTTTAGCAGGGAATCCCTTCCCTTTTGACTGGTGAACCGGGCTGAATAAAAGTTGTCACCTCATTGGTCATAACTATTGAAAATTTAAAAATAGCACATAAAATCAATGTATGATTCCCTGCTGTCTGTAGAAATTGAGTTTTGAATATGATTTTGCCTTTTATGTAATCAATAGATCGATTTGAAAATTTATAAAAATTAGCAAATTTTCAATTCGGAAGGAGGGGTCATTAAACAAGTGAATTTTGCAGAAAAGTATGCATGACCCCCTATTTTCTTTCGTTTTTATACGTGCCAAAGATGACCTAGGCCAAAAATATTCCTTAAAAATCTAAAAGTGGATATCTTGACAAAATTCTTTCACTTGTAGGGTAGCATGCATGAGTACCTCATATCTACAAAATGTCATGACAATCTGAAGAGTGGTTATAGAAAAGAAGCAGAAAATGTATGAAAATCACCCCCCCCTTCCTTTTTACATAAGAAAAAAATTCATAAAAAATCAAAAAAATAAAATTTAAGCATAAAATACATATCAAAGCATTAAGTAAGTTAAATATGATAAATATGTAGTAAATGAGTGAGTAAAATCATACACTTATTGAGTTATTTAAAGAAATAGTGCAAAAATGTGCATTTCTGACTAAGTCCGAAAAGACGTCAAAAACGCGTCAAAAATTTGACTTCGAAGTGGAACCAAAAATAACAACACTTCTTAAGACATCTCTCTAGATCATCCTGATGCTTTCGGTTTGTCGATACATGCTTCGGTTCTGAAGAAGAAGTTTGTCAAAGGAGGGTACCCCCCGTGACCTACTTTTTGCTGTGGTGGCGCCACCTGTTGACAGATCCGGACAAAAAACAACAACACTTGTAGGGGACCATGAGTACTTCATACCTACCAAGTTTCATCAAAATCCCTTCAGCCGTTCTGGAGAAGAAGTTTAAAATGTGAAAAGTTTACGACGACGACGACGACGACGACGACGACAGACGCCGGATGCCGGACGACGGACGCAACACTATGACAATAGCTCACTTGAGCCTTTGGCTCAGGTGAGCTAAAAAAGAGGTGTATGTTAAGATGGGCCAAAAGTGGACGTTTGTAGCAAAAAAAAAAGTAAGACAGGGGAAGATTTTTTCGTCTGAATAGTTCGAGGGGATGTTCCGCTACATATAGATATACACATCCATCTTTCTTCTGCCTCAACTCTATCAAAAGTTGCAACCCTAAACTTAATATATTAATACCAATGGCGATAGATTATGAAAATGTTATTGTGTACTCCGTCACCAGCATCGAATTTTGAACAAACAATGTTTAATTGAATCTTGTGTTGATAATTTCATTGCAAAATAATTTGATTTCAAACTAAATAAAATAAACACTGTCGAACTGGATAATTCACACTATATTTTTGTCATTAAGTGTATGCGATTATATAATTGCGATCGATATATGACAAGATCAATAACATATTTGTTTCGCAGACACTCATATAAATTATTAAAATTTATTTATGCCTTTGTTGTTATTCGAAAAAAGATGAATATATGCTAAAATTGAATTTTCATAATTTGAAAACATCTATGATGATACTGATAAAAAAAAAACCTGGTTATGGAATAGGTATTCTATAGCATGAAACGGAAACACGTTGAATAATTCATTACCTTTCAAAACTTACTTTTCGATATTCACTTTGAAGTGGAAACGAGCTTTGAACAGCCTTTTAGTCAAAAAGATTGTCTAAGTCGTGCGGATCTGGAAAGTGATACCAGGGCAGGATCGACTACCTTGGATCACGTTAAAAACTTATTTATCTTTGTCAAGTATTTTTTTACTCAAAAATTATGGTTTGGCATTCCCAATCAAACTGGAAACTCACACATTTTAGAAAATTTAGACTCACGAATCGAAAGGAGCTGTTAAGATAAGGCGTAAAATCAGCCTTTATAAGTGGAATTTTGAAAATTTTAATTTTTAGAACTTTTTTATGTAAAATGTATACCTATACTAGATACCATCAGAATATGAAGTGAATTTATATCTGTTTTGCATATTATTGCTAATTTTGGGGTCAAAACGACTCTTTTTCTCATAGAAATCAATAGAAAACGGAAAGTTTTTTTAACATTATTTCCCCCGGATATACAGAAAAGTACTTTTACTGGATATATATATCAATGATACATTTTTTTGCAAAGTGGGGTTCTGTATCTCCGGAGAGAACACAAACCCATAGACGAAAAACCAAAAATGGAAAGGGGTGCATTTTTTTTTTGAAACGACCTTTTCGACCATAAAATATAGCACATTTGACTACTTTTGCTCTTTAATCCATCAAAAAATGTAACCTAAATATGACTGAATGAAATGTACAAGAATTAGGAATGAAATAAGCAAGAATGATGTTCATTTCTCCTGCAATGTGTATTTCGCGCTAATAGGCTTATATTGTAGCCATTGAATACAAAATGAGACCGTATTTTAAGTTCCGGATTGCATTACCGATTAAAGGAGATGGGACGTTCGAAATCTATTTCTGCTACACAATGTAGACATATTTAATGTCTTTTAATTTATATCTATCCATTTTTGGTTAAATATTCTAAAATTTTTAGGGTTTTTTGTCGATATTATCGGTTTTTCTATCCGTGCACTCCTACCTCCTTCGACCTTAATTGTAGAATCTTAAGGTTTTAACGAAATGTAAAACATGTAGAAGGTCTGGAAATAATGATTCATGTATTTCTTTATACGATTCGCCATGAAGAAGAAATAAGTCACGAGATTTAGGACTAAATAGGGCCCTTATCTTAACAGGTCCTTCAGAGCAACGGAATAGAAATCTATCAGATGTTTTACATTTTCAATATGAACAATCCTACTTTGTCACAGAAAAAACAGGTTCTAACTTCAAAACCAGAATAACGTTACTAAGATAAGCATAATTCCGTTGTCCACTAGAAATTTTGTATCGATCTCGGACGTCTCAACTGACTGCAATTTTCAAATAGCACTGTGTATTGGCGTTTTTCAAATGTTTACTAACATTGAGAATATAAACAATAGGACAATGTTGCAGAGAAGTTGTCAAGCATCTTATTTAGAATTTTACTAACGACAAAACCTTAAACATAGAACATCTGTGGTTGAAAAATGTCGAAAATATTTTGAATCAATTAGGGATTTACTTTTGTTTGAGAATCACAAAACGTATATAATTTAAAATTGTGTTTGAATGCAGCTGAACTAAGAATAGTCAATCAAGCTAAACAGAACTGGTATAGTAGTATTAATGATTCACCACAATGTTTTACTTATAGATTTTTAAACATTCTTTTGTTAAGAGAATTAAGAATTTTCATAACGACATAACCTTAAACATTGAATTTAACAATAGAACATCAGTGGTTGAAAAATGTCGAAAATATTTTGAATAAAACTAGGTTTTACTTTTGTTTGGGAATCAAAAAACGTACTATATAATTTAAAATGGTGTTTGAATGCAGCTAAACTAAGAATATATGATCAAGCTAAACAGAACTGGTATAGTAGTATTAATGATTCACAACAATGTTTTACTTATAGATTTTTAAACATTCTTTTGTTAAGAGAATTTTATGTTCATTTAACCAAAAGGGTCACGCATTATTTTAACACGGTTTAGGACAACCTACCGTAGATTGACAATTGAAACTGACAGATGGGTCATCATCGGACGGGCACACAGAAATGTTCACTCTCATTATTTTAGTGATGAATATTATTCTCTGTTCAGCTCAAAGACAAACATCTATCGATTCATACTATCACTTTCGACCAAATGTTTTGAAGGATTTCCAAAGAATCTTCTATCTGATTTAATGCTGATGGTAGATATGTTTTTGCTTATTTGTGGATATTATTATATTGCAGTGCAAATATCTTTTGCAGGTAATCGGTATATTGACTCGACATAACTTGAGGCACGAGTACCTCGAGGAAATGACACTTAAAAATCAAATCGAACACTCTGTATTACTGGTTTTGTAAAGCTGGAATATCTATCTGTTTTAGGTAATTGGAATATTGACACGACATAATCTGATACACGAGTACCTGGAGGAAAAGAAACATGAAATCGAACACTCCCTTGCTGATTCTATGTCGACAACTTCCTAATATCAACGAACATTACCGAATTCATTCTTATCATTTATTTGCAATATTTTCCATACCATATCGGTAACTCTAGCATATGTACACGCTAAGGATTTGCCTTAGAAAGATAACATTTCATATATAACTTTTGAAATATGTGAATTTTTGATAAATTGTAGATATTTTTTATGTGTGTATTATGTTGTTCATACACGCATATAAACATTCATATTGTAATTGATATTGCATGGTCATCTCCGCATCCTAACAATGACAATACAAATACACAACAAGCGTTGTTTTAGTATTTTTTGTATATTTCTATTTAAAATCTGTATACATATATTTAAACGAAACAATTACATAATGGGCTTATTGAGAAATACATATACTATGTATGCGCAAGATGCATCGTTCACCACGTTGGCATTTGATTAAGTACCACTGATGAGGATTTACTTTCCGGAACACGTACCTGGTGCATTAGTATTGGTTAGAAAATTTCTTTAAAAAGGAAATAAGTTGGATCACTTCAAATAATATTGACCATACATGGACTTTTGTGAGATAAATTTGGAGCCGCTTACTTTTGATAAACGGAATTTCTTAGAATGATAAATATGAACAATGACCATATCTCAATACACAGTACAAAATAGATAATTCAGAAAATCATAAACCGAAGGCATACAAATATTAAACGTCTACAAATTCAATAGCATCATTTAAGAACAGATAAATTTGCAGCATGGACCTGACATGCACGTTTCGGGTACTTAACCCTCGTCAGTGATCCTCAATCAAAACAATGTAATATGGCCAAGTGTAATTAGGCTAAAAATCAGGATAAAACTGGAACCAAAGGAAACAAACGAAAACCTCCACCACATGAAATGAAGCGAGTCCAAGTATAGGAGTGAGACCAGGTGCACAGGAAGTAGTTACGACGCTATTTTAATTTTACACTTCGAGTGTTATTTTGAATACATGATATAAGAAAGGAAGGAAATGTAGTTACGCTAAAATGTTATAAGGGCTCACAATATGACTTGATCGTCTCTTTCTGACATTATTTTCCTCCAGTCGAACAAATGATATGGACCTTGGTGTTTGGTCGGGAAACACGAGTTTCAACAAGGTATATCAGAATATACTTCAAGGCTTTTATTTAGCATGACTAATAAAAGAAAGGAGGGAATCTCCAACAACACCCAGATGCAGCACCAACAGCAAACCCCCAAAACACCCAATGCAAAAACACAGAGCAGACAAGCACGCAAAAGGGACAAGGAACACCAACGTACATCACAGAAACATCAAACACAAAGAACTACACACAAACCAACGAGACCATTGGGCAACCGGTGCTGACTTAGGACGGCCAACTGCCACGAAAATAGCAGAAGGTGTGGTTATCCTGGATTACGAACTAAAAGAGACGCAAATGGTACAAGTAACGCCAAATCACAGAGAAACATAAAACACAAATGACTACACATAAACCAGCGAGACCAAGGAGTCTGACTTATTCTTTGTTTGGAAATACGCGGTTGGGCTTCGTGTAAGTAACCCTGGTTAATTTTGTCTTGCTTTTGCTGCAGCAGATGCTTACTTTAGCGTTCCTAATTTTGGTTTTAGAAGTAAATTCTTCTCCAAGTTATGATGTTCTGGTGCGTTCCTTTGTAACATAATTTTCGGATTATAAGTGTCAAATGTTTTCCGAACTTGAACGCGTGAAATATTTATTCATTGTACATACTGGTAGTGTGTAATCTGATACTAGTATTATCAATGATATATGGTACGTAATTTCACTCATAAAATTCCACAAACACAACTTCAAAAAGGAGACTTAGGGGCTAACATTGATTCATTTGATATTGGTTATAATCCACTGAAGACATCACAAATCAAATCAATATTAAATGTAATTGTGACAGACCCTGTTACGTTGGTAATGTAATGTAATGTTTGATGTATAAATCGTGTCTCGTTACTTGAAAATTGATACTTAAGGTATCCGTTGTGCAAATAAATATCAACGTCTTCAAATTCATGATAATTTAAGAACAGATGAATTTGCAGCATGGACCAGACATGCACGTTAAAGTGTATCATAGTTTACAATTACGGCATATCTTGACTAACACATACCATAATGCAACATTAAAGTTGGTTTCCAACATTAAAGCTCAAAATATCAACCGCTAACTAAGCCATGGAGATGCTGCCGAAGATTACAGAGATAATTTTAAAACTGTTTAAATGGACGAGACGCCAGCGAGATCTCCATTTGTACATTCGATACGTGCACTTTTCTGTCGCCATGGTTATTTATATACAGTCTTTTGAAGATGTGCTTCTTTTTTCTAGAATTCAAGTGAAATATACATAAAGATATTAATACTATAGATGGTTCTTTTCAAATTAAGCATGTTAAGTATACATTGAGAATAGCTGAAATTTCTAAGTTAAGGCTACTACATTTAGAAAGATATTTGTGCGCACAATGCCTTTGTTCACTTCGGGAGATATCCTAAGTAAATATGCATCTTCTTAGGCGATGCCGATTCTATTTAGGGTTTACCTTCTTTATCCCATTGTCAGTCTACGATGGAGAATCGATTTCTATTTCTTAATTATAAGCTATTCATATTTCAGTGTTCCTTTATGATGAAAAATAATTAACTTCAATATGTGAAGAATTTAAAAATATATATGTGAATAATACAATGAGAGTATTTATGTCTCAACAGTAATATCATCTAAATAACCTTTCCTCGTAGTCTATTATTTACTTGTTTGGAAATCTTCCAGTCAAAAGATCTTAAGGGACAGATAACAAAGAATCAACATGCAGCTTACCGTTTGTCCTTTTCGAATTTGAAGCTAAACTGTTCATGTTCTATTAAGTAAGAAATCTGAGTATTATTCCCCGCTGACTTTTACCTTTGAATTGATTATGTATTTACCAACCTAAAAGTAAGGAGGGGATCTCCAACAACACTCGGTTGCAGCACCTACAGCAAAGTTAAAATACATCCAATACAAAAACAGAGCAAACACGCACAGAAAGAGACGCAAAAGGGATAAGGAACACCTAATCAGATCATAGAAACATCAAATACAAAACAAATACCTACACATACAGAACGAGATCAATGAGATATCGGTGCCGATTTAGGACGGCCATCTGCAACGCCAGTAGTTATCTGAAATTACGTGAGTATAACCCTCCCACTTTTCCGATTGCTCAAAGGAATTCGAAGAACGCACAGTTGTGGCGTAAAATAACCTCCGCACTGTAAGATGACCACGGTGTGGTTATCTGAATTACGTGTGGTTATCTGAATTACGAGAGCATAACCCTCCCACTTTTCAGATTTCTCAAAGGTATTCGAAGAACGCACAGTTGTGGCGTAAAATAACCTCTGCACCGTACGATGACCATACAAACAGACAGCATGACGCAGGGGCCCAAGAAACACCTCGTCGCCTGAACCAATCAAATTATCACCTCGCCTATT
This sequence comes from Pinctada imbricata, assembly GCA_033119305.1. NCBI lineage: Eukaryota > Metazoa > Mollusca > Bivalvia > Pterioida > Pteriidae > Pinctada > Pinctada imbricata. The sequence continues at coordinate 85,766,962 of VSWD01000005.1, read as the reverse complement.
CGCTGGCTAGTTGTTATTCCTTAAATACACTATATATTTTCCGAAAGGTTATAATTGACATCAAAGAAGTACCCATCCGTTATTCAGTCTCAAAGTCGAGAAGACAAGGCAAAACCAATAGAATTTCAATTGGGACGGCTGTGAACCTCGGAATGAATAACATTCCGAAGTGCGACCAGGTGCCCGGGGAGAGTCTGCGTCTCTTGATTACATAAAACACCCGTCGCAGCAGCTCCTTGAAAACTAGTCAAATTCTGTGCTTGTCTTGATGTACATATTGATGTACATATCGGGTAAATATGTCTTGTTTGGTGATGATGACATAATGCCTACTGCTCAGAAATAATCATTTTGAGGCAAGAAATCAAAGGGGAATAACGGTATCTGACGTAAAACCATTGTGACATCATGAAATTGATATGGTACCGTCGCTTTCATACCGTCATTTCCCAGACTTTTAGGACTGTTTTCATAGAATTTGATGACGTCATAATCAGTCCACGTCAGATGCCGTCTCAAATGGGAAGTAACTCTGGTTTTCGAAAATAGCGAATAAGAGTTTAACCTATACAGATACATGTATATATGTAAAGTTTGAATGGGTTTGTTTCGATGAAATCGAACAGTATTTGAGGTGGCAGCCATTGTTTTCATTAAGTACAATATATGCAGGTTCTTTTTACAATGGAGATGATTAAAAAGGTATGTAACATGACTCTATTGTACAGCGGATACCTTAAGCCGTGTCGAAAATGTCCAACAGAGTTATATATAAAATCATTATTGATTGTCGATTTGGTAATTCTTCAGTCTTCGATATCTTTGTTAGTGATCTGATAAAGAAACGATTGCGTTTTATATCATGCGTTAAAGAAGATCCTGACAATAATCTCAACAGCACTCACAATAGAGCACAAAATTAAGCATCAACGGACCCTAGCAAGCTAGAGGTAGGACCAGGTGCCCGGGAGGAGTAAGCATCCCCTGTTGGCTAGCCGCACCCGCCGTCGATGTTTAAGCACGAAAATGAAAACAATATATAAAAGTCATGCACTGTCTGACGTTATGTCTATATAGAAAGTGCTATGGCGACAATGTCAGGGAAATATTATGTTCTTTTTGCAACTGATTCATTTGCATCTGGTATAAGAGTTTAACCTATTCAGATACAAATGTGAAGTCTGAATGGGTTTGCTTCGATGAAAGAAATCGAATTGTATATAGTATTTGAGGTGGCAGCCATCATTTTCATTAAGTACAATATATGCAGGTTGTTCAATTTGATTTATTTCATCATCGTTGCAAATATTTTACTAATCATATATACTAAGTAGTTTATTTTCATCTGCTCTGTTGAAATATATAGAATAATATAGATAATATACATGAAATACATTAACAATAGCACCTTTAAAACAACAAAAAATATATGATTCCTCATGTAGACGTGGACTCCCGTCGAATCTTTTGGCACAAACAGCAGAATATCCGTTTAAATCCGTCTCCAAATTTTTTGTTCATCACGCCATAAATTATTGGATTAATGCCACTATTAGCGTAACCGACAAGCAATGTCGTCATATGGAAACCACGAGGTATGACATTTGGCGCAAAAATAGATAACATCATGCTGATACAATATGGAAACCAACATATGACAAACACAAGAACGACAATCCCTAAAGCAACTGCCAGTCGTACTTCTTCAGCACGAGTTTTGCCGCATTGTAGCTTCTTAGAAGATTTTTGTTTCATAGTTTCTAATTGTTTTGATTTTCCATTTTTCGTTTGGCTTGATTTATCCTTTGGTATAGATTGGGATGACACCTCTATAGTCACTTCCTCTATATGAGACAATTCCTCCCTTTGGATGTTCGACATTCGTTGAATGACTGAAGCTCGTTTTCCGATCGTCGGTTTATCGCTAGATACAGAATATCCGTCTGAAACCACAGTCGATATCTGAGTTGTTGTCAATTCATTTGCTGCCTGCACACGCCTTTTGCTTGCTCTGACCGTTCGAAAGATTTTGAAATTACAGATTGACATGACCGTAAACGGACCTCCAAAGCAGCACCCAATCATGAAGAAAGCGTATGATAGAGACTGCTCCCATTTACAGAAGCAGAAAGATTGAACGGAAATGAAGCCATACTCAGCCCATCCGACCAGTGGCGGGAAAGACAAGCACGCCGAGAGGCTCACACATACTGCAAAATAAAAGATAAAGTTTGATGAAAAACAGGCATTATTCGGACATTGAAAATAGTATTTGTGCTGTCAGGTACTTTTTTTTCTCTCTTTGCGTATTTTCTGGCTATTTCCACGATCTCCTAACATCTTAGCACCATCCCTCCTTTGCTATTTCAAACATACATTTTATCTGGATATGCTGCTGAATCGACCCTACAGGGAAGGCGCCGCGCACTCTCTACAAATTGCACAAAATTAAAAAGATACATTACAAGAGGGCGCATCTACAATTAATTTTAGCTATGTCTAAAAATCACTTTGGATGGAATCATCATTGATAAGGATTTAATATCCGAAACACGTCTATGGTGCATAATAAATTGGTTTGAAATTTTCTTCGGAAGGTATAGACTTGGAACACTTCCGTACTCTTCATTACGCCCCTAATCTACAAGTACATGTACTAGTACTCAAAGCATATCCCGAACATGCATTTAGTCAGGGTGATTGCCGACTTCGTGCATGTCGTACGTGCTGCCGATTCGATGACTGATTATAGTAATTTATTTGTATATTTCATTTTTATGCCCCCCGGAATCAAAGATTCGGGGTCATATAGTTTTTGGCCTGTCCGTCTGTTTGTCTGTCGTTGTTTGTCCCTGACAAAAACTATAACATTGGGCATAACTTTTGAATGGTAAGTGATAGGGCTTTTTTGCTATTTCACAAGTGTATTCCTTGTGAGAAGACCTTTCTATTGATTCCAAACCTTTTGACCTCGTGACCTTGACCTTGACCTTTGACCAACTGTTTTTAAATAGTAAACATTTGGCATAACTTATGATTGGTTAGGGGATGCTTATTCCTCCCGGGCACCTGGTCCCATCTCTAGCTTGCTAGGGGTCCGTCGATGCTCCATTTGGTGCTCTATTGTGAGTGCTGTTGAGATTATCGTCAGGATCTTCTTTAACTCATTTATGATTGGTTAGAGATAGGGATTTGTTATTTCGCATGTGTATTTCCTGTGACCTTTTCATTGATAACAAAAATTTAAACCTCGTGACCTGGACACCGACCCTTGTCATATTTTTCGTGAAACTTTTACATTGGGCAAATCTTTTGATTGGTAAGTGATAGCGCTTTGATATTTCACATGTATATTTCTTGTTACACGATCTTTTTGTTGATACCAAAACTTTAAACCTTTTGATCTTGACTTAGACCCTTGACCCACTTTTCAAAAACTCTAACATTGGTCGTAACTTTGAATGGTAAGTGATAGAGCTTTCATTTTTACATCTCTTTCCCTTGTGACAAGACCTTTCCATTCATAACAACATTTTTGACATCGTGACCTTGACCTTTCACATATAGACATACATGTATGATGTTAATACTTACAATTCTGATAATACTGATAATTCGTCTCTTCTTATCTTTTTCAGAAATTTCAATCGTTTAAAATCAAGAAAATAAGTAGACAAAGTTGTGTCTGTAAGAATGGTATGTAAACTTGTGTATTAAGAGCATCAATTCATACAAACCAACCAATTAAGTTGTAGATTATTGATAAATTGCAAGATTGCATGATAAATAAGTATTTTCATCAGACTTAATCTTATGAAAGATAATACCCTTCCCTTTCATGTATAGAATGTTTCATTAAGGGATTATTTTGCATAATCTTAACTAACTGAGTATACACAGCATGATCTTTAAGTATGTTGATACGTTCAAAACTGAATGCACAGCGATTGCAAATAAAAGTCTCTAATTAAACATAACGCATAATATGGATAGTGGTCATTGACTGTGCTCGCACTTGATTACTCTATTCATAGACTGAGGCGTTGTATGATAACATTCGCCTCATTTGCGATCGACCTCCAGTGCCGGAAATATGTCTCTGTGAGTATAAATACCAAATAAGGACATAAATAAAATGTCTTGTTCATGCTGAACATTTATCTGTCCTTAAATGATGCTATTGAATTTGAAGACTTTTATCAATGACATTAGGATATTTCACATTATTTGGGTTTTGTGCCTCGAGCATCACTGATAAGACAACAATTGTTGAAATGCGCATATGGTGCACTGAAATTCTATAAAAGAACGTTTATTTCCACTGTTAAACGTCTTCAAATTCAATAGCATTATTCAAGAACATGTGAATTTGCAGCATGGACCAGACATGTACGTCTAGGTAATATTGACGATCATAATTATTGTTCGTGCCAAAAGGTCGACTTTTATAGAACAGCGAAGGACAGTACAAGCAAATAATCATTGTGATGATAGAAATAAATCAGCAACTCATATGATACAAATAAATCAGCAACTCATATGATACAAATGATACAGCAACTCATATGATACAAATGATATATCAACTCATATGATACAAATGATATATCAACTCATATGATACAAATGATACAGCAACTCATATGATACAAATGATACAGCAACTCATATGGTACAAATGATATATCAACTCATATGATACAAATGATACAGCAACCCATATGATACAAATGATACAGCAACTCATATGATACAAATGATACAGTAACTCATATGATACAAATGATACATCAACCCATATGATACAAATGATACATCAACTCATATGGTTCAAATAATACAGCAACTCATATGGTACAAATGATACAGCAACTCATATGATACAAATGATACAGCGACTCATATGATACAAATGATACAGCGACTCATATGATACAAATGATACATCAACCCATATGATACAAATGATACATCAACTCATATGGTTCAAATAATACAGCAACTCATATGGTACAAATGATACATCAACTCATATGGTTCAAATAATACAGCAACCCATATGATACAAAAGATACAGCAACTCATATGATACAAATGATACAGCAACCCATATGATACAAATGATACAGCAACCCATATGATACAAATGATACAGCAACTCATATGATACAAATGATACAACAACCCATGATACAAATGATACAGCAACTCATATGATACAAATGATACAGCAACTCATATGGTACAAATGATACAGCAACTCATATGATACAAATAATACAGCAACTCATATGATACAAATGATACAGCAACTCATATGATACAAATGATACAGCAACCCATATGATACAAATGATAAAGCAACCCATATGATACAAATGATACAGCAACCCATATGATACAAATGATACAGCAACCCATATGGTACAAATGATACAGCAACTCATATGATACAAATAATACAGCAACTCATATGATACAAATGATACAGCAACTCATATGATACAAATGATACAGCAACTCATATGATACAAATGATACAGCAACTCATATGATACAAATGATACAGCAACTCATATGATACAAATGATACAGCAACTCATATGGTCCAAATGATATATCAACTCATATGAGATATCTTCATATCCCTTGAAGTCGGCCGCTATGTATGAGTTAAAAGAAGATCCTGACGATAATCTCAACAGCACTCACAATATGTATGTAACACCGGACGTTTTGATTATGAAGTCAATGTTACAGTAAGTCAATGCAATGTTAGATTTTGTGCACATATTTTTTGTGGCACAATTTTACTAATGAATCAGGCTGGGTTAAGCACCAAAACTTTTCATTTGACTTTATATATTAGATTTGAAATTGAGTTTACAACGAAAATGAAAGCTTTCAATTAAGCGATTGTAATTAATCTAACTTATATCTAAATCATTGCGTAATATTTTGAGACGTGTAATTGTATTGCTAGAAGTTTATATTAGAATTTAGAAATCAATGGATCGATGAAACAGGGAATGTACAATGGCAAGAATGTTACCGAATTTATCAATTTTATGAGTTTTCCTTTTAATTGAATTATAAAATAATAAATTGCTAGCAAATAGAGATAACTTCGAAAAAAAAAAATTCTGCATATGTACTACAGTTACTACAGGTACTGTCTTATTTAATCTCCGTTTTGAAGTTTAGATAAAATCTCATAATTCTTGATAAAGAAGTTTTCGAATGGTACCAATGGCAGAGGAGAGGTTCCAGCTTATGGTTTTGAATTTAAAATAAAAAACGGTAAAATTAGCATATTTATAATAAATACAAGAGAATGGAGGCTTGTTTATAACTTCGAATGAATTTGAATTGTCTATAACGTAACCGTAAAAAACCTTATACTTAAGGTAAACGATAAAAAAACAATTTGTACAAACACTTATTTTTGTATAAAGAATTATTGGACATAAAACAATCTATTCCAAGCGCAGACCTAAAAAGGGGTTATCGGCACCCGACTAGAATTTAAAACAAAAAATTTTAGTTAATTTATGATATTATTTATGACATAGGCTGGAGATGTTTGGTGTTTAAGGTTAATTTACATTTTCTCAGTATTAAAGTAAATAATTCAATTGACAATAAACCTATTCTGGCCTCTACTGGCCAGTGACGTAAAATACCCGACCAGAACAAAGACAGGCTCTTGAGGGATAATTAAATTTAATTATCTTAATATATCTGCTTGAAATCAATAAATAAAACCTTTCGTGGGCCTCATTGTCAACATAAAGAACTTCCTTGGCCAGAGTCTTAAAATAGTCCTAAAGGTGACCAGAGTAATCAAGTTGCGCAATGCGCGTAAACAGAGTACTGACACATAAAAGACCCGATTTCTTTACCTCAATTAAAGTGTCAGCTTAATTACATTTAAGGATTAACTGACCGCTCTCTGATAAAAGATAAATTTATTTACCATGATAAAAAGAAATTTAAATTAGAAATTTGTCTTAAAATTTGTAAATTAGCCAAACTTGGATTTAAAATGAAATTTTGAAATAAACAATTTCTCAAAAATCTAAATATCATGAAGATGAAAAATACTTCATGATAAATCCCTCCTTGGTCCGGGAATCTTCGTCCCCGAAGATTCAAATGAAAGTTATACAACATTTTTAAGAATAAAGTAAATTGCGATAAATAAACAAAATAAAAGTTAAACTTTGGTGTAAATGATATAAATGATAATTGAAAAGAATGTCAGAAATACTTTCAAAAATGAAATGAAATATCAATGTCCAAAATAATAAAGATATTTCTTTCTAATGTTTATTTATTTCCCGGTTGTAGCTCAAATGCGTCCTCGCGTCTGGTTTAATAGCGTCCGCGTCCTCTGTAATTTCTGCTAGATCGTGAGTGGTTACGAAACGGATTTGTATGTGATAGGTGGCACTGATTAGTCTGATACATGTTAGATCCGTTCGGACGTCCTTGTGGTTCGTTTTGATTCATTCGGTGATTTCTCAGAATTTCTATGTCTCTTTCAAGGGAGGCTTTCAGATCTTCATATTTCTTCACCATATTCTGTTCAACTTTAGCATGGCATTGTCTTTGTAATTCTGAAATCTCTTTTTCTTCCTTTAGCTTTCTCTCGTAGCTAGCCTCCGTGTCACAAAGATATTGTAGTACATAATCACAGTGCTTATGTTTGTCCTCAAGTTGTTTTCGTAAATCCGCGATTTCGGCGGTCAACTTTGAAGTCTCTGTGATTTGGGTTTGGACCTTTTCCTGTGAAATGCTTTGTAGACGCACTGATAATTCTGTATTCCGATTTTCGGTTGCTGATAATTTCTGTTCGAGTATTCTTTCTCTTTCGAGCGCACATTGTAATTCTAGTTTTAATGCACTAGACTTCACTAATTTTTCTTTCACATTTAAGAGTTCTTCTTTTAAGATATTGTTGTTTTGTACAGTTTCTCTAAATGATCCAAAACGAAGCGAAGAAAATGGTAACTCTCGCATGATTCGCTTTCTGTCTAGGTACGAAGATAAACGTAAAGAGTCTCTTACTTTCTTTTTCGAAGATTTTTCCTTAGATGTCCTTATATTCATACTTTCCCGTGTTGGTAGTAAAGTTCTACACATTCTTCCGTAGTGTCCGTAATTGTGGCATTTGAAACACTGTCTGTTAACGGCATAACAATTATCGTATGCGTGGGAAAGTCCACAACGTCCACACGTTGGATGCTGACAGGTGGCGTAAGTCCACTGCCTCCACTGTGGTCGCAAGTTGTATTCCATGTTCTGTGAGTTACTCATCTGTCCATTGTGATTAGGGGAGTTCTCGCTTGGCGGCTCAAGGTACGCAGGATCGGTATTACGCTAAATAGGTAATACGCCGGATTCTATCACCAACTAACACCGGGTGAAAACGAGGGTGCGGTGTTACGCAGGGATGTGTCCTTATCCCTAGAGTGGTACCCTAACTTGGTGCGGCGTGGTGCGCTGTTAGGTACCGTAGAAAACGATGATCTAAGAGGAGGCTTATGTGTGCTCCTAGGAGGTAAAGCTGTCCGAATGATGATGTCAGGTGATGACGATGACAATGGCGTACATAACATAAGAATGGACAGGAAAACGATGAATATGGATTTTACAACTTTAATATAATTCCGAAATGTAGATGGATACTACTAGTACGAGTGTCTAGTTCCAACTGCCGATAAAGGCATCGAGAATAATAAAAATAACAAGTTACATGAAACGAGCAAATAACAATTCAATGAGGATCCATAAAGGTTAATTTACATTTTCTCAGTATTAAAGTAAATAATTCAATTGACAATAAACCTATTCTGGCCTCTACTGGCCAGTGACGTAAAATACCCGACCAGAACAAAGACAGGCTCTTGAGGGATAATTACATTTAATTATCTTAATATATCTGCTTGAAATCAATAAATAAAACCTTTCGTGGGCCTCATTGTCAACATAAAGAACTTCCTTGGCCAGAGTCTTAAAATAGTCCTAAAGGTGACCAGAGTAATCAAGTTGCGCAATGCGCGTAAACAGAGTACTGACACATAAAAGACCCGATTTCTTTACCTCAATTAAAGTGTCAGCTTAATTACATTTAAGGATTAACTGACCGCTCTCTGATAAAAGATAAATTTATTTACCATGATAAAAAGAAATTTAAATTAGAAATTTGTCTTAAAATTTGTAAATTAGCCAAACTTGGATTTAAAATGAAATTTTGAAATAAACAATTTCTCAAAAATCTAAATATCATGAAGATGAAAAATACTTCATGATATCTGCATGATAGTTTTTCTTTAACAATATTTACTTCCAGACCAATTAGTGAGTGATACAGTGAACCCTATGCCTTCAAAATTCCTATGGACGACATTTCTGGATCCTTGGATCCATTACATCAAAGAAATACGCGATCACAACGTATGCCAGTGGTGCCAGTGGGCTAAAAAGTTTCTAACCGTCCATCCGACTGAGCTTTTTCTCGTTAAGGATATACCACTTTGTTTGATTGTTTATTTTCTTACCAAAGACAATTTGATAAATGAAACAAAGAAAATGAGTGATAAAAATATCGACAAGACTGTACGAGTCACAGAATTTGATTGAGCTTTTTAGAAGTTTCCCCTTATTTCCCTCCAAATTCTTATACATGTTATCGGAACTCTCCACTTTTCCCGCGAATACACCCAGAAAGACTTTTGATTGGTCAATATGTGTTATAATGGAATTTTCCTACGGATCAAACAATTTCTAAATGGATATGAAGAGTGTTGCATCTTGAGTTTTCCAGTGTAAATGTATCTATTTTCTAACTTGTCAGAATTATAAAGACATACGTTTCTATAAGTACCACTCTTTAGTCTTTGTTTTTTAAGAGTAAAAATTTTTAACCTATGTCGACGAAACAAAAATAATTGCGGGATTAAAGAAATGTTGATATCGACCAAGCTTTTTTGGAAAGCTAATACTTGTATTAGTGTTTTAATATTGTATTTTGTGCCGTATCTGTGTCTCATTGTGGCTTATGCACTCTGCGTTTTCATATAGGAATGTTTTCAATGTAATGTAATCGAGCTTTGTCGGATATCCCTTCTTTTTTTCTTTTAAAGATTATTTGGTGTTTGTCTCTCCATCAACTTACAAATGCTGCAGAAATAATTGCAAAAGAATATTCAGAAAAATTACCGGAACACTTTTAAATAACTTAGAAATAACTTTAAAATGCTGCAGAAATAATTGCAATAGAATATTCAGAAAAATTACTGGAACACCTTTAAATAACTTAGAAATAAGTTCTACTCACGTGTCATCATGAGCGCTGCCTTTCTCCGTGTATAGATCCTCTTGTAGTAGATTGGTCTACAGACCATAACGTATCTATTGATGCTAATGTTACACAAGGACAGAACGCTGGAAACCAACGTCAACATGTTCACATACCCGAAAAACACACACAAAGTATCCGAAAGCGGCCAAGAACCATTGACAATGGTAGCAATGGTCACAGGCATATTTAACAAGGAAACCAAGAGGTCAGCAGTGGTCAGTCCCAGAATAAAGGCATTGGTCACTGTTCGAAGGTCTCTGCTCCGACATATGATAAACCACATGCAGGAGTTTCCGAGTATAGCACCAATGCATAAGATAAGTAGTATCGTCACTTCAATATACATTTCCGTACTGTCTGTCTCTATGCTCTCCTCGCTAATCGAATCGTTGTCACTCATTATGCTGTTGTACGTTCTTTACGTAGAAATAACTGATTTTCTGACGTATTGATGGTTTTATAACACACGCGGAGTATTATCTGCCATTAAAGTTGTATAAAAACCGTATATACATGACATGATTGTATTCTGTAAAAACTTTTCACACCTCTGTTGATCTGCATGCATCTTCATAATAGTTTTTTTTTCATGTATTAATCAAAATAAAAAATAACCGTCATATAGGATTACATTATGAAAATATCATCCTATACATACGGATGAACACTTGAAGTCTAAACAGTATATAAAGATACTGTAACGGGATAACGGTGAAAAAAGAGAAAGCTTAGTAACTTGAGCCTGTCTGAACCGTCACCGGTACAAAAGTAAATAACTACCTTATATTGTGACAAACGGTGATTTACATTCGTTATTATCCTTTCACTGTTGAACTTTCCCAATAGTTAGAGTTTGTATCCTCTAATGTCTCTCTCATCCGGTTGTAGTAGTGCATTTGACTAATCTATTTCCGAGTTTCGGATTGTTGAAAAATCGCTTTCCTGTAAAAAGAAATTAAACATAAAAACAGCATGCTTAGTAAAGTAGAAAAAGATAATACGGCACTGAAAAACATCAGAATGATAACTGTTAACATTCCGACATTACAAGAAATCTATATTCTATATGTCTCAATACTTTTTTCAAGGCACGTACGGCAGAGCTGGTCCAGTAATCATTCCCTAACACATTCATGATAGGTTTTAAGCCCACCCACTTATAGATTTTAAGCATGAAGCGCATTTATTATATCGTATGTGGTACTGACGAGTCAAATGATCGTCTAACTGCCATAATGAAAAAAATACATTAAAACAAAAACAATCAATTGTATGGAGATTTCAAGAAATTCTATCATAGATTACAAATTTTTAAATTTTACTTTCTTTTCGACATAGTTTTGTATCCCTTGTGTTAAAATATTCAGATTATCTCATTGCAAATACATGTCCATACATTCATTTTGATTTCATTGACTGAAAAAATTTTCAAAGTCCCCAGCCACTGAAATTTCCAGTACTGTAGGACCGACTTGAATGCCTCATAGAATAATACTACAGTAACTGTTCTAATACTCGAATTAAATAATGCCAAATGTCTGTTTGATTGAAGACAGTCCGACTGTTGAACCTACCTTCGAAAGTATCCGACGTCAATTAACGTCAAGATTTCATTTTAGGGGAAAATTGAGTCTATCAGATTGTTTTAAGAGATTTAAATAATGCAGCGGTCAGGGAAAAGTATAGGACAATTTCCCTGATTTCTTATCAAGGAGCTGTATCTGTTGAAAGCTTTTGGATATAAAAGGCAGCATAGACAGAATTGATAAGGTTTAAATAAATTGTCGTATATGTAATCAACCCAAACGAGAACATGAAATTCTCAACAAACAAATGTGGATGTATTCGAAGCAGAAATTGATGCATATTTTTTGATAGGCACTCTCATTAACTGACTTAGTATGGGAGGGGGTCACATAAACGTGATAATGGAAACATTAACACTACAACTAGAGCAGAAAATCTGAAAAGAAGTTAATTTATGTTCAAATGCATTCAATGATACCTAAAAATGTAAAAAATGTTGTTCTGGATTCCTTTGACACATACGAGGCAAATAGGATGTGAAGTCTCAAGCATCATACCCCTTAAATGTGCACTTCTTAACAATTAAACAATAGATATATCTTATGTTACAAGAAATTTAATGTTTTACGTCTTCAAATTGATTAGCATCATTTTACAGCGTGGACCAGACATGCACGTTTCGGGTATTTAACCCTCGTCAGTGATCTTCAATCTAAACATTGTAATATGGCCAAAATCTGTGGAAAACATTTCCTAAATATGCCGAAAGACGTAGCAACTTGGCTGGGATATGATGCTACAGGACCCAGGTTTTAGAAATTTGAAGAAATTTTGTAAACAGAAACTTTCAAATGCGTTTGAAGAAACATTTACATTAATCTGATTTGATAAAATACCTGAAAACGAAAACAAACAATTTTATGGAGATTTCAAGAAATTCTATCAAAGATTACAATTTTTTTATACTTTACTTTCCTTTCGACCAAGTTTTGTACCTTTGTGCTAAAATATTCAGATTGTCTCATTGCAACTATATTTGCATACTTTCATTTTGATTTCATTTAATGGAAAACTTTTCAAAGTCCCTAATCGCTGACATTTTAAGTGACGTAGGACTGACTTGAATGCCTCAAAGAATAATACAACTGTTCTAATACTCGACTTAAATAATGCCGACTGTCTGTTTGATTGAAGAATGTCCGACTGTTGAACCTACCTTCGAAAGTATCCGACGTCAATTAACGTCAAGATGTCATTTTAGGGGAAAATTGAGTCTATCAGATTGTTTTAAGAGATTTAAATAATGCAGCGGTCAGGGAAAAGTATAGGACAATTTCCCTGATTTCTTATCAAGGAGCTGTATCTGTTGAAAGCTTTTGGATATAAAAGGCAGCATAGACAGAAATGATAAGGTTTAAATAAATTGTCGTATTTGTAATCAACCCAAACGAGAACATGAAATTCTCAACAAACAAATGTGGATGTATTCGAAGCAGAAATTGATGCATATTTTTTGATAGGCACTCTCATTAACTGACTTAGTATGGGAGGGGGTCACATAAACGTGATAATGGAAACATTAACACTACAACTAGAGCAGAAAATCTGAAAAGAAGTTAATTTATGTTCAAATGCATTCAATGATACCTAAAAATGTAAAAAATGTTGTTCTGGATTCCTTTGACACATACGAGGCAAATAGGATGTGAAGTCTCAAGCATCATACCCCTTAAATGTGCACTTCTTAACAATTAAACAATAGATATATCTTATGTTACAAGAAATTTAATGTTTTACGTCTTCAAATTGATTAGCATCATTTTACAGCGTGGACTAGACATGCACGTTTCGGGTATTTAACCCTCGTCAGTGATCTTCAATCTAAACATTGTAATATGGCCAAAATCTGTGGAAAACATTTCCTAAATATGCCGAAAGACGTAGCAACTTGGCTGGGATATGATGCTACAGGACCCAGGTTTTAGAAATTTGAAGAAATTTTGTAAACAGAAACTTTCAAATGCGTTTGAAGAAACATTTACATTAATCTGATTTGATAAAATACCTGAAAACGAAAACAAACAATTTTATGGAGATTTCAAGAAATTCTATCAAAGATTACAATTTTTTTATACTTTACTTTCCTTTCGACCAAGTTTTGTACCTTTGTGCTAAAATATTCAGATTGTCTCATTGCAACTATATTTGCATACTTTCATTTTGATTTCATTTAATGGAAAACTTTTCAAAGTCCCTAGTCGCTGACATTTTAAGTGACGTAGGACTGACTTGAATGCCTCAAAGAATAATACAACTGTTCTAATACTCGACTTAAATAATGCCGACTGTCTGTTTGATTGAAGAATGTCCGACTGTTGAACCTACCTTTGAAGGTATCCGAGGTCAATTATCGCCAAGATGTCATTTTATGGGACAATTGAATCTATCAGATTATTTATAGAGATGGTAATTAATAATGCAGCGGTCAGGGAATAATGAAGGACAATTTCCCTGATTTCTTATCAAGAAGCTGTATCTATATAACGCTTTTTGAAAGTAAGGCAGAATCGACAGAATTGATAAGGCTATACCAAATTAATTAAATGTTCTTTGGATTTTTTTTTGTGAAAAAAAGGGTGAGAGCGAGCGAAAATATAATTACTTTATTTTAAGTATTGCAGCTTTTCAGGTGCGAGCGAGTGAAATAATACATTTCTGATGTTTTCCGTACTCACAAAGGAATCCCCATAGGAATCTGGTGACTAGGAAGCCTGGTACATAGCAGTATGGAAGAGATTTTCGAACATTCCCAGTCCTTGACTTTCAGTGCCATGTATATTGGACAACAAATTTGCTCCCAACCAAATTTTTCAAACGCAATAAGTATAATTTTCTTCGTTATTTGCACAATCTAATACTTCTAGAAGCTTTAAAATTTGCAGAAATCAGAACCGACCCTAAAAAATTCTTGAGCCAGAAATTTATTGGTGCGGGCAAGCATTTTATTTTTATGATTTTATTTTTTGAACTTTGAAAAATATGGTGCGCAAAATCCAAAGAGCATTTAATTAATTTGGTATGGCCTAAGGTATCAATAAATTTTCGTATATGTAGTCAACGTATACAAGAACATGAAATTCTCGACAAACAAATACTGATGTATTCGAAGCAGAAATATGATGCATAATAATTGATTGGGCGCTCTCGTTAACTGACTTAGAATGGGTGGGGGTCACATAAACTGGATAATGGAAACATTAACACTACAACTATAGCAGAAATTCTGCAATGAAGTTAATTTATGTTCAGATGCATTCAATGATACTGAAAAATGTAAAAAATGTCGTTCTGGATTCTTTCGACAACACATACGAGGCAACTAGGCAAAGATGTAAGTTTGAAGCATCATACCATGTGCAGTTCTTCACAATAAAACAATAAATATGTTTAATCATTGACATTAGTCTGAAACTCTTGCAAATGTTTATTCAGAATTATAAATATACGGAAGTGCTCAAACTCTTTACCTTCTTGAAAATTTTTTAAAACCGATTTCATTGCTCCAGACACGTGTTTCGGATAGTAAATCATCATCAGTGATGCCTCCAGCCAAAGTGATTTTCCGACACAGCCGCCAAAATTCATTTCACTTGCGCCCTTCGTTTTTACTTTTTTCATGAAGACGCACGAATTAAATGTCTTGAATGCCCTATGTACTTCTTGGGCAAACATATTTTGGACCGCAGTTCACAGTTAACCGTTCATCATTGAGTGGTGAAATGCATTCTAGAACGCAGTATACAATTCGATATTTGAAACTAATGCAATCGACATAAATTCATCTCCGACATTCAATTCTTACAAAATGATTATGGCAATACTAATAAAGAGAGACGATTTTAGCACTGGGAAGAATGAATGATGAAAAATACCAGGAATACCGATAATTTTCAATTATAAAAAAATCTCATCATAATAATACTCGAAAAGATACAGTTGGTAATAGCTAAAACTTTTATAGTTATCCCCTGGTTACGATACTGAAAATTTCTGGATTCATGCCTAGGCATAGACACATTCACACTATAAATTTGGTGAGGATAAATGCCCTTGTTACCGAGGAATGAGACGGAGAACTTTGCCATTATGAAATTCTGAAAACAAAACTCTTAGATAATTCTAAGTCCAAACTTTTATAGTAATACCTTTAGTCAGTAAATCAAAATTTCAGAATAATGGCAACGTTTCTCAATAACAAGGCCATGTACCCTCACCAAATTTATAGTGTGAATGTGTCTATGTGTCTAGGAGATCCCCTCCTTTGTATTTATGCCTAGGCATGAATCTCTGAAAAATTCAGGGACTTAGAATTATTATAGAGTTTTTCAGAATTTCAGTAATATTGGCAAAGTTCTCGGTCTCACTTCTCAATCATAAGGATATGTACTCTCAACAAATTTATAGTGTGTATGGGCCTAGGCATGAATCCCTGAAAATTTCAGTATCCTAACCAGGGAATTACTATAAAGGTTTGAGCTATAACTAACTATGTATTTTCAAGTATTATCCTAAATAAACGAGGATTTTTCAACATTGATACTTCTTTTTTTCATTCTTTGTATTTTACCTCAACCCTTCTCCCCTATTATAGTTATTCCCCATTTAATTAGTATTTCAATAATCATTATGTAAATATCAAATGTAGGGGATAAAGTTATGGCAATTGCATTAGTTGTAAATATCGAATGGTGAACTACATTTTAGAATGCAGTTCATCATTCCATGCTGAACATTAAACCGCGTTCCAAAATATGTTTACTTCTTGTAATTTGTGTAAGGAATTGGTACCTTAGTGTAATTATTTTTATTTAGGGCAATTTTAGGGAAGAGATAGAAAGCAAAAAAAAAAAAAACCAGTTTATGAAGCTGTGTCACATAGATATGGTACGGATTTCCATTCTAGGAAATTTGAGAAATTTGGAGAGAAATAACTCGTTCATAATTGTCACACTCATGTCTGGTCCACGTTGCCAGTTTATCTGTTCTTAAATGATGCTATTCAATTTGAAGACGTTTACTCATACGTGGATAAGATCCTAATGTCACCAGACGGACACTAGGCTTGGTACTTGACCAATCTACAGTCTTGTACCAGCGCATCCTTGAAACTTGCACTCTGACTGACTGTGACGACGGGACTCCATAACGAGCCCTGTCCAAACCTCTTTAGAGAAGACAGGGCTCGACCACCTGTCCTTTCTGAACGTCAGTCGGACTCCTCGGGTGATTACATACATGAGCTCGCTACAGCCGGCAGAGCACGGACTGACTGTGTTACGCACGCCCTCTTTTTATATCCATTTACATATGCATATATGTTGCTGGGGCCCCAACGTTTTGGGGTCTTGTTTGTGTGAGGTCATTTAACAGTGAGGAGGTTGTTTTACACCATAATTGTACGTTCTTCGAGACCTCTGGGTAATTGGAGAGGGTTGTGCGCACGTAATCCAGGATAACCACACCATTTGCTCCTTGCGTGGTAAATGGCCGTCAAAAGTCGGCAACGGTTGCCCATTGGTCTCGACGGTTTATGTGTAGTCTTTTGTGTTTGATATTTACATGTCGTATGTCTCTTTTTCGTCTCATAGTATGCTCGTCTTTTGTGTTTTTGCATCGGGTGCTTTGGTCTTTTGCTGTTGGTGTTGCAACAGGGTCTTGTTGGAGATTCCCTCCCTTCTCATACGTCGACTTAATCAAAAGAAATTGTTTTAATTGGTGTTTATCTTTAACTATAATTCAAAAATTAGCAATTTCAACGATGAGCATGATCTTATCTTAAAATTGTAACGTAGGATGTTCTTTTTTTCTTACAAGTAACAATTTAGGACATTCTAATCTGGAATTATGAATCGAGGGTACTTTATGATCATATCTGTACATGAATAAACCATTTTACAATCTTGCTTGAAAGCACAAAATGTCCGAGTCAATATTTTTTGGCGTTGTTTTACATTATAACGTCACTGTTAACAGACGCAATTCCACGTTATAATGAAAAAGGGCGCCAAAATTTGCCTGTCTCGGATATTTTTCATCATTTTGTCAGCCATTTTAAATTTTGGGAAGTTGCCTACTAGAGTGCTGATGAGCGTTCGCAATTTTTGAATAAACTTGGCTTCATATGAATATTGTCTGATAGATTCGGCTCTCTGTATATATTGTCTAAATTATTTTCTGTTTAAGAACATTAGAGTAGCGCTCAGAAACATTTTTCACCCGTTTCATCACTCCATATCTAAATAAATAGAGTACAATTCGATAAATAAAACCGTCTCAGACTGTACTGATGTTTGTTGTTTGTGAGCTTCATTAGGAGTTTTCGTACTTTCAAATATCGATTTGTGCAGACAAGCAACAACAGGTTAATTATTTCTTGTATTATTATTCCCCAAATGGGTTGTCTATAATGATAATATTATTGACAATACATCAATTCCGTTGACGCATTCGTTGCCTGATGCCAAGATAAGGTCAAGTCAATATACTGCAAAACAACTTCTTCAAATTTCAAAAATCTAAAAGCAGAGTATTTCTGTAATTTCATGTAATTTTTCAGATTATTGAAACGTTGACTTATTAAAGCAAGCGCCAATAGGACAGAGTAGAATTTATACAGTTGATATTACTCTTTTTGGGTCTTTTGATTCTGAATTTCTGTTTTGGGTGTTTGAATTCCATTTACTTATCTTGTAATACTTAAAAGTCATGTGATCCTGCAATCTGGTACAGGAAAAAATAAATAACAATTTCCCTCAATGATATAAACTATTGTTGAGGGAGACCTTACCGCTCGTTATAATCTACTCTGATTTCATTTAATGTGAATTATCAAAATATTTTCTGCAGAGGCTTAGATGAAATTCATTGAATATTTCATTTTAATAATATCTATCTCCTAAGAACACCACAAATAGAAAACTTATAATTTATCAGTAAAGGATTGCTTAGGTCTGAATATGATGAAAAAACATTTTAGCAAACTGTGAATGTCACATATAAGTTTTTTCCTTTCGTTAGAAATATTTTAACTGCCACGTATCGAAAAAAATAAATCAAATTTACCTGCATCGAAAATTAAGCGCTATATCTGTGCTATGATGCATCCGTCCTGAATGACTCCTTTTCAAGAAAGAAAGTTTTGAAAACAAATGAAAGAATTTGTATTATGCAAACATTCACAAGAAGAAATCATTAAATCAAATTTGTTCCTCATCCTCAGCAAATGTCTTTGTGTAGAAAAGAAACACGTACATTTCAGATTCTCCTAGAAACCTGCCGCTTAAATTAAACGTCACCGTACATTTGGTTAAGTCGATAAAGGATGTCGCTGAAAGGTTTATCGCTAATATTTCAACACAGGCTTCGCATCGCGGGACGATTTATTGAGTAATTGTTTATTACGTAGATAATTAATTTGTAAATTATGACAAACTGAAGTTTCTATTCTCCAGATAGTGATATGAATGCATAATAAGTATAAGAGATAATCCATAATAATCCATAATGTACCTTATGGGCCTTTAAAGACCTATTCAAGCAATAGTGTCCATAACGATAATATTCTCGTGAATGACCCTTCACAAACAATGCAATGGAATTCTGTATAATAGGAAATTTCTGCATTATCATCGTTTTGTACGTGTTCCTATGCACGGCGTGGTTTGCCACACGTGCACTGACCACGTATAGTTTGGGAGAAAAGCAAGAGCTTATTTACACGGTGTGTTTCTCGATACGTGGTCAGTGCACGCATGGTAAACAACGCCGTGTAAATGGGGCTTAACCTCAAAGCAATTAAAGGCCGGGTTTTCAACCGAGTGGTCATTAATATGCTTGAGTGGCTTGGGCTTTGTGGGCGTGATATACCTGCTTTGATGACAGCGGCGTCAACTTAAAAGAAAGGAGGGAATCTCCAACAACATCTAGTTGCAGCATCAACAGCAACCTCCTAAAACACCCAGTGTAAAACACAAAAATGACACGCACAGAAAGAGACGCAGTAGTACATTGAACGTCAAATCACAGAAAAACATAAAACACAAATGACTACACATAAACCAACGAGACCAATGGGTAAACGGTGCCGACTTAGGACGGCCCTCTGCCTCGTCAGTAGCAGACGGTGTGGTTATCCTGGATTACGTGCGCACAACCCTCCCACTATTCCGATTACCCAGAGGTCTCGAAGAACGTAAAATTGTGGTGTAAAACAACCTCCTCACTGTCAGATGACCACACACAAACAAGACCGCAAAACGCAGGGGCCCAAGCAACACAGATGAATATGTAAATTGATATAAAAAGAGGGCATGCGTAATACGACTTGTGCTCTGCCGGCTGTAGCGAGCTAATGTATGTTATCACCCGAGGAGTCCGACTGACATTCAGAGAGGACAGGTGGTCGGGGCCCTGTCTTCTCTAAAGAGGTTTGGACAGGGCCCGTCATGGAGTCCCGTCGTCACAGTCAGTCAGCGTGCAAGTATTAAGGATGCGCTGGTACAAGACTGTAGATTGGTCAAGTACCAAGCCTAGTGTCCGTCTGGTGACATTAGGATCATATCCATGATATAAGAGGCGTTTGATGATTCTGACGCATTTTCGATAGTAATTAAGTGATGATCCTAGAAACGCGATCTGTGTGTTGCATCAAAGACACACCGACAGAGAAACTTGATCATGCTAATGAAATACCCATATATTATCTGTTTTTTGCAGTCAATCAAAACTTGAGAGGGGAATAAAGGATAAGTTAGACTGATGAGATTTAGTTAAGAGATGTTAACCCTACAGCGGTCAGTGAGGAAATGACAGAAAATTTACCTGTCTTTTTTTATAGTCCGCACCCGGCCTTTAAGAGCACAAAGTGATGGATGTGATCCCAACCATCACAACGTGTGACAACTCTTAAAACACTCCTGATACGAGATATAAGAACAAAATGAGAGTGACTATCATATCGCATCATTGAAAGATATGAATGATTACACCAAAAATCAAGGACTACAACAAAATTAAAATCCGCAGTGTCCAATTGTCAAAACGACGTTAAAGATTGCGCCATTCAAATTGATGCGTTCATGGACTATCTTATGCACAGGTAATCCGTAGAATTTACTACATAACGGGGCAAGACCCTCCTAGTAATCCGGTTGAATTCACCAGTGGTCTTGAAGAACGCAAAGTTGTTAACTATAAGAGTATTCTTGATGTAAGATAAAGAAAGAACAAGACAAGAAAATGTAGGTTCCAAAGCAACAAAAAGATGAATACACGTAAGGGCCATGTCCACTCTGTTGAGGTTGTAACAGAGCCCGTCAGGGTCAGTCACTGTGAAACATAAAAGAATGTGCTGATATGAAGCTGTACATTGGTCAAGTATCTAGGGGTCTGTCGATGCTCAATTTGGTGCTCTATTGTGAGTGCTGTTGAGATTATCGTCAGGATCTTCTTTCACTCATTACAGTGTCGTTCTAATATCATATGAATCATATCCGGTATTTATAATGCAATTGATGACACTGGCGCATTTTTTTTTATGGAAATCCAGTGTACCTTTGAACCTCCATCTTTTTTTTATCAACTCACTAAAACAGAAAAGTTATTAAACTCCCACAGGAATATACTCAATTATATGTACAAATGACAGCAATTATTAAAAAAAATATTTTCCTGTATTTAGACAATTTCTGTCTAGTGATGTAAATAGCCACTTTGTAAAAATCAAAATGGAATGTTCGAGGAGCAAATTAACATCAAGACTTCAATTAATCATATTAAGGTGGTGACGATATATAATAGTAAGTAAAATCAAAAGTACCCGACTACGTAATACTATATGCCAATGACACTTTTGGAACCTGTAAATTGTTAAATTGTCAATAGATTTTATAATTCCCTAAAGTATAGGACGTAATCCTGAATGGTATACACACTCCCATTATAATGAGGACAATGCTTCATTTATCGAATTTCAATTTTCAATGTTTCAAATTTGCTATTAGGGTTATAATCCTGTCATAAATTGCAATATCATCGATGAATTATAAATCGACTATCTAGATTCCTTAAACTAAAGCTTAGTTGAGCTATTGCCGTAGCGCATTGCATAGCTTCAGTGGAAAACTTTCTGTCACGCTTGACCTAATCTCAGACGTCACTAAAAGAATTATGGTGAAATACACTGAACAATATAAAAGCAAATTGAAACTAGCTACCGTTTTGAACAACATGTCAAACCAATTTAAATGCACCAGGCACATTTTTGGAATGGTGATTCTCATCAGTAGTACCTCAAAATTGTTGAAATCTCGTCAGAGAAGACTGGGTCTTGATTCTCTGTGCTATTCTATCTGAAAATTGGTCAGACTTCTCGGGTAATTGATCTTGAGCTCGCTTCAGCCAGCAGAGCGCAGACTCTTGTAAGAATACCATATATGTTTTAGATCGATTTACATAGAATCTGTGTAATAAGAGGCCGCTGCGTTTAACGATCTTGTTTGTGATGTCACCTTACAGTGAGAAGTTTATGTTTATACAACAAATGTGCGTCTACGGAGACCTCTGTGTATCCAGATAAGTGGGAGGACTGTGTGCACGTAATCCGGATAACCACACCATTTGCTAAAAGCAGATGGCCGTCCAAAGTCGGCGCCGGGTGCACAATGGTTTCTTTCCTTTTATGTGTTTTCATCAATGTTTGATGTTTATGCACGTCTGTTACAATTGTTTTGTATGATGATCTAGTGAATATTGTTGCGTCCTTTTGCAATTTGTAGTTTTGTATGATGTCATTTATGTGTCACTTTCTTGTTGGTTTGTTTCGCTGGGTGAGTGCAGGGTGGTCATGCTGGAGATCATTCCCGTTCCTCAAGGAAAAGTGATTTTCAGTAACAGCCAAATTTATTTTAGTAGCGCTTTTCTATTTAATCTTATTTTGTTTATCTACTCTATAAAGATTACGCGGTTCCAAATTCACTGACGAGGGTTAAATATCTGCTTTAAAATAATGCTTATGAATTTGAAGACGTTAAACATTTGTACCACTTGGTGAGTGTCAACTCTGGTGGAACAGGAGTCCCCGAGGGCACATGTAGCCAAGTTTGATCAATTTTGGTTGATCGTTTTTTCAAACGCATTTGAAAATTTTGGTTAACAAAATTTTCTCAAATTTATAAAACCTGGGTTCTGAAGCATCATATCCCAGCCATCTTGCTGCGTCTTTCGGTATATTTAGGACATAATTTTCACAGATTTTGGCTATATTACATTGTTTAGATTGAGGATCACTGACGGGGGTTAAAAACCGAAAACATATCTGGTTCATGCTTGAAATGGATGCTAATGACTTTGAAGACGTTAAACATTATTGTAGGGTCGATTCAATTGAAGTTAAGGTAGAGTTTCCCCCAGGTCAGAATTTTGTGTACGTTTTTGCCTGGATACCCTATTTTTACTCTTCAGAATATTGTACAGATTTTCAAACTAATATGGTTTTGGGAAAAGAATTTTTTATATTTACATTCTATCACCTTAAAAAAGATATTTTTCTTTCTTTTCCCATAGGGCCCATTGTTGAAGTTCAAACGGCTAAGTTCTCCGTATAATCATGAAACCACGTATTTTGTTTGTATATCAGGTTTAACATAAGCTTTGAATATATTGTAAGAGTTGTTATTTAGGAAATATGGCCATCTGATTCCTGAGGGATGTTCTACCTTAAATGATAGTTAATAGTGGAGGGATAGTGCTAGGATGTTAACCTCCTTAGCTTTTTACTTTTGATTTTTATAGATTAAATAAGATATTTCCAAAATAGCTAAGACATATCAGGATATTAACTTGATAAAGGGACAAAACAATTCTTCATTCCGGCGACAAAGCCGGAAAGAAAGTAATATATGCACTTGAAGCATTCAACGTGTTTAACTGTTCCACTTTGCAAAAGAAAATAAATAAAGATTAGAAGAAAATTGAAATACGTAAAAAATAAGTTATCTTACAACATATAACTGCAGGGTTGAATCCTGGGCAGGTTCAAATAGATAAAAGACTAACCCTCTTTACAAGTCTTCATATCCAGAGCTGCTGCAGAAATAAGAAAAGAGTATCTGATAATTATATGATAAACATCAAAGAAGTACCTAACAATTGTTCAGTCTCAAAGTCCAGAAGGCAAGGCTTAATCGTGAGAATTCCCGTAGGAGCGGTTGCGAACACCGGAATGAACAACATTCCGAAGTGAGACCAGGTGCCCGGGGAGAGTGAGCGTCTCCTGATTGCATGAAACACCTATCGCAACAGCTCCATGGAAACCTGTCAATTCGGTGACTTTCTCTATGTACATTTTGATGTACAGATCAAGTAAGTATGTCTTGTTGTGTGATAACGACAGCCATTCAATCACAATGTAGAATGTCATTCTCTTCTGGAAATGGGGATCAGATATGCTTTTATTATATTACCGTAGCAACCGTATTTCATAGTGAAATATGAAATATCCGCGTATTCCATAGTGAAAGGAGGGGTTCTCCAACAACACCTAGTTGCAGCATCAACAGCAACCTCCCAAAACACCCACTGTAAAACACAAAAATGACACGCACAGAAAGAGACGCAGTAGTACAATGAACGCCAAATCACAGAAAAACATAAAACACAAATGACTACACATAAACCAACGAGACCAATGGGCAAACGGTGCCGACTTAGGACGGCCATCTGCCTCGTCAGTAGCAGACGGTGTGGTTATCCTGGATTACGTGCACACAACCCTCCCACTATTCCGATTACCCAGAGGTCTCGAAGAACGTACAATTGTGGTGTAAAACAACCTCCTCACTGTCAGATGACCACACACAAACAAGACCGCAAGACGCAGGGGCCCAAGCAACACAGATGAATATGTAAATTGATATATAAAGAGGGCATGCGTAATACGACCTGTGCTCTGCCGGCTGTAGCGAGCTGATGTATGTTATCACCCGAGGAGTCCGACTGACATTCAGAGAGGACAGGTGGTCGGGGCCCTGTCTTCTCTAAAGAGGTTTGGACAGGGCCCGTCATGGAGTCCCGTCGTCACAGTAAGTCAGCGTGCAAGTATTAAGGATGCGCTGGTTCAAGACTGTAGATTGGTCAAGTACCAAGCCTAGTGTCCGTCTGGTGACATTAGGATCATATCCACGGTTTAAGAGGCGTTTGATGATTCTGACGCATTTTCGATTATAATTCTGTCTACCTTTGATCCTTCTAATTTTGTTGATCATGTCACCATAAAATGCAGGTTGCGAAATACCCAAAGTAATATACTCTGTTGCTTGTATGGGTCCGAATTTCAAAAGTAGTTGACAATAATTTTTGTAAAATTTCCAGAATGTCTTGACAAGTTTGTGAAAGCGAAAACCTTGACCTAAAAGTTTCTTTGTTATTTGTAAATTTCTATCATGAAAATCCAAAACATCAGTACATGCTCTAGCATACCGGATGAGCTGCGAACTGTAGATACCATAAGACGGTAATCTAGGAACATCACCGTCAAGCCAGGGAAAATTTACTATATTGAATCCAAAGTCATCTCTTTTGTCATACACCCTTGTATGAATCTCTCCATTAATAATTTTGATATTCAGGTCCAAAAATGGTGTTTCTGTGTTTGTGACGTTCGCCTTGTTTAGAGTCAGTTCCTGTGGATAAATGACATTTTTATACTTTTCAAAAACAGGATTGTCGATAGTAAGGATATCATCCAGGTACCTAGAAGTACCATTGAAACATTTCACATCATCATGTTTTCTTTGTTTTTGAAGATTTTGGATAAATTCTTTTTCATACGTGAATAAAAATAAATCTGCAACAAGAGGCGCACAATTAGTACCCATAGGGATTCCTACAACCTGCTTGTAGAGATTCTCACCAAATCTTACATAAATCAGTGAAACATGAAACAGGATGGTCCACTCAATTTTATTCATTTCACTAAATTACTTATCAGGTCTAATAAGAAATATCAAAAACATTTCAATTATTCTTTTTCTTTTAGGTTCATCCTCAGTTTATGAAGAACAGTATGCTTCATTATCATTTTATTTCCAACTACAATATACATTCATGTGTACTAAATACTTAAAATATTTCTCTTCTTACGATATTTACTGTGCTTAAACTAAATGACAATTACTTTTAATTAATTTAGAAGTAGGATTAATAACAACTTAAGGGGATTGGAGAGTCGTTATTTTGACACTGTTTTATTGTTCAAACTTACTTTTTCATCTAAACTAAAGATCTACCTTTAAATCGTCTAAAATGTACAAAATATGTGTATGTTGCAGGGTATTTACTCAAAGAAAAGCACACGTTTACTGCAAAATCTTATATTTTTGCTTAAATTGAATAAATACCCATGGAAAACTCAATAAGAATGAAAACAAGATTCAACTAATCTTGACAATTGGGCTAGTGTAAGAATTGCAGACACACAGTATTAGCAGTAGTAAGACACCATTTGAGCAATAGCAACGAAATGGTAATAAAATGTCACAATTTGAGGGCTAATATTTGATAATGACATATGTCATAGACTACATTCATATGCCCTCTAATCAATGTGAACTCCCTGCATGGTACCCTTTTAATAATTTATATGATTTATTGGTGCAATAACTTATAAGTATACCAGATTTTAAGGAGTTCTGACCATTACTTTTAAGGCTATTGCAAATTTAGATACAAAAATGTCATAATTTTTGCAAAAATTAACAAAAAAGAGAAAAAAAAAAAAACAAAAAAAAACCCCTATAGTATAAACAGCAAAGTTCAACACATCGATGGTTTTACTATTCAAATATGATTAAATTTTTGTTAAACACACTATTTTCAACATCAGCATACAAATTAAGCAATACTACGTAATTATAATATATTTTGGAAATCGTCGATGACGTCACACGACACCCGAACCACCTTAAATAAAAAAAAAATCTGGACTCCTTGTAGGAAAGCAAAAGATAAGACGACCAATTAAAAAAAATCATCGACTATACGTAGATTTAATGACAGTATACTTAAGAAGGGGGGGGGGGATCTCCAACAATACCCTGTTGCAGCACCAACAGCAAAGCAACAAAACACCATAGGCAAAAATACAAAAGACGAGCATACTATGAGACGGAAAACAGACATACGACATATAAACATCAAACACAAAAGACAACACATAAACCGACGAGACTAATGGGCAACCGGTGCAGACTTTGGATGGTCATTTGCCACACAAGTACGTAGCAAATAGTGTAGTTATCCTAGATTACGTGTGCACAACCCTCTCACTTCTCCAATTACCCAGAGGTCTCGGACATCGTACAATTGTGGTGTAAAACAACCTCCTCACTGTAAGATGACCTCACACAAACAAGAATGCAAAACGCAGAGGCCCCAGCAACACAGATGAATATGTAAATGGATATAAAAAGAGGGCGTGCGTAAAACAGTCCGTGCTCTATCGGCTGCAGCGGGCTTATGTATGTAATCACCCGAGGAGTCCGACTGACATTCAGAGAGGACAGGTGGTCGGGGCCGTGTCTTCTCTAAAGAGGTTTGGACAGGGCCGTCATGGAGTCCGGTCGTCACAGCCAGTCAGAGTGCAAGTCTCAAGGATGCGCTGGTACAAGACTGTAGATTGGTCAAGTACCAAGCCTAGTGTTCGTCTGGTGACATTAGGATCATATCCACGGTATTCGCTATTTTCGAAAACCGGAGTTACTTCCCGTTTGAGACGGTATCTGACGTAGACTGATTATGACGTCATCAAATTCTTTGGAAACAGTCCTAAAAGTCTGGGAAATGTCGGTAAAAGGTCGACGTTACCATACCATTTTCATGACGTCACAATGGTTTTACGTCAGATACCGTCTATAAGGGGAAAAAACTCTGTATTCCGCAAAGACTCAATAAAACTTAAGGTATCCGTTGTACAAATAAATATCAAGACATTAAAGTGTATTATATAATTAGAATCATGGCATATTTTTACCTAAATATACCTAATATAACATAACAAATGGTTCCTATCATCCGACCGTCGCTCAAGCCACGGAAACTATCGAGACACTGCCGAAGATAACCGAGATAATTTTGACACCGTTTAAATGGACGAGACGTCAGTGAGATCTCCATTTGTACATTGAATACATTAATTTACTTTTTTTCGAATTTTCACAACCGATATTTCAGTGATTAAGATGAAAGATAAAAGGCGGCGACTATCATGACATAACTATCTATATTTTATTCTGTAGTTTAATTCAAAACATACGAAAAAAATGCGACAAATTATGAGTAAATGCGAGGCATTTTAGGCAATAATTAGTTCTGTCTTGCGGTGCTATTAAATTTTGTCGTTCATATTTTATCAGTAAATTTTTCACGATTTTGACTTATCCTCTCCAACCAAAACACATGATATTTAAAACCACAACTCATGATATTTCTTTTAAAACCTTATTGGAAGCTAGCATCTCCATTTAAACTACAAATAAACATTGCTGTAGAAGCTTATATTTATTTCAAACGTTAAAGAATCAAGCATGGCAAAAGTGTTCACTTTCAATGAACCAAAATAATACAAAATAAAACACTCTCTTTTCCTCATGTTCATGAAGTGTAAGAAGCATTCACCAAGCCTATCGCTTACTCGATCGTTCCTTGTGTACAATAAGCTTTCGTTTTTAGAAGGCCTAACGACTATTAACATTGTAATTGCTCATTCAAGATTGCTAACGATTGCTACAACTAAGTGCTCCGCTTCCTTTGACCTGTTAAAGAACTAATGTACCCATCAAGTAACAGTCAATTACCTTTTATTCCCTTCTGTTGTAATTTCTTACGAGCTATGTAGAGCATTAGGTACAGTTCGGGACAATGAACGAATGTTTATGAATGGAAGTCTAAGCATCTTAGATCCAGGGAAGTCCCTATCGACAAGTACAATAGAATGTGGAAGAAGAACATTTATCTTTATGAAAAGAAATGACTTGAACGCAGGCTGAACTCGACTGTAGGGTTTGATTTGTGCCTTTTGTTAAGATATTGACAAGATATATTCCATGGTTATTTCTATAAGATTCATATATAGTAGGTTTCTTATATTGTTACAGTATTTTATTAGTTAAAACATATTTTATTTCATATTGACATGAAATAGGATCGGTAATTTTATAATGAAATTTCATTTAAAGCAAAACCAAGCATAAAGGAATAATAAACAGAAAAAATTCCCCAATGGACGATGGTTATTTCTTATTTCTTAGAATTTGATATAATGTAATATTCTTGAGGGATAATCCATAGTTCAATATGAGCATGATGAGAACGAAAAAATATTTTTTAATCAGTGCTAAGGAAATAAATACTACAAGTCAGTGACGTTTCTGGAACCTTATAATTTCTTAAGGTTTGCTTCCTAAAAATCATTGTAAGCAACTATTGCTTCCTACGCAAGCAATATGATTTAAAGCAAAACCAATATGATTTAATGACGTATTACATGCATATCCATACCATGAAAAGGACAATGCTACATTCATTGAACTATTTTAAAATTGCCATCAGGGTGTTGTAATATTGATGTTCCGTCTTCACATCCATGGCGTTATTTAAGATAATTTAAGTTTCCTCATAACTAACTTTCCTTTCATGAGTAGCAACATCCCGTCTTCACCTGCTTATTGCGTTTTTATTTCTCAGTTGATACGGCACACCAGGGTATGTTACCAAATATGAAGATTGCATCATTAGAGCCAGACGGTTTGCAAGTAAGCTTCTTGATTAGGGTTATATAACTCAACGGCTAAAATCATCATTGAAAAGTTCTTCGGTCGCTACGGGGATATAATAAATAGATTTACAGCACGGACCATTGAATCCATTGCTCATTTATGTTTAAAACGTAACAGGTGCCTTTGGCAAAAATGGAGTCGTGCAATTGTATGGTGTTTAAAACAAAAAATGTCAAAAAATACCTCAAACAAGGCAAAAATGTCATTTTACCATTACGAAATAAATGGGAAAAACATTATCAGAGATTTAATACGAAACTGTATTCAAAACATTGCGTAATGCTGAAGCATTAGATGTGCCAAAAAAGATTTCATCTAGAGATGTCATGGAAAGTTTCATTCAATTACAGTATCTGTACCGTAAGAGAGAAAAGCCCTCAAAATCAATTTTTACCAAGGCTGTTTCGTATGTAAAAGAAGCTCAACTACAACGGAAGGGTGTAACAATATATCGATATATCGATATAATGCGATTTTAAAAAAGTCATATCGTATTGCGATAAGAAATGCGTATCTTATATATCGCGTCCTTATAGATTATATGAATAAATCATTGAATCACTTTGATGTTAATCAGTGTAATTGAAGACTAGCGACCCATGGCCCACATCTATCACAATTGAAATGAATTCTGACAAAAGCAATCAAAATGATTTGATGACTTTTGAGATTTTTTTCGGCAAATGACATTGACAATGTGAAATTCAATCAGAAAATATTAATTGTATGGACAGACATACAAAGAGGAACCAATGACTAAAAAATGAAAGGAATCAATAAATTGCAATATATTGCAATACATCTGATAAAATATCGAAATGTATCGCGATTAACTTTTGGCATATCGTTTGACCCCTATACAACGTTGATCCAATTTGGTCTACAGAATAATGAATTATTCTGAAGACCACAAGAATATTCTCTGAAAATGTAAGGGTGACGAAGATAAACATCGAAGAAGAACCCATGCGTTATTCAGTCTAAAAGTCGAGAGGGACAGTTGAAATCAAAAGAATTTCTATTGTAACAGTTGTAGCAGTTGCGAACCCCCCCCCCCCCCCCCCCCGCCTCCCCCGCCAAACCCCCCCCCCCCCCCAAAAACAATGGAACGGTTGGAGCAATTGCGAACCCCGGAATAAATAATAATCCGAAATGAGATCATTTGCCAGCATCTCCTGTTTGCATGGTGATTGTCTCATGAGAAATAAAAAACAAACTTCAAAATCTTCAAACATCTTTTATACCGTGGATATGATCGCAATGTCGCCAGACGGACACCAGGCTTGGTACTTGACCAATCTACAGTCTTGTACCAGTGCATTCTGAAGACTTGCACTCTGACTGACTTTGACTACGGGACTCCATGACTGGCCCTGTCAAAACCTCTTTAGAGAAGACAGGGCCCCGAACACATGTCCCCTCTGAATGTCAATCGGACTCCTCGGGTAATAACATGAGCTCGCTTCAGCCGGCCCGGACTGTATTAAGCCCCTGTCACACTAGCGCGAATTTGACCTACGAGTTGTGGCCAGTTACAAATCGCCAAAACTCGTAATGTGTCGCGTAGAACTCGTACAAATGTCTTCACATGTCGAAGAATTTTCGCCTCATGTCACCAGAACTCGGCATGAGGCGGCGAGAATTTTAAGCGGTTTAAAATTGTCGTGCAAGTTTTTATGTCGTGTGTATGTTGAAAAGATGTCGCTAAGCTCGTACAGCATCGTGTGCATTTCTCCACTTCTCGCCGCTTCTTGCAAAAAATCAAACTCGTGCGTTAAGTGCCCAGTTTGTATACGAGTTTATACGACATATGTACGATATCTGCACGACATAATACGAGTAGTAACGACCTCTCCTCGACATTTGCTCGACTTTATACGAGTTCTGCTCGACATCTCTTCGACATTTTCTCTGGTTCTGCCGAGTTGAGTACTTAAATCTAGTCTTCAAATGCAGCATGCATAAATGTTTTCATTTTCATAGTAAAGCACCGAAAGAGAACGAAATAAAAAGAGGCCTAAATGGGCTGACATGTTCAAGACGCGCAAGAACTTAACACACACACAAACTCTAGAAAATTGCAATTCATCATGATCAGTTTGTCCATCTATCCTCTTACATCATTTTGTCCTTATATATGAAAAAGAAGAAATCATTCCCCCATCATCAATCTATGGAAGAAGAATCTTGCTATAAGACATTGAACACCTACTACGTGTATGTTCTAGTACATATTATTGCATCTATAAAGACTTAAACGATAAATCAAATATATTTCTTAAGCTGGCCAGATTAAAAAAAAGTTCATTTAAGATACTTAAAGATATTCTATTTATATTCTGGTTGTAATGAAAAAGATTATTGAAAAGAACAAATTTGACAACTGCCCCCCCCCCCCCTCCTTCCCTAGGCGGAATGGTTACTTTACGGTACGTATTTTAATTTTCAGCCAAAATGATAATGAAAGTAATGAAAAAGGGAAAGAAAACAACCTCATTTTTATTATGTACATAGAGTCCATGTTCGCCTCTTGGATAGAACAATCTTGAATTTTTACATTACAAGTAGATTCCCTATGTTAAACGTCAAATAGGCAACTATAATTATATTCCAATAACTTGGGTTGCTATTGTGACGTCACTTTCAAGTTTCGCAGGTAGGGAGAATTTACCAACGTTAAAATGTATTTGACATTGTTACATGCAAAATGTATGATGTGAAAGCAAATTAAAAATGGCCGATGATTAGAATAAATGTAAATATAACTTATGGTGCTCATGGGTGTATAATTCCGGTTGGGCAAGTGTACAATTTCCGAGAATCGCTGCGAGATTTACGGAATTTGCACGTGACCCACCAGAATTATACATCCATGAACACCAAGAGTAAAACAATCATACCTTAAATATGCACCCTTCTTGGACACTTAGATTCATTACTTTTACTAATAGATTGTAGAAGATATTTTTGCAACATTTTTTTCTGAATCTATCTTTGAAAGAAGTTATGATAATTAAGAAATCAAGAATCATCACCGAAAGTGTATCGTGTTATTTACATGATCTTGTACGTTGTGCAGAAAATTCATTCAAATTGTTATGCAGATTTGAGGAAGAAAACGGAGAATAAATACATGCCAAACATACAAAAGGAAGATGATGTCGTGAACAAATCAGCAGAGATGTTTCTTAAACTCGTTTGTGTTCGCCAAATGTCGTACTGATCTCGAAGAGGTCTCGAGCAAATGTCGATCTCATGTCGTGATCACAAAAAATCAAGACCATTTCGGGGAAATTTCGGCGAGTTATAACTTTATAGCTTTACGTACGTACCCTCTTTTTATATCCATTTACATACTGTGTTGCTTGGGCATATGCGTATTTCTGTCTTGTTTGTGTAATCATCAAACAGTAGGGAAGTTGTTTTACACTATAATTGTGCGTTCATCGAGAACTTTTGGTAACAGGAACAGTGGGAGAGTTGTACGCACGTAATGCAGATAACCACACCGTTTGCTACTTGGAAATGACCGTCCTAAGTAGGCACCGGTTACCCATTGGTCTCGTTGGTTTATGTGTAGTCTTTTGTGCTTTAATGTTTCTGTCTCGCGTGTCTCCTTTTTGCCTCTTGCTGTGCTCGTTTTCTGTGTTTTTGTACCGATGTACGGTGTTTTGCTGCTGATACTGCAACAGGGTCTGGTTTGAGATTCCCTTCCGTCTTCAATTTGATTAATTATAATCAACATTTTAACCCCCCCCCCCCCCCCCCTAAAAAATCTCTGTGGTAACAAAGTTCTTTTTTGTTTCTTTATGAACTCAATAAAGCAACTGTAATCAGGCACGTTACATCCTCCAAGCTTTTACAGGATATTCTCTTAAAAGAAAAAGTTATATGTTGCGTCGTGAACGATTAAATAACGAACCCTCTTGGGAGGGTTGTGCGCACGTAATCCAGGATAACCACACCTTCTGCTATGTCCATGGCAGATGGCCGTCCTAAGTAGGCACCGGTTGCCCATTGGTCTCGTTGGTTTATGTGTAGTCCAATGTGTTTGATGTTTCTTTGTTGTGTGTTGACGTTCCTTGTCCCTTATTCGTCTCTTTCTGTGATTGTCTGCTTTGTGTTTTTGCATTGGGTGTTTTGGGGTTTTGCTGTGGGTGCTGCAACCTGGAGTTGTTGGAGATCCCCTCATTTGTTTTCTGTCAATTTCTTAGAAATTAAGGCGGTAAACACTGATTAAAACCAAAGTTTTTTATCCTCTATTTGAAGAAGTAAATAGAGCATTCACCAAGACTATCGTTTACTCGATCTGTCATTTATTTTTACTCCGCGCCTGATTTAAGACCTAATAGATGTAAACTTGGTAATTGTTCATTCATGATCACTAATGATTGCTAAAACTAAGTGCTCCGCTTCCTTTAACATGTTAAAAAAGTAATATTCCATCAAGTAGCAGTCATAATCTCTCCTAAAGTTGTAAATAATAAGGTATGTAGAGCAATAGGTACATTTCGTGACGACAAAAGAATGCTTTATAATAGAAATCTTAACATCTTGCGTTCACGGAATTCCCCATTGATAAAGACAATATCGCATTGAAAGTAGTGAACATTTACTATGGGGAAATACAATGACTTGAACCTTTCTTGAATAGAATGTGTAAGATTTGATTGATGTCTTTTGCTAAAATATCGACCAAACACATTCCATGGCGCTTTAGAAAGGAATCACAAGTCGAACCCTGTCATTTGCATGTCTGGTCCATGCTGTAAATTTACCAGGTTTTAAATGATGCTATTGAAATTTAAAGACGTTTAACATTTAATGTATTCTAAAATAAAAAAGTAAATAATATGTTTGAAAAAAAAATAAATGGAATGATAACAATGAAACTAAAACAACAAGTACAGTTCATTACAACAAAAGAGTAGAGTGTAAAAGAATGAAAATACATACTTCTTGCATGTCTTGAATTCCATATTAATAAAGCAAATGCAATATTGAATAGAGTGAACATTAATTATTATGAAATGAAGGGGTTTGAATGTATTATGGACTTGGTTTTAAAAGCACGATATCCATGTAATTCTTTTCAGGGAATTAATTATATTGAAGAAACAGCAAGGGAGACAGTTGAATATTATTAAATATACAAATATGAAATTGATTTTTTCGTCATTCAGAACAACAGAATAAATGAATTAAAAAAACTTTAAATAACGCTTTAAGTTTCTGGATAGTGTCGTTTCACAACTTACTTTTCATCCTTGTTGTTGATAGCCAATAAAGGCTAATATACACACTTCCCACTATAAATAAGTACCCAGATTGTATAAATATTAGAAATTTCATGAAAAGCTGATCCCATTTTTTTCTATTCTGAGCTTCTAAATGCATGCACATTTTCAATATATTCTTTGAATAATTTATCCCTATACAAAAATGGAAAAAATTTTAAGAATATTTTTATACTTTTTTTCATGTGAAAAATTGACATTTTTGGGGAAAATTAGCAAAAATTAATAAATAAAAGATTTAGCCGAAAATTTTACTTGAATTGATTGCAGTGTGGTAAATCTTTAGATTTTCAAAACTCTCTATTTTTTTATGAAAAAAGGGGAAATTCATTAGGTGGGTACTTATTTAAGGTAGGTTGTGTAGAATTATTTATATGACGTACGTACAACTGAAGGAGAGTATTGATATTTAAAATTCTATCAATAACTTGAATTCCGATAGATATGCAAACATTGCCTCGGAGTTTGCTTTCAAAAGTTTCGAAAGGATGATGAACATAAGGATTCATGTATATAAAAGAAGGGAGGAGATCTCCAACAAGACCCCGTTGCAGCTTCAACAGCAAAACAGCAAAACACCCTATGCAAAAACACAAAAGACGAGTACAGCACAAGACGAAAAAGAGACATACGACATGTAAACATCAAACACAAAAGACTACACATAAACAGACGAGACCAATGAGACCAATGGGCAACCGGTGCCGACTATGGACGGCCATTTGTCACGCAAGTAGCAAATGGTGTGGTTATCCTGGATTACGTGCGCACAACCCTCTCACTTCTCCAATTACCCAGAGGTCTGGAAGAACGTACAATTGTGGTGTAAAACAACCTCCTCACTGTAAGATGACATCACACAAACAAGACCGCGAAACGTAGAGGCCCCAGAGACACAGATGAATATGTAAATGGATATAAAAAGAGGGCATGCGTAATACAGTCCGTGCTCTGCCGGCTGTAGCGAGCTCATGTATGTAATCACCCGAGGAGTCCGACTGACATTCAGAGAGGACAGGTGGTCGGGGCCCTGTCTTCTCTAAAGAGGTTTGGACAGGGCCCGTCATAGAGTCCCTTCGTCACAGTCAGTCAGAGTGCAAGTCTCAAGGATGCGCTTGTACAAGACTGAAGATTGGTCAAGTACCAAGCCTAGTGTCCGTCTGGTGACATTAGGATCATATCCACGGTATAAAAGGCGTTTGATGATTCTGAGTGATTCAGAAACTATTTACAAAGCATTTTCATTCTTTCAGATCGAATTAAAAACGAATGAAAAATGAATTGAAAATTGTGCAATGTATATTAATGAATATAGACTCCTTTTATATACTATCAATGTTAACAGTATGTCGAAATAAGGATTTTCCCTTTAGGTTGATAGAGGTATAGAGAGAATAATATCTATGAAAAATGTATAGACCCCATAGAAATTCAAACTCATTTTCCTATTCAAAAATAATCAGATAAAATCTAATCAGAATGATTAAAGGGAAGCGATGGAAAATGAAGAATGCGGACAAAACAACAGAAGGGATGAGATATATAATGTATGAAATAGACTTAAAAAGAACAGCCTGTCGGATAAAACATTAAAAATGAAGAGTAACGTTCATACATAATTTGCTTCAGTACGTTATGACATAGATAGATAGCATCCCTCGGGTCTGAATTTCTACATATTTGTTTAATGACAAATATGGACAAGAACCATATCTTCATATAGAGAACAAAATGGAAAATCATTAATCAAAGGGCATAATAAATAATGATAATGTTAAACGTCTTCAAATTCAATAGCATCATTTAAGACCTGATAAATTTACATCATGGACCAGACATGCATGTTTCGGGTATTAAACCCTCGTCAGTGATCCTCAGTCTAAACAATGTAAAATGACCAAAAAGTATGAGAACTATTATGTCCATAAATGTACCAAAAGACGTAGCAGAATGGATGGGATATGATGCTACAGGACCCACGTTTTAGAAATTTCAAGAAATTTTGTAACAGAAAATTTCAAATGCGTTAAAGAGACAGACGATCAAACGAAGTTGATCTAACTTGGCTACATGTGCCCTCGGGGACTCATGGTCCACCAGCAGTGACACTCACCAAGTAGTTCAAATAATAAACGTCTTCAAATTCAATAGCATCATTTAAGACCTGATAAATTTACATCATGGACCAGACATGCACGTTTCGGGTATTAAACCCTCGTCAGTGATCCTCAGTCTAAACAATGTAAAATGACCAAAAAGTATGAGAACTATTATGTCCAAAAATGTACCAAAAGACGTAGCAGAATGGGCGGGATATGATGCTACATGTACAGGACCCAAGTTTTAGAAATTTCAAGAAATTTTGTAACAGAAAATTTCAAATGCGTTAAAGAGACAGACGATCAAACGAAGTTGATCGAACTTGGCTACATGTGCCCTCGGGGACTCATGGTCCACCAGCAGTGACACTCACCAAGTAGTTCAAATGTTAAACGTCTTCAAATTCAATAGAATCATTTAAGACCTGATAAATTTACACCAGCAGGAACCAAATAAAAAAAAAAAAAAAAACAAAACAAAACATAAAAAATATACCGTATGAACAGAAGCGAACTCCAAAATAGGGAATGAGACCAGGAGCCCGTTTCATCATTTGGCGTAAATTTTGACTTAAGTAAGCCAGGTATTTTGCCGCAAGTCTAGTTACGTCAAAATTTAGTTTGGCGCAAGTCCGTTTCTTGAAACGACGTAAATACATACGTACGTAAATATCGACTAATTTTCCAACTAACTCAACATTTGGCGTAAGTCCTTGGTAACGAACCCGATATTCTCAAGCATTTACTTAGCAACGCACAGAAAAACGATGAGAATGAAAATCAATTAATACAAACATTTCTTGTAAGACTTTTTTTAATGTCTAGAAGGTTAAGCTTGACGTTTAAATTGACGTCATCAGCATAATGATGTCATTTTACAAACGGCGGGAAATCAGCGACCGAAGACTTCGAATCGATATTAAAAAGTTGCATTTGTTTTCAAATTCCTATTCTATTCATTTATTTTTCTTTTATTTCAAAATTGAGGGTTGTTTTTCCCAATCTAGCTTTTTCGTAAATAAGTGTGCACGTGTGGAATTTGTTCATGTAAAACTGGTATGAATCTCCACTCCCCTTTGAAATAGAATAGAAATAAATTTCAATAAAAGAAAAAAATTCAAAAAGATGTGTTTGCGAAATAAGGGGGTCCAATGCTGGGGAGGGGCTCTTGAAACTTAGAAGATATCGCGATTTAGGCCTATATGAAAATAAAGTGGGCAAAATGAAAACCCCCTTTTTTATTGATCCAGCAAGGGACTCTAGATATCTTACATATCTTCTGGCTTTACCAAAAAAAGTGATATGAATATGAAATCAGAGAGAGAGAGAGAGAGAGAGAGAGAGAGAGAGAGAGTACATGTAAAAATAAACTAAAAATTCCGTCAGCATGAAATTTTTTCTTCAAAGGAGGGTTGAGAGATGTAACGGTATTACAGAGAAACATCAGTAATGCCTTTCATAGGGAATTATATACATGCATAATAAATAATAATAAACATGCACTCAAGGTCCTCATTTTCGGCCTCTCGGTTTTCATCAAGTGGAAAGAATCTGAGATTCTCTGAGTAAAATCCGTAACTACTTGTAAATCATTATGTTTTCGGTGATTTCCAGTTGAAATAATGTAACGTATTTTTCTGACGCATACAAATAAAAAAAAATCTAATTTACGCAACCGTCCAATAATTTTCATACTCGCTCCGCTCGCCGTTTTGTATTGTATTTTTTTTTCATTTATTTTTTTAGGGGGGGGGGGGGTAGTCTTTAGGTCCGCTCGCCGTTTGATATAACTAGAACGACTAATAATTTCATTCCTCCAAATTTTCCGATTCATTACGCTCGCCTGTTTAGTTTAGAAAGGTATTGACCACATTGATTTTTTTACGTCGACGAACACCTCCCATTCGTCCCTTTCTAGAGGAGAAAGCTTTGAAAACATTGTTCACTCAATTCCCCTTTATAATGTTAATCGTTTCGCTCAATAGAAAGTATGGTACATGTATAGTTGTATGAAACCATAACGGACATTCCGGATGATGCAATTTTGATTTCATGTTTGTCAATGGATTACTGACATATCCAAAAACATATTACCCATGAGGTTTCAAAACAACACAAATCTCCCAAAAATAGTCGAGAATAGCCATGTAATACGCAAAATACTTCTAGAAAATTTTGGCGTAAATCTAAGACAGGATTTACGCCATGTCAGGAGGTGGCGTAGACTTTTGGCGTACTTAGTCGATTTTTGCTTTTGGCGTAAATTTACGCCATTTCATGAATCGCAGTTACGCAAGAAAAATTCGCTAGTTCAGACTTACGCCAAAATTTACGCTAAGTACAGATTAACGCCTAATGATGAAACGGGCTCCAGGTACCCAGGAAGAGTCATCATCCCCTGCTTGCATGAAATTCGGCAGACATGTAACATCCGGTAACTTCCACTAACTTTAATATAGATTAAATACTATTTCTAAATTCTTATGAACTTAATCAACAAAGAATTTAAAATTAATGATTGACAGTTTTCCAGTTGACATAATGCGACATTGAGACATTTGCGTCTCATTCTGTGCGTGTCTGCTTTCTGTATTTGCAGTGGGTGTTTCGGGGTTTTCCTGTTGGCGCTGATCTGTTATCAAAATGCCTTTAAAATTTCTAAAACATGGGTCCTATAACAACATATTCCACCCATCTTGTTATATCTTTCGGGCGTGTTCATATGTCAGTTGATATGCCAGAGTTTGTTCTGAGAGCTAGGCGTCTTTCAGATAAGCTTCTCAGTCAGGGATATGTTTGTGACCGACTAAAATCGTCACTGAGGAAGTTCTACGGTCGATATGGGGAACTCGTCATACACTATGATGTCCCACTCTCCAGAATGGTGGATGATATACTGTCATAGACCATTTAAACCATCCAACCAAAGATTGTACTCTATGTCTTCCGAAATGGATGTTACCGGATGTGACAGTTCTACCGAATTGAAGCGGCGGGGAGATGCTAATCTCTTCCTTGGCACCTGGTCTCGCTCCCATATCAGGATTTCGCTTCTTTTCATATAATGGAGGTTTTTGTTTGTTTGCTTTGGTTTCCCTTCTATTCTGATTTTGTATGCCATCGGTTTCTGATTTTCTGAATTATCGATTTTGTGCAGTATACAGAGATATGGTCATTTTCCATATTTGTCATTAGAAAGTGGACATTTAACTTAGAATGACTCTCAGTCCTAGGACCTTCAAATTTACCATGGGAGTTGACTTTAACAAGACAAAGAATGTAATAATTTTTAGGGTCTGGAGTCAAAGGTAAAGTTCATTTGGTGGCTAAAAATATCGGGGTTTTTTTTAAGAGAATTTCTTTTTTGAATTCATTTAAATACTATTTTTGTAACTTTGTGCATCTGAAGTAGAACACAATGTTCTTTCATGTTTCATTTAAGGTTTCTTTTTGTCTTATCATTGAGAAATTATGGGTAAAGGTCGACTTGAGTCATTTTGGGACTAAAACTGGCATAATTGCATTCACAAAATTATGAGAAATGAATTCCTAGGGCGTATCTTGCAGCGTATTAGATATTTTTGTGTCTCGTGACCATTTTAAAGTACCAAAGATTCATGGAATTTGCAAGTGACAAACCAGAATTATACTACCATTTATTTGGTTGTTTCGGAAACTTGTCATTTCATCCAAAATATTATCGAAATTAAAGGAGCTTCCAATGATATTCTTTATTGCATTTAAACATAGATTTTATTTGGATATGCTACTGAATCGACCCTACTGTAAATTTGGAACCGCGTACTCCCTGTAAAGTAAATACACAAATTTAAATTCTAAAATTAAAACCAGAGGGGGCAAGTGAAAGGAATTTTGTCGGCTTATGAAAAGCACTGTGGCTGGAAGCATCACTGATGAGAATTTGATATTCGAAACACGTGTCTGGTGCAAAATAAATTGGTTTGAAATTTTCTTCAAGAAAATATAGAGGGAACCATTCAGCATTACCAATAACACACAATCTTAGGTAGTTATTTCTTGAATAAATGAAAAAAAATCAATAGTTTAGTGAAGAAAATCACCGTCGCATATCACGTGATATGCAATTGATATGTTCCACTGGAATCCCCCTCGATCAAACCACGTAAATACTGTTTAAATATATTCTACATGTATATGCATTTATTTAAGTCCTTTCATATGGTCATCATTGTGAATTATATGACGGTAATCTTTCTATTCAGGTCAAGAATAGACTATATTCAGATAACACTTAAACGGAAAATGTTGTTCATGTCCGTGTTCCATAGCATAACATGTAATATGGCATCGATAATTTTCTGCTAAGTGTTCTCTGAATATAACTCTAACCTTGATCAGAAAAGATTACCACATTATAATTGATAATGATGGTTCATATAGTAGGCCTATAATAAATTCATATGAAGTAGATTTCTAGTATATGTGGTGGGTATTTCCGTGGAACATATCATTTGTGTATCACGTGATGTGCGACAGTGAAGATGTAACAACTACATGAATTATGTAATAATTGTTAAGTAATGTCTACGTCTCATCCACAGAAACAAATGTCTAGAGCGGTAATCATGTTTTGTTTTGTCTTGTTCATTTTTTTTTACTTTTTTTATAAAAACGGTTTTTATTTTCTAATTTCTTGGTATAGGTGCATAAAATAAAAATGCAATAGTATACATACTATATAAAGAAAATTTTGAACAGTATTATTATGGGTAATGGATTTTCATTTCCCTCTTTAAATTGAAACCGATTCTATATGCATAAATACACAGATTCAGAATTAATATTTCGATTCTCATGAGAATGTACCATATGCGAACACAGTTTACATGAACTTTTACAGTAAAGCGATAATCAAATCTTTGACAGCATTGAAGGAGATTACTCCACAAAAAGCGGGAATAGATCAAAATCCATGTCAACGTTTACAGAAAATAGATCTACTTCAATTAAGGTAGCTTCTTTGTTATTAAAAATTAAAGTACATATTCCAACAAATATTTATTGAATTGAACATTACTCAGCTTATTTCAGTCCTTAATTTGAGACAAGGGTATCAAACTATTGCATGGAAACCGAAATTCAACACTGATAATATCCTGAACGGAATTGAACACAGATGAATTTGCATAATAAAATAAATGAACTGTGTTTGGACTAAACAGTAAGAAGAGAGGGGATCTCCAACCAGACCCGGCCGCAACATTAACAACAACAACACAGTAAGCTTGACCGTGACCGTGACAATACACAGCGATTATTCCGAATGTTATCCGTCTATATATGCACAACCTAATGTAATTCCTTGAGAAAAATCTATTGAAAGGAATTAAGATGTTTGTATTTCGCATGAAAACGCTCGTGCATAAGATCTAAAGAAACATTCCGCTGTCTAAACTGCAAACTGAACCCACAATGACCTGAATCTTAACCATTTGTTAACGTCACCTTTTTACTTAGAAAAACGCGATTTCAGAAAAAAATGAAACAGAAAACTGTGATGCATATATGTATAACAAATATTATAATTTGTGTTTTGTTACGCATTATATGTACGATAAATCCACTTGCTGTGTGTGGATGCTTACTCCTCCCGGGCACCTTGTACCACCTCTAGCTTGTTGGGGGTCCGTCGATGCTCAATTTTGTGCTCTATTGCGATTGCTGTTGAGATTATAGTCAGGATCTTCTTTAACTCATTTGCATACCCGTAACAAAACACATATTAAGACTGACTGTCAAAACAACGGTTCATTAATTCATTTTCAATAGGTGTCCCATGTTATACTTATCTACTGTGTGTTTTCACATTTTTGATTTTTTGCTGTGGGTGCAGCAACCAAAACCTGCCTACTGGAGATGACCTACTTTCTTCTATTATGGATATTATTTTCCATCTTAAAAGGGTCATAGATAGTGAATCGGGTTTTCATATAG
This sequence comes from Pinctada imbricata, assembly GCA_033119305.1. Taxonomy (NCBI): domain Eukaryota; kingdom Metazoa; phylum Mollusca; class Bivalvia; order Pterioida; family Pteriidae; genus Pinctada; species Pinctada imbricata. The sequence continues at coordinate 85,723,806 of VSWD01000005.1, read as the reverse complement.
ATTATTATAGATATTTTGAATTATTGGTTCTTTTGTTATTTATATTTCACTGGTATTGTGCCTTATGTATTGGTCGATTTAGTGTGATTTTTTTTCAATATCTTCGGTGATTTGTTTTCGTGCAATTTTTGTTTTTTCTTCTGTGTGTCTCTCTCTTTGTGACTCACGAGTATTGGTCGATTTTCCATGCGTTCTGAATGTTCTGTTAGTGTCATTCCCCTTATCATTGTGAGACTGCCTTGTTTTCAAAGTATCTCCAATCTAAATTCCATATTAGGCTAAAAGCATAAGTCATATATCTAAGGTGCATCATACATATTTTTGTACTTTCGAAGTAAAAAGAAATATTAAAAAGTCATCTATCTTTTTTATGTAATACTGTTTTTTGTTAAAGAGATATATGGTGTTGAAAATAAAAATACATTTCCTTCCTGTTAAGCCAAGGAGGTTTCTATCCGTATAACTTTCTAAACCCCTTTTACTTTCCATGCATGGTCTATAATCTATCTTTCAATCAATCGGGCTAAATGCGTTTCCTATGTATAGTGCCCTATTTCATGTATTATAATAATTAAGGTCGCTTTTTACACTTCCTTTTTGACCGATTTCTGTTATGTCGTCCATTAATTACAGTTGAACAGTTTCCGGCATGTCCCCGCGTGGTAACAACAGTCATTTCGCCCTTAAGTCATTTCCGTTCTATTACAATTGGTTGTTAAGCATTATTTAGCAGAAGCTAGATGTGTTTCAACAAGAAAATATTAATAGTTAAGTAGGGAAATTTGACGTTTATCCATAGTAACCAGTGACAAAACAATAAATGTCAAATAAAGAAACAATGCCATGACATTTCTCTTAACGTTAGTAATAATGCTGTGATAATCCAATTCCATTTTGCTTTCCCTGAGCACTACGTTGATTTCACACGCCTCTTCGAATTATATATTTTATTGCAAAACAGACATATTGTCGCACTTTTATAAATCAATGAGCTAGGGCCTGATTTCAAATTATTGATGTACATGATTAGACTGTCTTTAACGGATTGAAGAAAAATCAAACTTCTTAGCGATTTAAATGTTTTTACTCTCAGACATCTAGAACGACTTTCTTCACTCATTTCATAATTTTGATAACTTAAATAGACTACCAAAATTGTTATCATCAATCATGACAATAATCCTTATTTTCGGAAAACAGAATTACTTCCCGTTTGAGACGGTTTCTGACGTAGACTAATTGTGACACCAATAAATTCTATGGTAACAGTTCCTATACTCTTGGAAACGTCGGCACAAAATCGTCGTTACCATACTATTTTACGTTATAATGGTTTTACGTCAGATACCGTCTCAAATGGAAATTAACACTGTATTCCTCAAAGACTCAATATTCTCACGATAAGATTCATTCGCGTTTCAAGAAAGCAGAAAAATGTCTGATTTTTGCATGACACGCCATTTTATACGACAGAAGATAAAGATACATAACACTAATGATTTGTGACTATTAACTCGTAAAATTTTTCGACAAACAATGGACATTTTAGAAGCACACAAACAAATAATTATTCAAATTCCTCCATGGAAACCCCGTAAACAAAGAAACGAAAGGAATGTAACCGTTGACAAAAATTTAAACTTTATTTATTTTACAACGTTTAACATACAAGTTACACAACTTATATTAATGTCTCACCTGTTGGCATGAGGGGATCCAAGGAGCAGGAGGAAACCGGAGTACCCGGAGAAAAACCTCCTACTGAGGCCTGGGTGGGGGACCACCTACCCTCCCACATAAGACCCTTCGCCGAATCTGGGATTCGAACCCGGGACCTTAGAGGTGAGAAGCGAGCGCGCTACCACTGCGCTAACCCGGCCGTTGACAATTGTTAACCAAAACATGATATTATGGCAACAGTAGTAGAGGGGAGATGCTGTTGAAACATTGATAAACACAGCCAGTCTCATATGAAATCCATTTGACATTGTACGAAATTTTCATATGAAATATATGTGGAACGAGTACCAACATGAAATAATCATGATTTTTTCTTCAGTTTAAGGTAACAAAGACAAATTCATGTTAAATCCATGTGAATCAAAATTGATGTGAAATATTTTTCACATAAATGTTATGTGAAATTTATATGAATTTGATATGAACTTTCATGAGAAATATACATAATGCTTATTTCATATGAATTTCATTTGAGACAAAATTGGCTGTGTGTATGTAAATAATGTGAATGAAATTCGAATAAAATACATTATTTGACATGTCATCAAGATTAGGATGTATCCTTTTAATCTCTTTCGGGGCACCATAACCCTGTTCTACTTAATGAAGTTTGCGAATGAATTCTGAAAAAGAAGTTTCTTTCCGTAATTATGCCTTGTATTTGCATATCGTTTCCATCACGAGCAGGTTGACTGTTATTTTGTCGCCCTCTTTCATTGAATTGGACGATTGAAAACGTGATGTATAAAACGTTTCACGGCCATATTTACAGTAGTCATCAGCATTACGTAACTGCATCCATAATTTATGAACACTTTATACAGTTTTAAAGGACGAAAATCTCCAAATCTCGTTAAGGCCCACATTGTAAAATAGCGGTAATGCCATAATAAACATGGGATATTTTTGTTTCTCATCCATAAGTGTTATCGAACACGAATGGCAACGGACCGATTAGGGACGTGAGTAGTAGTTGTCATTTATTACCTTCATCAACTCATTTATCTAGGAATGCAATGTTTGTTTCCAAGTTTAGATGATGGCTCGTCATTACTGGGGAATCTGGTACAAATTACCTTTTTCATTCCTGATAAGAGGAGAACAGAATTCTTATCACTGTCATTGGAAAAGATTATTCCACATTAAATCAATGGTTTTTTGCGGTTGAAATGGAGATTATTGTCTCTTGATTGGATACTAATTTGAGTTTCTGTATCTTTTATTCAAATCAGTCACAAATGAAAAGATATAAAGGAATTAAAACCAGATCATCTCAAAGTCAAATTGGTTTCTGTTGAATAACAAATAGCACGAAAAGCAATCGACTATGCGCGACATATCTCTTAAACTTTGAAGGTATCAGCACTTTAAGTACAAACTCTATACTGGTCGAGGACAAAGGGCCGCCTACTAGTATTGCATTTACAGGGGACTTAGGGTTCAAATAATGACATGAAAATTTGTCAGAACACATATTCTTTACTTGGCTATACACAACAACAATTTCCAAATATATTCAACATATGTTACATACATGTTAAACATATGTATTAAACATTTGTTCTGTATGAAAAACGAGTATCTAACATATACCTTGAACATGTGTTAGATATATGATAAATATATGTTTAACATATAGTGTAGAAGTGATTTTGATAGTCATCTTTTAAATGTGATTTTAGATGCATTTTTGGCATATCTGTGCTTGAAATATGTTTTACTAACATGCATTTAACATATTATACTTAACATATGTCTTAAGTATATGGCAATCACACATGCTTCACATATTTTTTTCGAAAAGGTATAAAAGGTATGCTAAACATATGATTGATATGTATTAAACATATATGTTTCATATGTTTAATACATATTTTTCAACATGTGCAAAATATATGATTAACATATATTTGATGTATATTTTTTCATATGATAAAGATATAAATATCAAACATATGTTAAACACATAAATAACATACAAAAAACATATGTTTGAACATTTATTTTTAACATATATAGTCGTTTTTTATAAGTTGTATATGATATTAACATATGTTGAACATATATTCTTTAAAAACACATGTTTAACATATATGGAAACTTTTGCTGTGTTCAAAAATTATATTTATTCAGTCACTACATTTGTTAAAATAATAGTGAGAGAATATTGACACGAATCTTGGGGTCGGGAAAAGGGAAGGGTATTCTGTCTATTAGTGTGGTCATTTGGTTTCAAAATTTTTCATAAAAATAATGCCAAAAATCAGGTTAAGATTATTTTCATCGAAAAAGGTTTCTGTTTTGAGAATTAGGAGGCAAATAGGCGGTAACTGGTACAGCAGTCTTGCAAAAAGTGTTCAAGTTTAAGCTCATTTAAAGACACTATATACACAAAATTATGAAATTATTCCAAGACAATTGTTAATAATCAAATGTGATAAGAGTCAACCATTAACCATATCAAGTTTCAATGAATAGTTTTGTTAATTACGAAAAACCTTGAAAAATAGGTGGCCACTGGTCCACGACCAGTAGCGATGGATCAGCCATCTTGAAAAAACCTCTTACTGCGGTGTTAAGGTTAGGTATGCTTAGGATTACGAATACCCATCAGTGGTGCTCTAAGTAAAAGTGTCAAAAAATAATTCAATGAGTTAAAGAAGATCGTGACAATAATCTCAACAGAACTCACAATAGAGCACAAAATTGTGCATCGACGGACCCCTAGCAAGCCAGAGGTGGGACCAGGTGCCCGGGAGGAGTAAGCATCCCTTGTTTGGCTAGCCGCAACCGCCGTCGATGTTGACGCACGGAAATGAAAACAGTATCTATAATGAGTTAAAGAAGATCCTGACGATAATCTAAACAGCACTCACAATAGAACACCAAATGAAGCATCAACGGACCCCTAGCAAACTAGAGGTGGGACCAGGTGCCCGGGAGGAGTAAGCATCCCCTGTTTGCTAACCGCACCATGAATGCGCTGTCTGATGTTATGTTTATATAGAAAGTGTAATGGCGACCATGTCAGGGAAAAATATTCAAAACACTTACTGTCCAACTTACTGTTAATGTGCTAAAACGCATTCAACAGAACTGATATTTATACCTCTGTCAGTACTAAGAAGCAGTAGCGTAGTGACATGAAAAGGAAAACGTTTTGATCTTTCTGATTACATAATACAGAAGCGTTCCAACTCTATAAATTTCATTCAAATTCATTATGCACCAGGCACGTGTTTCGGATATTAAATACTCATCAGTGATACTTCCAACCTAAGTTCTTTTGATAAGCCACCAAAATTCATTTCAGTAGCGCCCTGTGATTTTATTTTTAGAATTTAGATTTGTGCGTTTACTTCACAAAAAGTGTGCGGCTCCAAATTTCCTGAAGGTCGATTCAGTAGCATATAGAAACAAAATCTATGTTCAAATGCGATAAAGAATATCCTGATGATAATCTCAGCAGCACTCACAATAGAGCACCAATTGAAAATCGACGGACTCCTGGCAAGCTAGACGTAGGACCAGGTGCCCGGGAGGAGTAAGCATTCCCTGTTTGGCTAGCCGCACCCGCCGTCGATGTTCACGCACGAAAATGAAAACAATATCTACAAAACATGCTCTGTCTGTGGTTATGTCTATGTAGAAAGTGCTATGGCGACCATGTCAGGCAAACAAGTAGAACACTGTCAACCCCTCACGGGGAACTTTGTTACGAGCTCCTCACGGCAAAGGGCATAAGTGTGACACAAATGCGATGAAGAAAATCCCGACGATAATCTCAATAATTTTAACCTCCTTTAATTATGCATTGTTGCGTCATGAGCGTTTTCATGTAAAATGAAAACACGGTCCCACCAATAGTTTCATCTCAGGAAATTACATTGGTTGATCATATATATATATATAATGAATCATCTCCATTGTAAAGTTTGATAAATTGTATGCCTGGTAGGAATTAAAAATCGAAGGAGAAAACTATTATACAACTGACTTCAATATCTGCATCAATGCTTTTCAAAAATGTACGAGGGTTGTCCCAGAAAAACGTAGACATTGCTCACAATTCCTTTATTAAACGTTAAATCTAAAGAAGATTTTCCCAGATGTAAATTGAAATATCTGGAATGCATAAAATGGTGTTGAAATCTGCCGTTAATATTGAAAATTGAATAAATTATTTGAAGAGCGGTTGGACTGTACCGGAGCAGTCCGAAATTTTCATGCGCCAAAAAAATCGATAATAAAACCTGTTTAATACTTATCAATGCATGTATAATTAGTACTAAAATTCTAATCAACAGAAAGAACTGATTTGACCGGGTACATACATTCTACATTTTCGTGAATGACGTAATAAACAATTTAATTATGAAGGAATTTATAAAGCAATCCCTCATCGATCATTCAAAAGACGGCGACGTCAGGTTGATTAAAGGAGCAGTAAATGGTACTAAGATATTGTGTTGATCGTGGATTGACCCCTTTTTAGACAAAGAAAAGATGAAAACATCAGAAAAGTATGGAAATGTTCGCAGAGTATTAGTATACATGTAGATTCTATGTACAAAAGATTTGCCGACGAATTGACAGAAAAAAATATACAAGGGCACAAGGAGAGGGGCAATATTCAGACAGTAAATTTGACGAGAAACGTCATTGATGAAGACCGGCATCGAACAGTAAAAGAAATAGAAGAGAGGGTCCATATAAGTAAATTTACTGTGCAGAAAATCCTGTCAAGTGGATTAAATATGTATCTCGTTTATGCTCAGTGAGTGCCAAAGTCTATTATCAAATGTATGAGATGAATTTATGAGTTGCTTTCTTTAGACATATTCTAAACCGCAGTCGCTGGAATCCATGACGTTACATATCATGCACCGGTGGACGTCTCCCTACATCTTTATTTCTTCTATAAAAACTTTACTATTGAAGATAAATTATTGATTTTTCATGTACAGAAGCCGATTTGTATGTCTAATTTATAAGTGCAAAGTTTATATAAATGCAGCCCTTTACAACTTTCTTTTTGCCAATGTCTACGATTTTCTGGGACAACCCTCTTATAATCATAAAAATGTCCTTTTGTACATCGGGGTACATGTACCTTTATAATTTGTATTATTTTTATCTGTCGACATGTAAGACATGGGAAATAATAAGATCATAGATACAAAACAAATGAGGAGATCTCCAACAACACAAGGTTGCAGCATTCACAGCAAAACCCCAAAACAACCAATGCAAAAACACAGAGCAGGCACGCACATTAAGAGAAACAAAAGGAACAAGGAACATCAACGCACGACACAGAAACAAAAAACAAAGGACCTTACATACACCAAAGAGACCAATGGGCAACCGGTGACGACTTAGGACGGCCATCTGCCACGAAAATAGCAGAAGGTGTGGTTATCCTGGATTAAGTGCACACAACCCTCCCACTTTTCCGATTCCTCAGAGGTATATTCATAGCAAAATACGCTCATTCAAAAGAAAAATGTTTTAGATCTCCAACGAGTTCTGATCGTAGCAGAATACAAAGATTTTTAAGGATACATATTGCAATAGGGCTACATTTCAATTGAAAAGAAAGGAGGGGATCTCCAACAACACCTAGTTGCAGCATCAACAGCAACCTCCCAAAACATCCACTGTAAAACACAAAAATGACACGCACAGAAAGAGACGCAGTAGTACAATGAACGTCAAATCACAGAAAAACATAAAACACAAATGACTACACATAAACCAGCGAGACCAATGGGCAAACGGTGCCGACTTAGGACGGCCATCTGCCTCGTCAGTAGCAGACGGTGTGGTTATCCTGGATTACGTGCGCACAACCCTCCCACTATTCCGATTACCCAGAGGTCTCGAAGAACGTACAATTGTGGTGTAAAACAACCTCCTCACTGTCAGATGACCACACACAAACAAGACCGCAAGACGCAGGGGCCCAAGCAACACAGATGAATATGTAAATTGATATAAAAAGAGGGCATGCGTAATACGACCTGTGCTCTGCCGGCTGTAGCGAGCTAATGTATGTTATCACCCGAGGAGTCCGACTGACATTCAGAGAGGACAGGTGGTCGGGGCCCTGTCTTCTCTAAAGAGGTTTGGACAGGGCCCGTCATGGAGTCCCGTCGTCACAGTCAGTCAGCGTGCAAGTATTAAGGATGCGCTGGTACAAGACTGTAGATTGGTCAAGTACCAAGCCTAGTGTCCGTCTAGTGACATTAGGATCATATCCACGGTATAAGAGGCGTTTGATGATTCTGACGCATTTTCGATAGTAATTCTGTCTACCTTTGATCCTTCTAATTTTGTTGATCATGTCACCATAAAATGCAGGTTGCGAAATACCCAAAGTCGAAATACTTATATATACATTAATTATCAAAGCAGCTATGTTCACCAACCAAGTTCATAGTAAAAGTTACACTACTTTGTGCGGTTGGCTCCCTTATCAGAACCTGAGTTCAAGACATTAAAGAACACAACATTTTAATACATATACTCAGAAATTTGCAAATGTTTTATTTTCAATGTTAATACATGCGTACTTTTGATCAATTCAAACTATTTCAAGAATGGCAAAATGCTTTCGTAATTTCGTATTCACATCAATGAAAATAGAAGGATGAAAACAAATACAAGAACGGTCTTTCATCAAATAAACAGTAAAATGGAGCATTATGATTCAACAGACATAAAAGTAAAGAATGTGAAATCAAGAAAGCAAACCGTCTTTCATGACAATAATTTCTTATCCATTTATCAGCAAATACTACAAAATTTATCAGGGAAAAAATCACTTAAATTATGGATTTGATTCGTGATAAAAGCATCACCAACGTTTAAGGACAAAAGAATCCTGGCAATACAAACCTATACTATTTTCCTTTATCAAAGGTAGATGATTGCATCTCGTAGAACACACAGAAATTAGCGACTTATTTTAAAACTGTTCACTCTAACATTTCATGCAGTCTTTATGTTTGATTACATTTTTATAATTGAACTTTGCATTCTTATATCTATGTCTTTGATATTATAGAACTTCTGATGCTAAGTTAATATGATTAAAACGACTTTTCTGTGACCATTCTACACTTGAAACGTGATATCGTAAAATTGACTGAAATAGTTAGGTACATATTAAAATATACACATATCGAAAAATAATCATTCTTTCTATGCCCCCGAAATAAAAGATAAGGAGACATATTGTTTTTGCTTGTCTGATTGTCCGTGGCAAAGCCTTCAACATTTGGCAGATATTTTGAATGATAATTGATGAGGCTTTGGTATTCACATGTATATTTATTGTGACAAGACCAATATTTTTGACCTTGTGATCTCAGAGAACATCTGACCTACCTTAATGACTTCTTTCCAGCTCTGTCGCCTGAAAGAAACTTTGTTTGACACTTTATCAATTTGACGTCATACATATTATTTTGCCATTTCGGAAACTTGTCATTTCATTCAATTGAGTTTAACGTCTTAGTACCATCCCTCCTATGCTATTTTGAACATACATTGTATTTGGATATGCAACGGAATCGACCCCACAGAACATTTGGGGCCGCTCACTTTCTGCAAATTGCACAAATTTCATTTTAAACAATATAACCAGAGGGCGCTACTAAAATGAATTTTGGCTGTGTCTAAAAATCACTTTGGACGGAAACACCACTGATGAGGATTTAATTTCCGAAACACGTGTCTGGTGCATAATAAATTGGTATGAGATTTTTTTCTTCGGAAAGTATAGAATAAGAGCACTTCCGTACTGTTAATTTTTTTTTAGTGATAGGGCTTTAATTTATATTTCACATATGTATTCCTTGTGACGAGACATTTCCATTGATACCAACATTCTGACCCTGTGACCTTAACTTTTGACCTATTTTTCAAAAATACAACATTTACATTTTAACATCTTTCGAATGGTACGCAATAGGGGCTTTTATATATTGCACGCGTATATCTTGTGACAAGACTTTTCCATTAGTACCAACATTTTGACCTCTTGAACATGACCTTTCACCTCCTGAACAGTAGAGCTGTAACGAGTCGGGAACTTCTTGATTCGGTTCGATTTCGATTTTTATGTCTCGATTCGGAATTTTTCGGTTCGAGTTTTTTGCAATATAATTTTCCATGGATATTTCATTTTTTCCTTTTATTTGAAAAATTTAATTGAAAACCTCATCTTAATCTACCAAAAACAAATGCATAAAATACCCAGTTCATGTGAAAGCATTGTATGAATTATATGTTTATGTATCATGTGGAAATATTATTTAGGCCAACCCCCCCCCCCCCCCTCCGCAGAATGGCCTTCTTGGGATATAAATTCGATGATAACTAACCAGTTTGCACAAAGAAGTGCATAGGTTAGATACTTTAAAAGGGACAATTTTCAATTTGGGGTAGCACTCGCGCGCTCGTTGAAATGCGGTAAAAGGTTCGAATTTCCTCTGACCTTGTATTTTCTTACGAATTGCTTGGTAAATGCACTTGAAAGGTTCACTTTTTATTCTAAATCACCAGTTAAATCATTCTTATTGGGAATCCTGCGATTAGTGAATAATTTAAAGTTGAAATTAGAACGTTTTTTTGCATTATCTAGACTATTCAACTCGAATCGTTTCTGACCACTACGACTCGCGATTCGAGTCGGAGGTAAGAATCGCGATTCTCGTTGCACCGCGTTGAATCGTTGCAGCTCTACTGAACAGAAAATGGTTTGGATACCGACAAAGATACCAACGGGGGTATTCGTGTCTCACAAACACAGGTTTTATTATCTTTAGATTCAGAAATTGTAAATTAAATTGTACCTTTGCAAATCTAAACAGTTAGATTGTGTTTTTCTTTGTCAAATACGAATTTATGTCGATAATGGTGTCTAACAGATAATAACCGATAATGGTATCTATCAGATAATGATCGATAATTGTATTTATCAGATAATAATCGAAAATGGTATCTATCAGGTAATAATCGATAATGGTATCTTCATGTATCAGCTAACAATATCCCACCCATCCAGCTACGTCTTCCGTTACATTTTAGATGTAATAACTTTCACACTATTTGGCCATATTACCTTGTATAGATTGAGGATCACTGACGAGGGTTAGGTACCCGAAACAAGTATGTCTGGTCCATGCTGCAAATTGATCTGTTCTTAAATGATGCTATTGAATTTGAAGACGTTTAACATCTATTAGATCACAAATCGTGCAGTGTTTATAAAATTTTTTGCGTTGAAATTTTCTTTTTGGAATGGAGAGAATACATTCAATCTTAACGTTTCCACGCAAAATGTGTCAGAATTATTTTATTCTTGTAAGCGACTGAAAATTGATTACATGGAAAAATCAGATGAACAATTCTCAATCGGCATAAAACCACAAAAGTCTTTTCGAATTTCTAAAGTTTTTTATATTTCACATACTAGATATATTAAATCTTTCAGCATATTTTGGGACATAATTTCACAATTATTTGGCAATATTTCATTGATGAGATTAAGGATCACTGACGAGGGTTGAATACCCGAAACGTGCATGTCTGGTCCATGCTGTAAATTTATCTGCTTTTAAATAATGCTAATGAATTTGAAGACGTTAAACATTAAAGCAACAAAAAGGGTATCATTGTATTTTTCCCAAAAAGATAATCGCAGTGTACAAGGAAAGTAACAAATAAGCTGTTACATGACCTTACTTTTTTTCCAAGAACGCAATTCTCTGGCAGCAAAGTAGGACATTTATTTTCTTGTTATTGATGCACTAACTAGTGTTCGATGAAAAATAAAGTGTGTCAAACAGATCGAAAAAAAATCCGGTTATGTCGTGCTAAGTACTCGTTACTGTACAGTATTTTAACGTTAGTACTGACGATTTATGACAGAATTACAGGAAGCAATTAGAAAAACTTCTACTGTTTCTTTACTGACGAGGAAAAATCAGGAATTTTTGTGCAACCAAGCACTGAGATCATTCAGTCCATGCGATACTCGTTATACTTTATTAATGAATTGATGACATTCTGCAATGATATATATAGTAATAAGATGTCAAAACACTAGTGATATCAGTCGTCTAAAAACCAAATAGCCGAAATATGTACCTAAACAAGATTAAAAAAGAATTTCAAACAAAACCATTTCAAGTATTAAGAGCAACACATACGCAAATAATTGTAACAAAAATTAAAAAACACACAAAGAAGGCAACCTTTCAAATAAACAACCAACGGTAACATAATCAAATTCAAAGTATGTATTGCAGTCAACTCAAAGATTCATTATGTAGTTTTACAAAGCATTTTGATACGTACAAATTAGTACATAGATCCAGACGTCACTGATGTGTTTTGCTCAAGACGATTCCCAAGTCTGGAAATATGACTTGTAAATCTAAACAAGAGCTAATAAGGTCTATTATACATGTTATATACATAAGAGAAAACTTTCATCAAGTCGATGATAAACAATGAAGATATCGATTCAGTATCGAAACATGGAACAATGAAGGCACAAAATAATACGGCGAAAACAACTTGTACCAGAGTCATCAATTACACGTCAGGGTCTTCTTTAACCCATGCAAAGCAAATAATGTGGAAATGAGGATTACTGGTTTATGTTTAATTTTTTATGTTTGATGTTTTGTTGCCATGTTTATTGTTCCTTGTCCCTTCTGTGTCTTTTAATGTGTGTCTTCTGTGTTTTCGCATGAGGTATTTTGGTGATTTGCTGTTGATGCAGCAACCGAGGCCAACTTGCAACAAGGTGATAGGCGGCACAGGTTTGCAATATAACCTTGCCGTCATCGTTATCTTCATCCGCCATTTCACGCAATGATAAAATTCGAGAGAGAATGAATAAATATTTTCAAAACTTCAAGAAATTATTTCCTATTTTAATATGCTGTAAAATCATTCTACATTTAGAACAATTCACTTTAAAACATGTTAAGTGGATGTAATGGAAATGAAAGATATATAAGTAATTCACTGAATACAGCGACTGTAGACAAACCATTGAAAAAGCCCGTTGTTGCAATGGCAAGAAATAGAGAAACACATCACACTGAATCGATGAGCAAGAAGTTAATTTCTATACAAGGTGATTTATTTCAAATTTTTCTTCTGAACTGCTTTGACATTATTTATATTTAAACTGTTTTTATCCCCAAACCCTAGAACCATGAAGAGAAAAAAATACGGAAGTGTTCCAATTCTTTACCTTCTGAAGAAAATTGCAGACCAATTTACTATGCACCAGACACGTGTTTCGGATATTTAATCCTTATCAGTGATTCTTCCAGCCAAAGTGACTTTTAGACACAACCAAATTTCATTTCAGTAGGGCCCTCTGGTAATATTTTTCTAAATTAAATTTTTGCATTTAATTTGCAGAGAGCGCTCGTCTAAAATTTTCCCGTAGAGTCGATTCAGTAGCACATCTAGAAAAATCTATGTTTAAAATAGCATTGGAGGGATGGTGCTCAGATGTTAACCTCCTTTAATTTCGATGTTTTTTTAAATGAGATGTTAAGTTTCTGGAATAGCCAAAGAATATTCATGATGTCAAATTGATAAAATGCCAAAGCAAAGCTTCTTTCAGATGACTGAGGTGGAAAGAAGTAAATAAAACACCTAAAATATCAATGTCACAGGGAACAAGCTTATATCATGATTAAGTCATATGTTCTCTTTGATAAAAACATTTTATAGATGTAGATGTGATCGAATATTGGAGAGAGACAACCCTTATCATTCACTGGTTTTCCTACTTCCACTGAGTTTCGCCAAATAAACAACCGATTTAACCAATACAGCACCTTTTGATGGAAAAACAAGGGACTCTCTTGCACTTAGAAGAGCAAAAATAACTGCTACAAAGTTATGTTTGGGAAGAACAAAGAGGGAGAGGAAGCTGACCTAGTGATACACCCCAGACTTTCATGCTTAAAGGAAAAACACATGAATAAGATCCACAGGTATCGGAAATTCAATAAAACTTAGTGATACATTTGACATATGATGGATATTTAATTACATGTACATCTTCATTTTTCAATATTCGAAAAGTTTATCTTAGGTCAAAATGGAAATTTCCATGTTCCTAATCATCGAGTTATGACGAGAGGTATCATGACCATGTTTATACCTTTCAGATAACAAGAGCCCCAGGGGGCACAACGCTCACCTGATACCCATACACACTCTAATTGACATACTGACATTGAATACTGATAGTAACAGTACCAGGATTTTAGCCCACAACCTTTCTAAAAAGATTTTTGCCGGATGCAGAGAAGTTTTTTTTTTCAGACAACCTTTAAAAGTACAAAAAAGAAAAAATAGTCACATTTCAAAACAATAACTTTTTTACTGATTTGAAAAGACGGATAAAGTGGTCCAAGGTCATATGCCCAGCTAGTATAGTTTAATTATGCAACATCAAAAAATAAAATCATATTGTAAAATTCCACATTAATGTGCAGCAGAAAAAGAATAAAAGAATGAAATGATTTCATAAATTAAGTTTATTTAGAATTGAACACAAAACCTTTCATTATTGATAGCTAGCATGCCAGAAATCATAAAGCCTGTGTTTGTGATACGAGAATGCCCCCGGCCCCATCTTTGTTAGTATAAACGCCATTTTCTGTTAAGTATGTGAGAGGTCAGGGTCAGCGTAATATTGGTATCAATGGAAAGATCTTGTCACAAGGAATACACATGTAAAAATTGAAACCTCTATCACTAACCATTCAAAAGTTATGCCCAATGTTAAATTTTTGAGAAGTATGTCAAAGGTCAAGGTTATGGTCACGAGGTCAAAAATTTTGGTATCAATGGAAAGGTATTGTCACAAGGAATACACATGTGAAATATGAAACCTTTATCACAGGGGAATCCCCTTCGGGTACACGGCAAAACATGGCCGCTTTTGAAATCTTGTTCCCGACTTTAAAAATAAAATTCTAAATAAGTATAAAGAATTTAAATAATTGAATCATATCACATAAAAGGTCAATCAATAAGACATTGAAGCATGTGTCATTTGTTGAATTATCAGCTGTAACTATGGATGAAAGGTCGATCTAAAAATGATTAATCATACAAAGAAGGTTTTTTTTTCCTGTAGTTGTACCTGTAACATTGGGCATGGAAAACATACATTATACCTATGTACAATCTTAAAAAATATTCCTTAAAAATCCAAAAGTGGATATCTTGACAAAATTCTTTCACTTGTAGGGTACCATGCATGAGTACCTCATACCTACAAATTGTCATGACAATCTGAAGAGTGGTTATAAAAAAGAGGCAGAAAATGTATGAAAATCACCCCCCCCCCTTCCTTTTTACATAAGAAAAAAATTCATAAAAAATCAACAAAATAAAATTTAAGCATAAAATACATATCAAAGCATTAAGTAAGTTAAACATGATTAATATGTAGTAAATGAGTGTGTAAAATCATACACTTATTGAGTTATTTAAAAAAATAGTGCAAAAATGTGCATTTCTGACTAAGTCCGAAAAGACGTCAAAAATTTGACTTCGAAGTGGAACCAAAAATAACAACACTTCTTTAGACATCTCTCTAGATCATCCTGATGCTTTCGGTTTGTCGATACATGCTTCGGTTCTGAAGAAGAAGTTTGTCAAAGGAGGGTACCCCCGTGACATACTTTTGGCTGTGGTGGCGCCACCTGTTGACAGATCCGGACGAAAAACAACAACACTTGTAGGGGACCATAAGTACTTCATACCTACCAAGTTTCATCAAAATCCCTTCAGCCGTTCTGGAGAAGAAGTTTTAAAATGTGAAAAGTTTACGACGACGGACGACGACGATGACGCCGACGGACAACGGAGGACAGACGCAACACTATGACAATAGCTCACTTGAGCCTATGGCTCAGGTGAGCTAAAAAGGGAAAAAAATTTTGTTGGGGTCCCGCCGGGGTTTGAAGCTACTCCCCATGGGTCCATTGGGCATGGAAAACATACATTATACCTATGTACAATCTTAAAAAATATTCCTTAAAAATCCAAAAGTGGATATCTTGACAAAATTCTTTCACTTGTAGGGTACCATGCATGAGTACCTCATACCTACAAATTGTCATGACAATCTGAAGAGTGGTTATAGAAAAGAAGCAGAAAATTTATGAAAATCACCCCCCCCCCCCTTCCTTTTTACAGAAGAAAAAAATTCATTAAAAGTCAACAAAATAAAATTTAAGCATAAAATACATATCAAAGCATTAAGTAAGTTAAATATGATTAATATGTAGTAAATGAGTGTGTAAAATCATACACTTATTGAGTTATTTAAAGAAATAGTGCAAAAATGTGCATTTCGGACTAAGTCCGAAAAGAAGTCAAAAATTTGACTTCGAAGTGGAACCAAAAATAACAACACTTCTTAAGACATCTCTCTAGATCATCCTGATGCTTTCGGTTTGTCGATACATGCTTCGGTTCTGAAGAAGAAGTTTGTCAAAGGAGGGTACCCCCGTGACATACTTTTGGCTGTGGTGGCGCCACCTGTTGACAGATCCGGACGAAAAACAACAACACTTGTAGGGGACCATAAGTACTCCATACCTACCAAGTTTCATCAAAATCCCTTCAGCCGTTCTGGAGAAGAAGTTTTAAAATGTGAAAAGTTTACGACGACGGACGACGACGATGACGCCGACGGACAACGGAGGACAGACGCAACACTATGACAATAGCTCACTTGAGCCTATGGCTCAGGTGAGCTAAAAAGGGAAAAAAAATTTGTTGGGGTCCCGCCGGGGTTTGAAGCTACTCCCCATGGGTCCATTGGGCATGGAAAACATACATTATACCTATGTACAATCTTAAAAAATATTCCTTAAAAATCCAAAAGTGGATATCTTGACAAAAATTCTTTCACTTGTAGGGTACCATGCATGAGTACCTCATACCTACAAATTGTCATGACAATCTGAAGAGTGGTTATAGAAAAGAAGCAGAAAATGTATGAAAATCACCCCCCTTCCTTTTTACATAAGAAAAAAATTCATAAAAAATCAACAAAATAAAATTTAAGCATAAAATACATATCAAAGCATTAAGTAGGTTAAATATGATTAATATGTTGTAAATGAGTGTGTAAAATCATACACTTATTGAGTTATTTAAAGAAATAGTGCAAAAATGTGCATTTCTGACTAAGTCCGAAAAGACGTCAAAAACGCTTCAAAAATCTGATTTCGAAGTGGAACCAAAAATAACAACACTTCTTAAGACATCTCTCTAGATCATCCTGATGCTTTCGGTTTGTCGATACATGCTTCGGTTCTGAAGAAGAAGTTTGTCAAAGGAGGGTACCCCCGTGACATACTTTTGGCTGTGGTGGCGCCACCTGTTGACAGATCCGGACGAAAAACAACAACACTTGTAGGGGACCATAAGTACTCCATACCTACCAAGTTTCATCAAAATCCCTTCAGCCGTTCTGGAGAAGAAGTTTTAAAATGTGAAAAGTTTACGACGACGGACGACGACGATGACGCCGACGGACAACGGAGGACAGACGCAACACTATGACAATAGCTCACTTGAGCCTATGGCTCAGGTGAGCTAAAAAGGGAAAAAAAATTTGTTGGGGTCCCGCCGGGGTTTGAAGCTACTCCCCATGGGTCCATTGGGCATGGAAAACATACATTATACCTATGTACAATCTTAAAAAATATTCCTTAAAAATCCAAAAGTGGATATCTTGACAAAAATTCTTTCACTTGTAGGGTACCATGCATGAGTACCTCATACCTACAAATTGTCATGACAATCTGAAGAGTGGTTATAGAAAAGAAGCAGAAAATGTATGAAAATCACCCCCCTTCCTTTTTACATAAGAAAAAAATTCATAAAAAATCAACAAAATAAAATTTAAGCATAAAATACATATCAAAGCATTAAGTAGGTTAAATATGATTAATATGTTGTAAATGAGTGTGTAAAATCATACACTTATTGAGTTATTTAAAGAAATAGTGCAAAAATGTGCATTTCTGACTAAGTCCGAAAAGACGTCAAAAACGCTTCAAAAATCTGATTTCGAAGTGGAACCAAAAATAACAACACTTCTTAAGACATCTCTCTAGATCATCCTGATGCTTTCGGTTTGTCGATACATGCTTCGGTTCTGAAGAAGAAGTTTGTCAAAGGAGGGTACCCCCGTGACATACTTTTGGCTGTGGTGGCGCCACCTGTTGACAGATCCGGACGAAAAACAACAACACTTGTAGGGGACCATAAGTACTCCATACCTACCAAGTTTCATCAAAATCCCTTCAGCCGTTCTGGAGAAGAAGTTTTAAAATGTGAAAAGTTTACGACGACGGACGACGACGATGACGCCGACGGACAACGGAGGACAGACGCAACACTATGACAATAGCTCACTTGAGCCTATGGCTCAGGTGAGCTAAAAAGGGAAAAAAAATTTGTTGGGGTCCCGCCGGGGTTTGAAGCTACTCCCCATGGGTCCATTGGGCATGGAAAACATACATTATACCTATGTACAATCTTAAAAAATATTCCTTAAAAATCCAAAAGTGGATATCTTGACAAAAATTCTTTCACTTGTAGGGTACCATGCATGAGTACCTCATACCTACAAATTGTCATGACAATCTGAAGAGTGGTTATAGAAAAGAAGCAGAAAATGTATGAAAATCACCCCCCCTTCCTTTTTACATAAGAAAAAAATTCATAAAAAATCAACAAAATAAAATTTAAGCATAAAATACATATCAAAGCATTAAGTAGGTTAAATATGATTAATATGTTGTAAATGAGTGTGTAAAATCATACACTTATTGAGTTATTTAAAGAAATAGTGCAAAAATGTGCATTTCTGACTAAGTCCGAAAAGACGTCAAAAACGCTTCAAAAATCTGATTTCGAAGTGGAACCAAAAATAACAACACTTCTTAAGACATCTCTCTAGATCATCCTGATGCTTTCGGTTTGTCGATACATGCTTCGGCTCTGAAGAAGAAGTTTGTCAAAGGAGGGTACCCCCGTGACATACTTTTGGCTGTGGTGGCGCCACCTGTTGACAGATCCGGACGAAAAACAACAACACTTGTAGGGGACCATGAGTACTTCATACCTACCAAGTTTCATCAAAATCCCTTCAGCCGTTCTGGAGAAGAAGTTTAAAATGTGAAAAGTTTACGACGACGACGGACGACAACGGACGACGACGACGACGACGGACTACGGACGACGGACGCAACACTATGACAATAGCTCACTTGAGCCTATGGCTCAGGTGAGCTAAAAATGATAATAGCAGCATAGTGTCTCCTTATTCTAATATGACATATTAACGGTCAAAATAGTATATAAAAGCCATCAGGATATCAAAAATTTAAACAGAAATATCATAGTTCATAAGACATGACCTTAACATGAATATCAATATGCTGGAGATAATGAAACAAAATGCACCATAAAAAATAATGATAATACCACATTTTTTTGCGCGAAAAGTATGGCACAAACATTATTGCACAAAATTCACGACACATAAAATATGATAAAAATTATGGCACAAAAGTTATGACACAGACTTGAGGCATTAAAAGTATAGCACATAAGTTTTTATGACACAAAAGGAATGGTAAAAAATAATTGGACAAAATATATGACATAAAATTGATAAAAACAATTTTACATGAATTATGGCTCAAACGTTATGGCACAAAGCGTAATCGCGCATAAATTACATGTATGACTCATATATTATGGCACAAAAATAAATCTGTGACATTATGTTATTTAATTTGCTGCAGACATTATGGCACAAATTTTATGACAACAATTATTGCACACAAGCTATGACAAAAACATTTGGCACAAAAATAATCACAATAATAATTATTGCACAAATATTATGACAAAACTAAAAACGATGGAATTTAGTTGTGATAGAAAATTTATGACACAGAAACTTTTGCTTGAAAAATATGGCACTGAAACCTTCGGTTAAAAACTAAAGCATTAAATGAATAGCAAAAAGTATGAAATGAAATTCACAAACTGTGCTGGTAAAATTATTGAGCGCTCTTGTCTTATGCGAGTAAAGGATCGGATTCACCTATGGAATAATCTTTATGCTGGACTTTCCTGTCCTTGTCCTCTTTGCTAAACCTTATACCATAACCAAAATATATAGCAAATCCTGAAATTAATCATATAATATATTATAAAGAAAATTGAATTTATCATCATAATTCTTCAATATATTTAAGTTATTTAAATTTCTTTGGTCTTCTAACACGTTCGATATAGATAAATATGATATATTAAATTTTGAATTATAAAAAAAATAAAAAAAAATAGATAAATGAATAAATAAATAAATAATTAGATGAATAAATAGATCAATGAATAAATAAAAGAATAAATAAATAGTAATCCCATATTTTCTGGCCCTTGACCTTCATCAGTGGAATGTACTTTAAGGATGCTTTCTTCTGAGATCTCGAATTCAAAAGCATCAAACTTTTTTTCTTACCATTATATTTCAATAGTACTTGACCCGATAAGTAATAAAACAAACAGAAAAGGATACCAAGATATGGACTTTATGTCAGATATTTGCCTTCAAATACACCCATCTTCAACCATCTCAGAATATTGTGGTGAAATTGAAAATTGGCGAAATATTACTCATAAAATCTAAAATATATATATTCTTACGGAATTGTTGAATTGGATTACTCAAATATATTAGAATACATTACTTTACTACTGTTGAATACAATTTTTATGACATAAGATGTAACGGAATGAAATTTTTAGCAAATTCTTACCTCATATGGCAATTTTTAAAGTAACGTAAGAAACAGATTTTTGGCACTAAAATGCTGATAAAAAATGTAATTCCATCAAACTTTTTTTAAAACTTCACATAGTGTATCTAGGGACATTATAGCATGTTTTTATGAAAGAAAAAGTAGGGGGAGTTATGCATTGGGAAAAAGTTTTGGCCCATTTTGCTACCCTACCCCCTTCTTTCAAAATGATACAGGAAATAGAAAAAACACCATATTGCCAACAGTACGTAAAGATTTTATTGATTATGTTTGGTTTTATATAGCTGTTCCATGTACTTTCATGTGAATATTTATATACATTCTAATAATCTGACATTAAACATATTTTTTTTTGCATAGCTAGGGGAAAGGGGGGGGGTCACCCCCCCCCCGTCTTGGACTCACCGAAACATTTTTTTTTTTGCATATTGATTGATAAATATGTTTCAAATTTCCACAAACATGGCAGATATTTCACACGTAAATTAATCGTTAACAGACCTTTCATTGATGTAGTGACCTTGACCTTTGAGATTGACCTATTTTTAACAAACCCGGCAATATCTCGCTACTGTATAAACCTTCACTTTTTCTACAAAATCTATACACAGCGCGCGGCGCTGTCTTCTGACTATTTTTCTTTTTCTTTTTTTTTTCTTTGTCTGTATTTTTCTTTCCTGTGTTTAATGTACAATGTAAACAGCAAATAAAGAACAAGGATACGTATGTAGACGAGGGAACTCTCCGACCGCAGAATATAATCGATAACCTAAGACAATAAAAAAGTATGATTGTTTCTGAATTTTTAAATCCACATTCAACGTTATAGATAAATATGTCTAAAGAACATGTAGATGTAATATACCTTCTCTCTCTCTCTCACCCCATAACACACGTTTAGTTTGTCGGAAGACGCTGTACGCCGTGCAAGTTTATATTTATCTTTCATAGCATTTTTTTCCCCTTTAATTTGCGGAGCCCCCCCCCCCCCCCCCCCCCCCACCAACCGGATTATCAATATTTTTGTTTCAGTCCATGGGGTTACATGATTCGGTTTGTTTTTTTTTAATGAAAAATGCGTGCCTTATCTTTTCTTTTATAAGGTCTTCCTCTCTTATGACGCATGTCAGCCGTGAAATGCCCGTACGTCTTCAATGCGACAGTCGCACGAAAAAACGTATGTCATCTAACACTACGAAATCTTTTTAAAATATTTCGTGCCGCAGTCTTACGGCGGTCTCGAACAGTTATGGTGCAGCCGTACGGCGTGCAGGACGCAGAGACCGTATGGCTGCGGCAAGGCTGATGTGAAAGGGCCTTCTTAAGTTTTCCTTTAAAAGATTAATTATTTGTCGGAAAAAATGTATGAAATAAGATGATAGCTGATGATTTTGTTATCAATATGTACATGTACCTTTACTAATGGAAAGTCCCTGTATTGTATCCATTTTTCAAATAAATGACAGAATTTATGAAATTGGATCATGTAAACAGGAAAAATTAGAATTGTCTGATAGAGTTCAAAATTTCAAATTTTTGCAGACATAATGCTGCTAAAAGAAATAAAGGAAATAGATTAGAAGAAAGAATAAAGATAAAGCGGGAGAAATAAAAAAAAAGTACGTGGCGATTTATTATTATTATATATTTTTTTAATAAATAGAAATCCAGAGACGAATCGCCATTAATACATGTTTCTTTGACACAATGACAGTACAGAGTTCAATTACTGGTAAAGTTCTATTTTCCATGTTTCGGTGTATTTTACTTGCTTTTGTTTCACACTGAAAATACAAATCTATTTCTTAAAGGTATTGCTTTTATTGAATTAATCTTCTCAATTGATGTAATTTAAAGGCAAATATAAGTAATCAAACATTACATCCCTTTCCTGCAGCGTTATTTATCTGTTTTATTCATGGCGGGAAGACGAACGTCATTTTTGCTGCGTGTCGTCAAAGATTCTCGCAGTGACGTAATGTTATTTGAACAAGGTTGTTTTAAAGCAAAAAGATAACATAAAATGTTTATACTTATGAAAATAACAAAAATATCATCAAACAACTCCATTTATCCATGCTATTCAATTTGATGCAGTGAACAGAAAAAACAAAGGTCGTACATTTTTCTTTTACGACATTAGGAGTTATCTCCCGTCGTCTAGAACGGTTTCTGTTCAGCTCGCCAGGAGAAAGCATCCTTAACTATTACAGTGATTAAACTTTGTAGATAAATGAATAAATAAAACATAAATAGATAAATGGATTCATGTAATGATAACAAAATGTATTATTCTTTATCATAATGAACATTATTAATTAAGTAATCATTGCCAAGAAAATAATAAGAAATGCTTGGTTTTATATGAGGCTTCAATGAATCATCCGATTCACCACGAATTGGGATAATATTGACAGCATATAGAAGACATCCCCGACAAGACAACCCACTAATCAATAAAATAGATTATACCATACCTATAACCATCCAGACTGCAAATCTTATCCAAGTAGCTAGCGACAACTTCAACATTAAATAGATGTTTACAAAAATGCTGACAGCAGGCAAAAAGGGAAGAAGGGGCACCTGAATAAGACATATTGAGTACAAACAACATTACATTTTAAGAAAACGCTTTCGCTCTGAAAGGTGATGCCAATTGACCCTTCCGAACGCGGGAAAAATTTGAGAAATTCCATGACGTCACAATGCAATTTAGATGTTTGACCGAGGTTCGAAGCTTGTTTGTCCGAGGTAAAAGCATTGTGACGTCACGAAATTTTGCTTTTTTTGCCCATTAATCGGAAGGGTCAATTGCATGACCGTAATCAGAAGATGCTTACTCTCCTTGGCACCGGATCTCATCTCCATTGGGGATTCACTTTTGATGCTTTGCAGAACGTCAATTATTTGTGGTAGGATTCTACGTCTATTACTAAGTCGGCATCGATTGCCCATTGGACTCGATGGTTTAAGTGTAGCCTTTTGTGTTTAATGTTTCTACGTCTCTTTTTGTGCTTGTCTACTCTATGTTTTAGCAAAGGGTGTTTGGTGCATTGATGGAAGTGCTGCAACCGAGTAAGGTCGGAGATCCCAACCTTTCTTTTCCTGTGGTAGTCTTGAGTGTTGTGTTGTTTTTATTTTTGGCAGGCTTCACTGGAACTGCATTTTCGATAAATGTATACTGTGGATCTTCATTTAAGTTATTATAAAAGGTCCATTTTTTCTTTTCTCGTGAGGAAATTCTATTTTGTGTTTATAAAGAATTTGTATGTCTATTGGTTGTGATTTTCGGATTCTTTTTTTTTTCTTTGAACTATAACTATTACTGGTTAGGTTGACGATTTTCTTACATTTACATTTGAAGCGAGTTACACAGCTATCAAATCGGAAATAAACAAAACAAAAGGAAACAACTGAGACTCATCGAT
This sequence comes from Pinctada imbricata, assembly GCA_033119305.1. Taxonomy (NCBI): domain Eukaryota; kingdom Metazoa; phylum Mollusca; class Bivalvia; order Pterioida; family Pteriidae; genus Pinctada; species Pinctada imbricata. The sequence continues at coordinate 85,699,721 of VSWD01000005.1, read as the reverse complement.
GTGATCGAAGCAGACATATGATATGTTTCATCGCTGGTTCCTCAAAATGTTCTACCAAATCTGTATCGATCTTACTCACCAAAGTTTTATCTGAAATCAAATCTGGGCTTCAAAAATATTGTTCGACAGTATATTCTCGCAGTTGTGTCAACCAGATGTGGATTTTAAAGAATTCGAAGGAACTTTCAGAACATCTGAAATCTACTTATTTTAGTAGAGTCCATTCGGTCAAAGCCTTTGATTTTTCGACATTTTACACTACAATCACACATTCTAAATTGAAAGAAAGACTCGCAAAAATTATAAGTAATGCGTTTACAAACAAGAACGGCAATCGCAAATACAAATTTATTGTTGTTAACTACATGTATGACAAAACCTACCGAATTAATTTGAAGACGTTAAACATTTGTAAAAGAAAAGTCCGATTCTGAAAGTAAGAACACTGAAACGGATATTATTCAGATGTTAAACTTTCTGATCGACAACATTTTATGGTGTTTGGAGGAAAGGTCTTCCAGCATATTTTCGGAATTCCAATGGAAACCAAATGTGCCCCATTCCTTGCCGACATTTTTCTTTACTCGTACGAAGCTGAATTCCCTCAATCTTTGGTCTCTGAAGGGAAAAGATACTTAGCTTCTGGCTTCCACTTACAGATACATAGACGATGTGTTGTCCATCAATAATCCAAAATTCGCGGATTTCCTCAGCAGTATCTATCCTTCGGAGCTTGAAGTCAAAGAAACTACAGAGACAAATAATTCAGCATCCTATTTGGACATAATTTTGTCGTACGATACTGTTGGTCACATGAACACCTCACTCTATGACAAATGTGACGACTTCAATTTCAGCATTACAAACTTTCCTTTTCTGAGTAGCAACATCCCTTCATCGCCTGCTTATGGCGTGCTCATATCTCAGTTGATACGCTATGCCAGAGCAAGTACCAAATATACAGATTTTGTTCTGAGAGCTAGGCGTCTTTCAGATAAGCTTCTCAGTCAGGGATATGTTTGTGACCGACTAACATCGTCACTGAGGAAGTTCTATGGTCGATATGGGGAACTCGTCATACACTATGATGTCCCACTCTCCAGAATGGTGGATAATATTCTGCCATAGACAATTTGAACCATCCAACCAAAGATAATTAGATTGTACTCTATGTCTTCCGAAATGGAAGTAGCCGGATGTGACAGTTCTACCGAATTGAAGCGGCGGGCGTTGCATGCAAGCAGGAGATGCTTACTCTTCCTGGGCACCTAGTCTCGCTCCCATATCGGGAGTTCGCTTCTTTTCATATGGTGGAGGTTTTTGTTTATTTGCTTTGGTTCCTGTTTTATCCTGATTTTGTATGCCTTCGGTTTCTGATTTTCTGAATTATCGATTTTGTGTTCTTTACAGGGATATGGTCATTATCCATACTTGTCATGTGTAAGGACATGTCCAAATTAAATCAAATTCTTCGGATGATCTGTATGTACCTGGTCCATGCTGCAAATTTATCTGTGCTTAAATGATGCTATTGAATTTGAAGACGTTTAACATTTACGTAACGATGACTCTCACCTTGAAATTGATCTTATCTTGATTTTCAGGCTGAAGCCAAGTGGAATATACCAGAAGTATGACAGGACAGAAACAAACAATAACTAATAATATTGCCCACCATTTGGCGTCTGTTAGTTCGTCCTCAAGAAAATAAGGAAAAGGCAACCTACTACAATTAACAGACCTGGAAATAAAAGAAAAATAATGTATAATCAAGAAACTGATAAAAAGAGAAATGAAATTACACAAAACAATCTTATTTACAATTTCAAAGGCATGACTTTTTTGTCCTATTTTTTTTTTTCTATTTTTCCATATTTGTCCCCCTTGATAATTATTTTTCGGATTTTGATTTTAGATCTTGTGTTTGACTTTCATTCTCTTACCCAACGTTCCTATGCTTTATTTTTCCCGAGTAAGTCGAAATCAAAATCAATACCTAAATGAGTGAAATACATAATTGGTCTAATCAATGATCTGTTATGCAAAAGGGAATTAGCTGTTCATAGAAACATACGTATGTATAATTAGCAAAAACATGTTATTTTATGATTAAATCTGCTAATCTTCCTTAATTTTAATACTCACAAAGGGCGACAATATTTCTCATAGCGACAGTTTCCGAGAAATCAGTAGGGTACTTAAGACTGTGATTAAACATTTCCCGTAGATAGCTCTGATTCGTTATATCCCCTTCTGCGTTTTCCTCCTTTGTGCTTTTCCTAGAAAAATTCAAATACTAAGACATTTTATATCATTTGTACTCGTATAGGTACATGATGAGTTTTCTGGTTGAGTGGTGATGATATTTCATGGTTGAATAAGAAAAGTAAAAAGATATGTATTGGAGTCCGTATACATGCAAAGACAAACTGATTATTTAATTACATTTCCAGGAAAGGCGTCTAGAATTTCAATTCCAAGAAGCGCGCCAAGTAAAGGGTTTTGTTGTTCAGTTTCTGATTAAGATATTTAACAAGCTTGATACTTCTAGTCTGTCTTTTTTGGATGATTTTTCTTGATAAGAATTCCTTAAATGATTATTACATTTAAACATCTAAATATTCCGATGGCTAAACATAACATGCAGACAGAATAACTTATGTATACAACTTCTACCAATTTTGAACAAATTTGAATGCATCGATGTCCTATATCCCCTCCTTTCTATTAATAATGAATTAATTACTTTCCTTATGTTGCATCGTAACAAAACAAAACGCAAATTAAGACATTCATGCTATAAATATAGTTCTTTTTCCTATGGTCAATACATATATCATTGTTACAGTAATGGATTCATGCAAATTTACCCATCTACCGCAGCCATAGGTGCATCTTCATCCCTGTTCTTAAAAGACTTAACACGGTACCTGCACGAAATAGAAAAGTGCATTAGAAGTATATTAAAATACTTCTCAATATTCTAAAGAGACCGAGTCAAAATTTAATCTGAAACTTCAGATGTCCCTACTATTTTTCAATTCGTAAAATACAATACAACAGTATGCATTTAGAAATTGGACAAAGAAAAAAAAGAAAATTCAATTCCTTCAATGTTTTTTCTTCTATAAGCCCTAGAGAAGTATTTCGTAGACTCGTAGACTTGCTCAAGTCCTTATATGAAATTAATTTTAAAATCAAATTTACTTAAATCACATTTTATTTCCCTTTACCAGGAAGCTTAATTCTTCTTCTCGGTATGGTGATTTTTCGTATAGTTTTAAAGAGTCATTTCTTTTCTACATGAAAATTGTCATTAGTAATTGCAATTGTCTTCACAAAACGTTATTTGATATATGATTTGAGCAAGTCTTAGTATTTCGTTATATTACTCATTAGAACACCTCTTTTATGACAAATGACGATTTTAATTTCACCATCACAAACGTCCCCTTCGTGTGCAGCAACATTCCCTCATCGCCTGCTTATGGCATATTTATTTCACAACTTATACGCTATGAAAGAGGATGTTCTAATGACGACATTTTTAGGGCAAATAAGCCAAAGATATTCCCAAGTAAGCTGCTTGCTCAAGATTATGCATGGTTTAAGATGTCACTGAGGAAGATCTATACCGGGCACATGGTCATGCCGCCATTAGGGTATTCACGTTTACCTTGTTAATGGAGACTTACACAACCATGCTTATTTCCCCTGGATCTTCAACTCCTGAACTACAAATGGTACATCAACTCTAGTTTACATTATACGTATTTGTGACATAAATTATTAAGATACATTATATTCAACTAATTAAGTATAGGGTAGAATACCTGAGTAACAATACACTCACTGCTACTAACGTATAGGCCAATAGTGTACCTATAGACATCATGTCTACTAGCTCTTTCAAGTCAAACAACATCGCCATAGCACCTGAAAATAATATGTCATCATCAATTAGTCTATAAAACTACTGATCAACTTAATATAGGAAAAGCATATTTTTTATGCGCTAAATTTTTCATAGTATATGTTTTTAAATGCATTGGGTTGTCTTTTTAAGGAAGAAATAGTCATATAACCATTTAATATTTTAAATTAATATTAATATTAGGCTACAGCTGTTACAAGCAAAGGTTTCTTACGAGCACCTTGATCGTATCGTTTTATGTAAGATTCATTATATTCAGTTTTTCAATTTTGATTTCCCGTTGGCTATTAGATTATAAATGCTGATCTTGTTTTTTGTCTGGTTATTATTTAAAACATTTTTATGATTGTTTCTTATATTTTGTGATACTCAGGATGTTTTTCCAAAGTATTTTCTGATACATATAGGTTCATTTGCAACAAAATGTAATAGTTGGAAATAGACATATAGATAATTCAATACCGGAGCTTTTTTAGTTAAGAGACGCTCTTAGTAAGTTTGACTGTACGTAAATTGTTAAAATACCATAAAGTAGTAAACTATCATGAAAAAAATCATGACATATATTTTTTCTTTATGTGTTTATTGTATGAAAGCTTTTCACATTTCAATTTGTTAGATTTTATAAGGTTTTTGAAGGTATTTGATTGGATCTGTGAATGAAAAACCCGAAGTGAGATTCCAAAAATTACAATCAAAAGGCTTACAAAATCTTTAAACCATGTATTCACGAGAAAAAGGAAGAGGGACAAATAGACGGAGACAACAACAATACCCCGCAGAAACACGAAGGACACAAGGATATTTTTCACTTCATATCATATAATGGTAAAGCGATGTATTATTCCTATCAAGAGTAGCCTTAGAAATGGGAGTAGCATATGATCTGCATCTGAAATGTACCCCCCTCTTTCCACAATTTCCTGCTACTCCACCCCCCTGACAGAAATATCTAAATGTACTCTTTTACGTATTTCTATTGCAGCTCGAAACTACTGTCCGGACAGCTGACTTAATAACGTAGTATTGTTCGTACAGACATATAGCTTGCTCTGTTAGTATCGAGGACTCAAGATCTATCCTCAAATAATGAAAAATAAATTTGAACTTGTTCCGGCAATTGAAGCAATACTTCAATTTTCCGTTTCCGGGAGTGAGCTGCGCGGGCAGTAGAGGTTTTCAGCTACTCTAAGTACTTTTACATAAATGCGTGACTTCAGCATATTGAGCGCGGTGTTCACCTTGCATTCTTATCGTCCCCCTCTTCTCCCATTCGCCTCGTACAATGCTGTTGATTATGCATGATATTTTAGTGTTCATGTATATATATATTCCTGCTCTTATTTATTGCTTAAAATTTTTCATCAGATAAACAGTAAATACCGGTATTCGATTTGAATATATATGTCACACATTTGTCTCATTTAAATTGTACATAATGTACATGTCCAGTTAATAAATAATTCTCTTACATGCTAAAATTCAGATTTGAAATAAAGGCTAAAAGAAAAAATCAATGAATTTGAGGAAGTTTATCATAATAAAAGTTATCTTAATTCATCGAACAATATTTCTTGTAATAATGTTTTAGGATGTGGAATTCTATCGTTCGAGTTTATGATTCTTCTCTCTGACATATTCAGTCGGCTTTACTTCAAATTTGAATTTGTTTTAAATTCGACACCATGTTTTGTTTTACATCGTTGTATAAGTCTATTCTTGTGTTCCGAAAGGTTAATATACGAAATGTTGAACCAAAAAAGACATCATGATATTGCGTAACAAGTAACAAGGAAACAACTATTTGTAATATCATATTTTCACAGATAAAAAAATCCGTGGTTACATCTTTGGCAACTAACCATTTCCTCGATTTCACATGTTATAAAATTTCATATGACGCAAAATCAAGCAATTGCTGCTATTATTGTTCGATATCAGGAAATGCTTTCTTATTTAAAAGGTTTTTGTGTGATGAAATTTGAGGCAAAAATATTTAGTTTTGTTTCCTATCATTTACAGGAACTGCATTCTATATTATTTTATCACATTTAGCGGCATCTCGTAATTTCAAACTTTTAAATGATTCTAACTGAAATTTCCTTATACTTTATTATATGTATATCGTATCATATTATTCATCTGTGTAAAACCATTCTTGTTAAATGTGAGAAGGGGTTCATTTGGTGAAATTATGTTTACTGAAATTATCATCATAAAAGAAAAAGAATTAACGTAATGGTACAACAGGAAAATAAAAGAGAAACCTTTTAATAATTTCTATCAGTAAAATGAGATAAACAAGATCCTGACTATAATCTCAATAGCACTCACAATAGAGCAAAAAATTGAGCATCGACGGACCCCTAGCATGCTAGAGGTGGGACCAGGTGACCGGGAGGAGTAAGCATCCCCTGTTGGCTAGCCGCAAAAATGATATCAATACACGATACAACATTTCTTGTAATAATAGGGAATGACGAAGAACATGACGTACAAATATGGAATCAATCACTCTCTCTAGAGTAATTACAAGCAAAATCAATATTAAGTTATCATCAGTGAAAGAAATTCAAACACACAAAAAAACCCAGATATCAGAATCCGAGCATCACAATCAAAAGGCTTACAAATTTCTGAAAAAAAATAATAAAACAGAACACTCCTCTCGTCAAAAGAAAAATCGGACAAACATACGGAGACAATAAAACAGTTCCATAGAAACACGAAGGACAACATGTTTATCAAATACAACGTCATTGGACCATGTTTGATAGATAAATACCGATAGGCAATAAAATCGACGTGTCCCAAATGTGCTTCCGTACAGCAGCCTTCTGGACACATATTTTTAAATGAGATAAAGAAGATACTGACGATTATCTCAATAGCACTCACAATAGAGCACAAAACTGAGCATCGTCGGACCCCTAGCAAGCCAGAGGTGGGACCAGGTACCCGGGAGGAGTAAATATCCCCTGTTTAGCTAGCAGTCGATGCTTATGCATGAAAATGAAAACAAAATCTACAATGACAAATATGGATAATGACTATATCCATGTATACAGCACAAACTCGATAATTCAGAAAATTAGAAACCGAAGACATACAAAATCAGGACAAAACAGGAACCAAAGCAAACAAACAAAAACCTCCACCATAAAAACATGCACTGTCTGAACATACATGTACTCCACACCAGACATATACGTTTCGGATACAGAATCCTCAATAGTGGTGCCTGGAGCCAAAATTATACCATAAAAAGTGTCGCTGTTCTATTTTATAAAGAGTGAATGACTGTTATGAGTAGAGTAAACTCAGAAGCGTGATTGAATGAAAATTTGGACAACATCGATATTCAGTAGTCGCAACTCCTCTTTTTCGGCTTCAATTATCATCTATGAAACAGCAAGTGTTTAATTCAATATGCGTATGGTGCAGTTTAATGACAGATATTTCAATATTGGTAATTTCAACCATTAGATTGGCCTCTGATGGTGTACTTTTAGCCCTAGGAAGAACATGTCTTGATATCTATAATTCAATGGATGAAACAAGGGTACAAGATTTTGAGTTTCGTTGTGTTTCCACCGCTGTGGCTACGGCATGGTCTGTTCGGAGATCTCTTAATTCTATTTTGAAAAATATAGAAAGGTTCTGTAAGGCTGACGTTAACATGATATAGAAGAGGGAATACACTACCTGCAAATAATCCTGACAACATAGTGCCTAGTAACGGCGTTTTGAAGCGCTCATTAATTTTACCAAGAAGGGTAAACAACAATCCATCGCTAGCCATCGCGTATATCACTCTTGGCAAAGGAAACATAGCGCCTAGTAAACTGAAAAAATTGAAAGACTATAACATGAGATGCTAGAATTAGATTTGAATTTGGTTAGTAGTTTTAATGCTTGGTTTTCGATCTTTTTGAATTGTGTGATCATAGTACTATGCCTTCAAATGTAATGTTAAACTTCTTTAAATTCAATAGCATCATTTAAAACCTGATAAATTTACAGCATGGACCAGACATGCACGTTTCGGGTACTAAACCCTCGTCAGTGATCCTCAGTCTAAACAATGTAATACGGCCAAAAAGTATGAAAATTATTATGTCCAAAAATGTACCAAAAGACGTAGCAGAATGGGTGGGATATGATGCTATAGGACCCACGTTTTAGAAATTTCAAGAACTTTTGTAACAGAAAATTTCAAATGCGTTAAAGAGACAGACGATCAACCGAAGTTGATCGAACTTGATTTCGGTCTATTCATTCTTTAATTTAGAAATGAAGTTTCATGAAATGTGAATGAAAGTCAAACACAAAACCCGAAATAAGATTTGAAAAATCACAATCAAAAGGCTAACAAATTTTGGAAAAGATCATATATCAGAAAAGAAAATGGGACAAACAAACGGAGACAATAACACAGCTTCATTGTAATAATGTCGAAGCGTTCCAACTCTCTACCTTCTTGAAAAAAATTCCGAACCAATTTCCATGCACCAGACACGTGTTTCGAATATTAAATTCTCATTAGTGATCCTTTTAGCGGAGCCACCAAAAATAATTTCAGTAGCGCCCTCTTTAATTTTTTGAAGTTAGATTTTTACATTTACATTACAGAGAGTGCTCGGCTCCAAATAACCTGTAGGGTCGATTCAGTAGCATATCCAAATAAAATCTATGTTCAAAAACAAAATTGGGCAATAATCTCCAGACTCCAGAGTAAAGTGCAAGTACGAAATACATTGAAGGTGGTGCTTTAAACGTGGTGCCTTGAACCATAGACAGTTCATGTATTTAATATATTTTCATTTTCGTGCGTGAACATCGACGGCCGGTGCGGCTAGCCAACAGGGGATGCTTACTCCTCCCGGGGCACCTTGTTCCACCTCTAGCTTGCTAGGGGTCCGTCGATGCTCCATTTGGTGCCCTATTGTGAGTGCTGTTGAGATTATCGTCAGGATCTTCTTTAACTCATTTGCTACTTAATACAATCTAAACATATTCAAATATATAATGATTCATGTTACATATTTTGTACAAGTTATAGTATCTAAGTATGACGAAAAGGAGGCTTTTAGCTTATCTAAATTTATCTCTTCGTTTCGGTAATTGGCCTCGGTATATAAACAAAGGACAAGAAAATAACATAAACTAATTGTATACAGCGGCACCCTTAATAAATTCGATGAAGAAATAAGATTTAATCTTTAATTGAAAAATTTAATTCCATTGATCCAAAAGTCTGCCAATAAGATGTACAGGAATTTAATAGAAATTGAAAATCCATTTTTTTAAACTTACAATGGCAATCTAGAAATATGTTACCTGGTTGACAATCCACAAATAGCACCTACTGCAATTATATATCTTGCAACACCCCATCCAACACTTTTGAAGACGTCCGGCAGCGGTGCATCATGGTCTAACAAACAATATGGCGTCATAAGGGTAATTGTACCGGAAATGCCGAAGTAAGCAATAAAACAGCCGAGCAAAGACAGGACGATACTGATAGGTATTGCTTTTTGTGGGTTCTTGACCTCTTCACCTGACAAGAAAAAGGGAATAATAAAAGAGAGTGTCAACAATACAATGCAAATAACTTTGAAAGTATTTATTAAGATCCGACCAATGAATTTCGATACTTTATGCTGGAAAATTTACCATTTTCTTTTACGCCGTTTTCGTTTATAAGGACCAAGCACCGACGAGATCTATGGTTCGCTGCTAATTTCTAGTCTAGACAACTAAACCTTCTTGAAAACAATAATATCGCAAACTGCTATTTAGATTATAGTTGAGGTTTAGCAGTTTAACGTATGATTAAAATTAAAATTATGATTAACTTATCTTGTTTAATATCATAATTGTCTTTCCTATTATCAGATTATCACCGCTTATTCAATTTGCAATTTTTATGTACTAAATATGTATCATGAAACAAAATTAAGTGAAAACAGGGCAAAATCAATCTTGCATAATCGGAACTTTCTTTTTACACACTTTTGTCAATGTGTTTTAATTCGTCATTGTAAAGCTCACATAGATATAAACAGGAAAGCTTGTCCATCATGTCTGCCGTCAGATAACTGTTTTCTAGTCACATTTTGTAAGTTTTCGGAAAATGTATCCTTACCAGTGGTACATTCAAACAAAGTATTCATTCAAAGTTGGTAATAGATTTAAAATGACGATGTCTTGTTTAAGTTTTAGATTGAAATGAGATAAAGACGACCCTGGACGACAATCTTAACAGCATTCACAATAGAGCGCCAAATTGAGCATTGACGGACCCCTAGCAAGCTAGAGGTGGGACCAGATACCCGGGAGGAGTAAGCATCCCCTGTTTGGCTAAGCATCAGGAAGGGGTAAGCATCCCCTGTTTAGTTAAGCATATGTAGATTTCAAGTAACTAATCTGTTATGAGTAAGCCGGTCCTGATATGCAGTAGGCTCTACAGTCAGCGTTGCTGAATCAAAACTTAAGCCAAAATCTATTGGAGGAATAAGTACCAGTAGTAGCTATACAGTCAAACCCGACAAAAGCGTAGAAACAGGTAGCGGCACCGGACATCATACCAGAAAATCCATACGGTAAGAAGCCTCCTTCACCGGAAGTCGTCGAATTACATTCTGTCTGAAAATGAAGACTGAATAAAGTTTTAAAAAATCGAAGATTTCGTGCCTGATGCTTTCAAAACCTGTCGCAAAAATTAAATGGTGACATATTCTTGATCTTGGATGCAATTTACATGGAGAAGTCAAGAAACTTATATTTAAAGGAAAAAGTACTGCCACACTCTGCTGCAAGAGAAAATATATTCAAATATCTGATTACACTTATATTTCTGTATCTTAATCTTATGATATATCTGCATTTAAAAAAGACAAGATATGAAAGAATCAAATAACCTCAAGGTCATCTGTAGATAACTTCCAGTTGTGGATGTCCGCCTTGAATAGCCCACAGACGATGACGTACGTGACGACCAGCAAGTTTACTCCCGTGAAGATATTATTGAAGGTTGACGACTCCTTCACACCTATGGCCAATATGCCTTCAACACAGAGGAAATATAAAATGATAATAGAATAAGATTTTGTAAATATTTTAAAAGAATGAAAGTACTTTATCAAAGAGGCATTATTACGGATTAAAGCGATAATTTTCTGTAAAGAAAAAGAAGTGTCCAAACTCTAATAATAGAGAGCAGCCTTTCAAACATAAAGATTGTCGTTTCGGTGTACCAGGATTTCCTTGTCTATTTATACAATACTCGATAAACCCTTAAAAGAGGAAAAAGTATTATATCTGGCTTTAATTTTTATCATTGGGTGGGTTTTTGTAAATCTTTGTATGTACTTTATTTGTAAAATGAAAACATGTATATACATGTAAGAAGTAAGGTGATTCCCAAGGCAAAGAAGTCTGGATACGGAGAAAGTCCCGACACATACATAGGCATGTTGTCATGGAAAAATGTCTGGATTTTCTTGTCTATCAGAGAATCAAAGTATGAACTCCATGCACGGGCTACACTGGCTGTTCCTGTAAAGAATGGTAAAGTGGCAACTAAACTAACAAGCTGTCTTAACATTCACTAAATATTTTGCAAGAAAGCATCATAATCTTACATTTCTTGGGAAGCCTTTTACTCTACAACTGTCAGTTGTAATGACGAACCATCGAAACCCTATGAAATATCCAAATCTTATAATGCATGGCAATACTGAGCTACTATTATGCATTAAACATAGAACGAGCGGTAGAAGTTATAGAACCGTAAATAACATTCACAAGAAATCTGGAATATGCCTAACTCGTTCATGAATGAAAAAAAAGAGGGGATCTCCAACAACACCAGGTTGCAGCACCCACAGCAAAACCCCAAACACCCAGTGCAAAAACACAGAGCAGACACACATAGAAAGAGACGCAAAGGGACAAGAAACGTCAACGCACAACACAGAAACATCAAACAAAAATGACTACACATAAACCAACGAGACCAATGGGATACCGGTGCCGACTTAGGACGGTCATCTGCCACGAAAAAAAAAGCAGAAGGTGTGGTTATCCTGGATCCTCCACGACCCTCCCACTTTTCCAATTACCCAGAGGTCTCGAAAACGAACAATGCTGGTGTAAAGCAACCTCCTCACTGTCATATGGCCGCATACAAACAAGAGGGCATTACACAGGGGCCCAAGCAACACAGATGAATATGTAAATGGATATAAAAAGAGGACGTACATAATGCAATCCGTGCTCTGCCGGCTTTAGCGAGCTCATGTATGTTATCACCCGAGGAGTCCGACTGACATTCAGAGAGGACAGTTTGGTCGGGGCCCTGACTTCTCTAAAGAGGTTTGGACAGGGCCCGTCATGGAGTCCTGTCGTCACAGTCAGTCAGAGTGCAAGTTTTAAGAATGCGCTGGTACAAGACTGTAGATTGGTCAAGTACTAAGCCTAGTGTCCGTCTGGTGACATCAGGATCATATCCACAGTATAAAAGGCGTTTGATGATTCTGGTGCGTTTTCGATGTTTATGTTGTCTATCTTTGATCCTTCTTATTTTGTTAATTATGTCACCATAAAATGGCGTGAAATACCCATAGAAGCATAGATAGCCTTTACTAGTTTGTGAAAGCGAAAACCTTGTCCTAAAAGTTTCTTAGTAATTTGTAAATTTCTACTATGAAAATCCAAAACATCAGTACACGCATCAGTACACGCTCTAGCATACCGGATGAGCTGTGAAATGTAGATACCATAGGACGGTAACCTATGAACATCACCGTCAAGCCAGAGGAAATTTACTATGTTGACCCGCTTGAAAGTTTTTTTTCATGAAAGCTTAAAGAGAATATTTTTTATTTCATCATGATTTTTTATTTTTATATCATCATTTTTTTTATTTCATCATTTATTCTTATTTCATCATTTTTTATTTCATCATTGAAATCATGAAAGCTTAAATAGAATTTTTCATTTTCTTCAGGAATTTGCATTCTACTGTGGGGTTTACAATTTTTTTTATTTCATCATTTATTTTTATTTCATCATTTTTTATTTCATCATTTAAATCATGAAAGCTTAAATATAATTTTTTATTTTCTTCAGGAATTTGCATTCTACTGTTGGGTTTACAATTTTCTTGAGGTTTTCATTTCTCTTTTTTTGGCAGTTATTTTCCGTTTGAACTACGCAGAAAATAAACAAAGGGATCATAAGGCTTAATGAAAAGAAGGGAGGAGATTTCCAACAAGACCCCGTTGCAACATCAACAGTAAAACACCAAAACACCCGATGCAAAAACACAAAAGACGAGTACAGCACGAGACGGAAAAGAGACACACGACTTGTAATGAAGTATTATAACTCTGTCTTGAGAGAACAGAGCAATCTTCTGGACAAAGGTTGTCAAATTCAAGGTACCAGATATGAATGTATCGGATAACTGATCGTTCTAGCAGTTTCTTGGTGTGGTGGTTATTAAATGCAAGATGTTGCTTAGATGGATGTAACAAAAATAATACTAGTAAAAATTATCCGAAGAGAACTTATTGTCTAGCAGGCAAAGCATGAAAAGTGTTATAAAACATTGATAAAAAATTCAACATCATACATAAGATGTCACAAGAACACCATAATGACTACAATGCACAAGAGCACAAATGCAATTCCGCCAATCATGCAAGTATAACATCAGATAATACGTATAACTTTTTTGTGGGTTTGTTTCGCGGGGTGAGGGCAGGGTGGTCATGCTGGAGATCATCCCCTTTTCGTAAGACCATTTAGTCTCAAAGTCGAGAAGGTACGACAAAATCATTAGAACTTCCATTGGAGCAGTTGTAAACCCCGGAATAAACAATTATCGGAAGTGAGACAAGGTGCCCGGAGAGAGTCAACATCTCCTGCTTGCATACAACTCCTGTCGCAACAGCTACATGAAAACTTGTCAAATTCGGTAATTTTTTCGATGTTGATATTGATGTACACATCATGTATGTAACATGCAAAACTAGTCTTTTTGAAATATTCTAAATTCTATCTTACTCGGGCATGAGATTTAAAGATATAGAAATACACTATATTGGCAGAATATAATTTTTATATGTTGAAGGAATATAGAAACAAAACAAATATGATTTGGATATTTTAATTGCAATTATTGTTCAAACGTTTAACTTCGGAAGGAATATCAGTTCAGAGAATTAAATGAGAAAAAAAAATTGGAACTAGCGAAAGTAATGTTTATGCAATGCAGTTTGATAAATATTTGCTGTTTAAATGTATCCTTGTTTCGTGATAGTAAACTCATAATACCTATGACATATTCTAGAATGAGATTCCATCCAATAATAAAAGCCATCAGCTTCCCCTACTGTAACGTAACTGTACACGTAAGCAGATCCAGTTTTAGGTACACGTGCACCAAACTCAGCATAGCATAGACCTTTAAAAAGACAATGTCGCAATACATTTTCAAATCAATATTCTTCCTTTGTCTTGATCTTACTGTGTTCCATTCAGGATTTTCGTAATACAGAATTACTTCCCGTTCGGGACAGTATATGACGTAAACCTATTGTTAAGTCATCAAATTCCATGGAAATCAACGTCAAATTCAGGGAAAGTACGCTACAAAACCGATGTTTCTATAGATATTCTATTACGTAATAATGCTTTTACAGTCAAATACCGTCCCAAATCGAACACAAGCATACACCAACGAAAAGACCGAATATCAACACTAGTATGTTTCATTGTTATGATATTGCCGTTGGCTCTTGTATAGAATTTACCGTCTTTGCAAATCTAGGATATCTCTAAGATTATCACCTTTCATTGACCAAAGCGGTAAAGGTAAACTGCACTTGTAATAAAACTAAAATCCAGAATGAGCTTGTCATTTGTTTGTTTTTGTTTTTTTTTTTTATCATGAGGGAAGCACTTTTTAGAAAAAGTTTAATGGTTTAAAGAAAGCTCTAAACAAGGAATATTCGAAAATATGTTAGAAAGTATAACCTGCTAGAACGGAGGCTAGAGCTGCTATGAGAAATGAGAAGACCACAGCTGGACCCGCCGTATCCTTGGCAACCTGACCTGCCACTACATAGATACCTGCCCCCAAAGTACTACCGATACCTGAAAATAACCAAAGGACAAGCAAATTAGAGAACTACGTCATGTTATATATTCATGTGTACTATTTACATGACTTGGCCATCATATTTTGCGTTAAAGTATCCACATTTTATTTTTCAAATCATATGTCTATATGACTAAATTGCTTTGAACATCTTGCATATAGTTAAGTTATGATGATGAAAAATGGAAATAAACCCCCACTTGGAGTGTTGCGTACATAATTTTGCACTAGCTACATCGTTAAATATTTAAATTTCGACTTACCAAGTGCAGTGAGATCCAATGTGGTGAGACATCGTGCTAGTTCGGTATGTGTGATGTTTGAATGGTCCACATACTTCTTACGCATAAGTTTCTTGAAGAACCCTTGTATCAAAGATCCCTCTCCTATGATATCAAAAGAAAAAGAAGAATTTGTCACATTCACATTCGCACATTTTCTTTTTAGATTTCTCAAGCATCCCTGAAAAGACATTATTTGTTTTTAACAGGAGACGCTGATAAGACATTATTTGCTTTAATCTGGAGACGCTGATAAGAAATTATTTGTTTTAATCAGAAGACGCTGATAAGACATTATTGTTTTATCAGGAGACGCTGATAAGACATATTTGTCTTAATCAGGAGACGCTAATAAGACATTATTGTTTTAATCAGGAGACGCTGATAAGACATTATTTGTTTTAATCAGGGGATGCTGATAAGACATTATTTGTTTTAATCAGGAGACGCTGATGAGACATTATTGTTTTAATCAGGAGACGCTGATGAGACATTATTTGTTTTAATCAGGAGACGCTGATAAGACATTATTTGTTTTAATCAGGAGACGCTGATAAGACATTATTTGTTTTAATCAGGAGACGCTGATAAGACATTATTTGTTTTAATCAGGAGACGCTGATAAGACATTATTGTTTTAATCAGGAGACGCTGATAAGACATTATTTGCCTTAAACAGGAGACGCTGATAAGACATTATTTGTTTTAATCAGGAGACGCTGATGAGACATTATTGTTTTAATCAGGAGACGCTGATGAGACATTATTTGCTTTAATCTGGAGACGCTGATAAGACATTATTTGTTTTAATGAGGAGAGGCTGATAAGACATTATTGTTTTAATGAGGAGAGGCTGATAAGACATTATTTGTTTTAATGAGGAGACGCTGATAAGACATTATTTGTTTTAATGAGGAGACGCTGATAAGACATTATTTGTTTTAATCAGGAGACGCTGATAAGACATTATTTGTTTTAATCAGGAGACGCTGATAAGACATTATTGTTTTAATCAGGAGACGCTGATGAGACATTATTGTTTTAATCAGGAGACGATGATGAGACATTATTTGTTTTAATCAGGAGACGCTGATAAGACATTATTGTTTTAATCAGGAGACGATGATGAGACATTATTTGATTTAATCAGGAGATGCTTACTCTCCCCGGGCACCTGGTCTCACCTCGCAATGTTTTTCATTCCGAAGTTCGAAATCGTTCTTGTGGAAAATCTAATGATTTTGCCTTGTCTTCTCGACTTTGAGACTGAATAACTGATAGGTACTTCTTTGATGTATATTGTTGAAATTCGCTAAAGGCGCACCGAAATTTAAGATGGGAAAATATTTTAAATATCGACAATTTCAGCCGCTAGGTTGGTTTCTCTGCTGGTTGATTTTAAGTTCTCGGGGACATCGTTGGACAAATGAGTTAAAAACGATCCTGACTATAATCTCAGCAGCACTCAAAATAGAGCACAAAACTGAGCATCGACAGACCCCTAGCAAGCTAGAGGTGGGATCAGGTGCCCGGGAGGAGTAAGCATCCCCTGTATATTTCAATATTTTAAACAATTTCAACCACTACGTATCTCTTCTGTTACATGTAGTACCCCTGGACATCGTTCGCCAAGTTTCACCGAGCTTCTGCACTGACTTGAAATTTCATACACTCATTTGCTAAAATATTCCTAAATTAGGAAGTAGTCCCCCGATTACATTCGTAATCAGTGTCCAGACGAAAATTCATCCTCGGACGATCACCATTCACCTTCGGCATTCATTGTGTAATTCGGTAAATTCAGATACTACAATGCAGTCTTTAATGAATAAAACTATGTTATAATTTTTCCCTTTTCTTTTCTTCCAATTGAAGAATTCATAAGATGATAGAAAGAGTCAGATAATGTAATGTCAAAATGACATATATATCTATATATCGATACTAGTCACAGTGAAGTATACGAGTGGGTTGATCCGATGAATTTTTCAAGCACATTTGAACATGTGATTCGTTTTTCGAAAATACTTATGTTACATGTATCTATGTATTAAAATTCTATATAAAGCAAAAGGGCACAATCAAATAAGCTTCCTTGTTTTATTGAAGGAAAAAAAAAGAAAATCAAATAGAAAGGTAAGCAAGGCAGAATCCAGTCAAATTCTGGAAGGTGGTCTCCCTATAAATACCGTCACTGATGACGAATTCTATATCGTTAAGCCAGTGGTGCCCTTCTTTCCTTCGTTTAGAAATTTTACATATTTTAATTTTGAATACGTCAATAGTCGTGAATAGGTAGTTTTTATTCATATCTTAGTTATATGCAATAATGTGTCATTTTGATGTTTAACAAAATAATTTGCTAATCAACCCCCCCCCCCCCCCCCCCCCGCCCTTGACACGATGAATACATGAGTTTGAAATCACCAAGCTATATCTTTACGATATTAGGGGTAAACAAATAAAAAACTTACCAGCTTCATTGTATCCTTGCGGACTGACGGAATCCATTATAATATTACAAAATTTAAATCAGAATTTGAATTTGAAATTTAATTAACTACATCTAATTTTTTTATTGAAGAACAAAAGTATACATCAAGTATCCCTGTATGAACCCTTAGCATAAATTAAGGAGTATTTAATCTTGTCACACGAGACTATTATCAATATTGATAACATATTTACAAGCATCTACGTATGAATACGGCGTGCACCAACCGTGCAAAGTACTTAATAGTGACCCAATTTCATCACACTAGGAACGTGTAAGTCTAGAAAGGAAGCTAGTTTAGTCGGTACAAGTTTCATCGAAATAAGTTCAGGAATTAGGAAATAGGATTATGATGACTAATGAGTTAAATAAGATCCTGACGATAATCTCAACAGCATTCACTATAAAGAGTACCAAATTGAGCATCGACGGACCCCTAGCAAGCCAGATGTGGGACCAGGAGTAAGCAACACCTGTCTGGCTAGCCGCACCCGCCGTCGATGTTCACGCACGAAAATGAAAACAATATCTAAAATACATGCACTGTCTGCGGTTGTCTGTGTAATAAGTTTCACTGATTAGAAGTGCATGATATTTTTATTGGTTAAAGTTGTGGGTGGGGTGTTATGTAACAAGGAAATGCCTTCCTATCATAAACAGTTTATTAATCTGGTATTGAGTAAGGTGGTTTTATTATCATTTTACGACAGATTTGTTGCTTAAGGTAGAGTGTCCCTCATGTCAGAATTTCTGCTTCTATGATATCCTAATTTTTCTCTTCAGAATATTGTTCAGATTATTAAACTAATGTTGTTTTGGGAAAAGAATTTTTTATACTAAGTCTTACATTTATCACCTCTAAAAAGGGATTTTTCTTACTTTTCCCATAGGGTCCAAAATTAAAGTTCAAACGGCTTAAGTTCTCTGTATAGTCATGAAACCACGAATTATTTTTTGTTGGTATATCAGATGTAACATAAGCTTTTAATGTATGGAATTGAAAATATTGTGAAAGTTGTTATTTAGGAAGTAAAAGCATATGAGACCTGAGGGACGCTCTACCTTAAGATCCAGGGATGTATCATAAGGTTGAACAAAGGTCATAGTCCACATGATGGTTTAGAAGTTGCATGGGTCATAGTGTCTTGCCCTCTCAATTCGTTTCAATATTTCACGAAATTTTTACTTAGAACCTCAGGTTTTTCCATAACCTTGATCAAAGGTTGCAAGTCAAGAGTCAAGACTTAGAAGCCCAAGATTTGCCATGACCTTCATATTTCACACTGCTTAGAACCTGAGGGCTTGCTTTGACCTAAGGTCAAAGGTTAAGGCCATAGTTCACATGTTGGAAAGACCTGATTTGGACCACAAATTCTTTTCCTTTTCATGGGTTTTACAATACTTCACAGTACGTGTTGCTCAAGACTCAAGGATGTATTATGAACCTGGACCAAGGTCAAAGGTCTTAGACCACCTTGTCAAAACCAGAATGTATTCCCCTTTACATGGATTCTAATAACATTACACAGAAATAGTGCTAAGTGCCCGAGATGTAGGTCATAGTTCAAATGTTGTGGCAGTAACTTCTTATCTATTGCATTGATATCAAAAGTATTTCATTGAACTATTATACAGGATCAAATAATGTATCATGAGATCTAATCAAGGTGCCTGAATGCTCATGCTAAATTATATGAAAATTTTACTGGTTCCATATATAATACTTACAGTGCAGCACATGACAAATTCTTGGAATTCCATTGATAAAGCTTGCAGGGACTATGAGAGAATACACTGCTCAAAAGAATTAAAGGAGCGATTTTCCCATTGTAATATAATTGTACATAGCTTGTAAAATCTTTTGGGATAAGCAAGGCTACATCATCAAGTTTTATCATGTGTATATGGTTAATCTGTTCAATACAGACATGGGTAATAAAGAAATGACCATTAAATATGTCTTAATACATTTATGTTCATCATATAGAATATGTATGATATGATAGTAGAAACCTTGCTGCTTAAATTTTTTTGAGCAGTGTAGTTCCAGGCACCCAGGCACTATTGAAAATTGCTAAACGAAGTAACTATTATGATGCAATGAAGAGCAAGTTTTCTCCGATACCAAAACCTATTAATGCCCATTTGAGTGGGTACTATTCTTTCACAGTATTGCTTTTGTAAGGTAAATATTGTACTTCCTGACGCTCAGGCACTATTTCTTTAAAAAGCAACACTATGAGAGAATTTTTATAGGTAAATGTATGAGTTGATAACATTTTTGTAACATAACAAGATCTCCTTCTATTTCCTTTACTTTATATATGACAAAACAAATATAAGGGAAAGAATAGATTGATTTCAACGTCTTTAATAAAACCTCTGTATATTCATAGACTTCAACAGCTTATAAATGTAAATAATAAATTATCACCATTTCCACTCTCTTATAATAAGTTAATTATAACAATACCATGATGTACTACAGTGCTCAATAAAATTGTAAGCTAAGGCCATGTAAAATAAATTCTATGTTTTCTCAGATAATTGGGTCTAAAAAAGTGGCAAGGTAGGTAGGGTTTTTATTTTTTGTTTTTTTTTTCATCAAGAGTGCTCTTATTATTCATGTAAGGCAAAGATGTCGTCTGACCTGTCCCCCCCCCCCCCATTATTCATGCAAGGCAAAAAATCTTATCCCCCCCCCACATTTTTCTTCATAGAAAACTGTCTCTGAACCGTCAGTCAAAATAATGGTACATGTACATTGAAATCTATGGCTTTCTCCTGTAAATAAGTTGATTTTTTTAAAGTAAAATAACCTATTCCTTCTGAGAACGGGGAGTCGTAGCGCATCTGTCTGAATGGAAGAAGCTAATCGATTCAAAATTTGATATACGAAGTACGACATGTTTTGATTGCCGTGAGTATTTAGTAGAATCGCGTAAGAGACTCGTCGGCTGTTACAGTATTTGCTCACATCTTGTTTAAACCCAGTTCAAAATAAATACGACCCCTCACTTCCTCGGATGGATCCGTTCATATGGTAAATAAAAATTTGGCCGATAGCGTATATCTTCGGAAGTCAAGTCTGGATGAAGCAGAATCTTTTGAAATCGAATGAAGTGTTCAGCATTAACCACCGTCTGATAAAATAATGTACACGGCCTGGGTACAATATACATTCTTTTATTCATAGATTTAAGGACTTAAATAACTATGTTTCTCTTGCGTTCGCCGGCGGTCCTTTCTTATACTTTTTACATCGTGAATGTCATTATTAGTAAATTCGGAAATATTACAATGGACACTTGCTATTGTTCGGCAAAGGTATTTACATATGCTGTGGAGATCAATAAAGAAAACTATACGAACGTTTTAATACATGTAATACTCGATGTATTAAACACGCAAATAGCCAGCCGTCCAAGTGTCCGCGGCACGTTGTCAATTCCGACGCGTGGATAAAGTCTTTACCTGTAACGTAAATACGGAACGCGCCGTGATTTATACGGGCTTTTAAAAGTATTTATTCATCGGGTACAGATTTGACGATTTTAAAGGACAATAAACATGTTCAATGAAATAAATGGATATTTCGTTTTTAATCGACGATCGAGGATGAGACACGGCGTATATTTTTTTCTGAAGTTGCAATAAAAATGTCTCATCGGCGGCAAATTATAGCGCGCGGCGGTGTCTGAGAAACATAGATTTTATTTTACATGGCCTAAGTTAAATGTATTGAAGTGTTACAGTTTTCAGTACGGATAATTAAGCTGATTGTAACAGAGAAAATTGCAATAAAAAGAATGAAAAATGATTTAGAGTCAGAGGTATATATAAACTGATTTAAGTAGTGTTGAAAGGGACAGAAATTGAATTTCATTATTATTTCTATTTGGGATATATTTCCTCCGCGTTCAGCAAAAGTTGAGGAACTCTACCACCCCTCCACCATCTCCCCTTTTACAACAGTATATTTCAGAGACAATCATGAAATTAGGGAATCGAAGATTTCATGAGAAGTATAGTTCATTTATTCATTCTCATTACATTATAATACATGTATATATATAGTACCATGTTTCCAAAGTCTATTTATGGAATTCTATAGAATTCTATGTGGCTCGACAAGGATTCTGATTTTAGAGAAAAATCTTCAGTTAATATTACTCGTATAAATAAGTGAAAATGAAGTGAAAAGATTTATAAGGTGAAAAATGATATTCAGATCATGATTATGAAGAGATTGTCTGACAAATGAAAAAATAGATTAATTCATGTACCACAAAATAAAAATTCATAGCAATACCAAAAAAATAAGATATTAAGGTATCCCATGTACAATAGGGCATTTTTCTATGCCTGGTAAGGTACTATAAACTATATATTTTCTGAAAGGTTATAATGCCCACTGCTCAAAAATAATAATTTTGGGGTCAGAAAAATAAAGGGGAATAACTGGTGAAGCATTTAAATTGTCTATTTTCTCTATATAACCTATGCAAAATGACAAAGTTGTAAAAGAGTTTTTCCCCTTTGATTTTTAACAGCAATTCTCTGTAAGAACCAAAGAATTTCAAAACATTTTGGCACGGCATGTCATGGATTTTTGAGATTTTTGGTATGGAAGTTCAATATGAAGTACTAGTATGTAAATCAACCCCAGTTTTTTCAAAAAGGTTGTCGTTGCCATGGGAACCGTGTCTGAAGTTTCAAAAATCGGGAAAATCTATAGGACAAGGCATATCTGTAGGCTTTGTTACCATGGAAACAGGTACATTTTAAATCTTAAATTGCTTTGATTATTTTCTTTGAATCCTTATTATTACGCATATTTGTAAAGTTTTTAACATTCATCTCGGATGCCTTATGTATACAAGATGAAAAATTGGGCAGAAACAGGGTATCAAAAGGCTTTGTTTTGGGCACTCAAAGACCCTTTTTTGCATGTTTTTACTGTTTTACAAGGTTGAAAATTTCATAAAAGCACCAATTTTTGAAGTCCAAATTGTAGTTATCCAATTAGTATCATCTTTGAACTCTACATGAATATAAAAAATTAATTGGGCTAATTTGTCCTTTTATATGCAAAGCAGCATCAAATTTAGTTGCTATGGCAACAGTCGGCTGAAAGGTTTCAATAGGATGAATTTAAACACAACCTCTATCAAACTATCTACGCATGATATTGGAACAGAAGTTCATGTATACATCTATCAAAGGCGTTTTGATATAAAAATGACCTTGAAAATATTTCAAGGTCACCCACTGAATTTTCAAGGTCATTAAACTTTAAGTGACCAGATTTGACGAAAAATCCTGATTTTGCACAAAATGAAGGTGTCAATATTTTAAAAACCTTGAAATATTGAACTTAACAGTTATTTGCCATAAAATGATAAATGTATCACTTATTTCTTAGAACTATTGATTACGTTTCTTCACATCTTCAAATATCTAAAATCTTGGTGAGTATGTTGATAAAAAAGGGACGAAATCTGTATTTTTCTTGTTTTTTGACGGAAAAATATTTTCCTATTGAATAGCTACAATTCAATAAATTCTTAGATTTGTCTTTCTTATATTCATGTGCTTTCATAATATATATGACCTATGAAAATATTTAAATAAAAAAATCACTAAAATCGGTAACAAAAAAATTAAAAAATCAATATTTTATGCAAAATTTGAGTCTCAAAGTATAAATGACCTTGAACATCAAGCCAATGACCTTGAACATTTTAATTGTTCTTATGTTAAAGATACAAGTCATATCTATACATGCATACATTATGACAATCTTATGTAACTCTAAAGAGGAATAAAATCAATTTCAAAGATAATATGAAACAAGCAAAAAGGTCTAATGTTGCCATGGCAACGGTCTTTGATGACAGAATTTAGGTAAAACTCTTAAATACCCACTCCAATTTTTCGTTCATTTTATTTGTCAATAAACATACATTTCCATTGATGAAAATCACTAGTCTCCTATTGGTGCCTTTTTTGATATTCAAGATTGAAAATGGTCAAAAACACACTAAATTGGCCCTTATTTTCACCTCTTCATTTTGACTTAGTTTGGCTTAATACAATAAGCTTCCTGTAATACATATCACATAACTAAGTGTACTAAGTAAGAATGGAAGTAAGGAAGAATAGATTTAATAAAGATGAACAAGCTGTTACAGTGGTATCCATGGCAACGAAGTCTCCGGAGCTGGCTTATTTCATGGTCCCAAAAGTGCTATAAATAGAATGACCTCGTTACCATGGCAACTAGAGGTCACATTGGATGAAAAGTGTTATTTTCATGGTCAGTACTCTATATATACCCATTATACCGAAAATCATCAAAATCCATGACATGCCGTGCCTAACTATTTTGGTCCTTACAGAGAATGGCTATTAAGACCTAGGTGTCTTATATCTGTACTCAGGGCATCATTACCTTTCAGAAAATATATAGTTTATAGTACCTTACCAGGCATAAAATTTACCATACTTTACAATGGAGATGAATAAAATGCTATGTAAAATGACTCTATTGTACAACGGATACCTTAAGATCTGGAAACAATTTCCATTGGGGAACAAGCACAGACAAAGGGGTTCCATCTCAGAATTTTGAGAAAATTCTACGTAAAAATGAGTAATTTTGGCAAATTCTACAAAAGAGGGATGTTCTGATCCCTGATACCCTCTGATTCATGTATGTCAAAATTTACATCTTTACCCAACTAACTTGATATTTTATATAACCAGGATGTAACGTCGATTCTGATTGGCTGGAGCACGAGTCATTATTTTCCAATAATGACCACTGACGAAATATAATGACTGTGTGTAGTATTTATCCTCATTTCAGTATTTACAATAAAAATTAAGATAGTTATTTTGTTTAATCTTAAAAGTAAAATTAATTTAGATAGTACACTTTTCACAAAAAAAGTGCAATTAATTGTTGAATTCTTGATTAAAATTATACATGTGTTCATATTATTTTGAATCATTATTTTAGTCATATGTTATCTTATGATTCGTAATATAATATAGAACTTGGACTCGGTTATTATGTCATTATAATGACATAATGACCTCCACCAAGACCATTTTGTATAATAAGACCTTGACACATTTAGAAACTTGATTATAAGCACTCAAGCTGCAATCATAAGAAAACTGTCTAGATTCATTTTGTACTACTAAATACAAATATGCTTGAATATGATGAAATATCTTGAATTGTTTTATAGCAGTATTCAGCTTATCAATCTAAATTCTTATTTCAATATAAAATTGAACTCGATTCTTTTAAACTTACTTATCATTTTCTACTTCAAGAGTCTCCATCTTGGTGTACGTTTAAGGCTCTTTATGTTTAGCAATCAAATCACAAATGAATTCAACGTTATTAGATTTTAAGGTAGAAAAATACTGACGTAAGTGGTTTTCACAATCTATTTTAAATTTTCTTTTTTTCTACTTTTGTTAATTTAGAATGATAATTGATAAGGACTTTGGTTGAAAAATATTTGCAATGAAAACTAAAGTACCCCAAGAGTGCTTAGGTAAAATGTGAAAAATACATAGCCAATGGTCCATTTTCAAGAAAATATTTATGACCGTTTTAAACATTGATTTTATAGTGCACAGACACTAGACATCACATCATTTGGTAAAATTTGAATTGTGACGTCATATTTGATCACACTGACTTTTTGCGTTTTCATGTTTTCTATTTTGACGTCACAATGAAAATATCGCCAAATTTTGTGATGTTTAGTGTCTGTCAGCCCTATGAATCTACCGGAAAATCAGCTATTGGAGACTTGACTAGCCAATACTGAAAATATTCTATATTTGGTCATAGTTATAAAGAATTACAATTAATATTCTTGGCATTGCATAGTACAAGGAAATAATAATAATTACAGCATATAATCGCTAAGTGTAATAGCACTATCTCATCGTTCATATGAGAAATAAACTATAGGGGACTAAAATCATAACAATATATTAAGTGAACAAAAGATCCATATTGCACATTCAGTATGAAAAAGCTACCTACATACATGTATAATAAATAATGAATTGAGAAAATGAGATTTGAATACAAAATGCAAAATAATTCAACATGTATGGAATTAAAAAGCTACTTAAAGCCAAATAGATTCTTAGTTGGCATTGGTCCCTAGAAAATAAATAATGAATTGAGAAAATGAGATTTTAATACAAAATGCAAACCTTAAGAAAACCATGTATGTATAAAAAAGCTACATGTGCTTAAAGCCAAATAGATTCTTAGTTGGCATTGGTCCCTAAAAAATACATACCCGGTAATGAATTGAGAAAATGAGATTTCAATACAAAATGCAAAATTTAAGACAACCATGTATGTAATAAAAAAGCTAATCAAAGCCAAATAAATTCTTAGTTGGCATTGACCCCTCCCTTAAGAAAAGTCCTCCTCAGCTTTGATAGAAAGGGACTAAAATCTTCCACTAGCGTTCCGAGGATTTTTTTCTTATCCATATTAGATGCGATTCATCATTATCATCATTATCATCGTTTACATCATCATGGAACTCCTCTATAGAATCATCAGTGTTATCGTCTACTATGAGAGTAGTTGATGCTGTTAGAGGAATGTGTTCGTCGTAGTTCCCCTCTACACTGTTCCTAATTCCATACGCAAAATAAATAACAAAACCTGAAATTGATGATAAACAAAAATGGTTAGAAGTAATTAGATATAATCAATAATATGAAAAACGAAATGACTGATACAAACATGGACATTTTCACTTAATTTAATCTTCTATTGGCAAAAGGATTTAAAAGTTCTGTTATAGCTGGCCTAATGCTACTCGAGTTATGGCTCTTGAACTGAGCATTTTAAAATAAATTTTCAATATTTTTTTCATTGTGAACTGATGTTTGTTATGACATACGTGTACATGTATAAATCTTGGAGGAATACTGTAACAATCTAATTAAGTTTTGTTACAAGTGACCTTCTTTCACCAGAGTAATTGGCTTTGAACTTGGCAATTGTCCTGAAAACTTTAATAAGTTTTCAATACTTATGGCAAAAACAAGTCAGGTGAACGTACCTACAACCATCCAGACAGCAAATCTGATCCAAGTAGCTGATGACAACTTCATCATTAAGTAGATATTCACAAACATACTTAAAATAGGCAAGAATGGCAATAAAGGCACCTGAAAAAAAAAAACCGATTGAATACCTTGTGTCTGAGTTTGTTAATTAAAACACAAGCTTGAAATAAAGAAAATTGTATTTGAAAATGCTTCTGTTTCATGTAAATTGAAGGTTGGCCCAAGACAAAACCGAACAGTTTAAGAACAGGTACTACTTTAAAATTATCTGTATGTTTCATGATTGACCCTAAATATCTGTACCAGACCTTAACTTTTTGAAGGTGACCTTGACCTTGGATGTGGAGTCTCACCATGTTTGACAACCACTGCAAGTTTGATGGAAGTATGATAAGTATCCAGGAAGATGGAGTCATACACATTTTGTACGTGAAGTTTTTTTTAAGTAATGAAATGAAGACTAGGTTAAACATGTACATGTACATGAATTTTTTTATTTCAAAATATGAACGAACTTCAAGACTTACTTTAAAGCTGACAACATCTTGGTTTTCTGGCTGCAGCCATATTGAGTACACAATCACAAATATAAAGAGACAGATCACAATGATGACGGCAATGGCCCACCATACTCCCTGAGATATCTGCTCTCCTAATAATATCAGCACCAGTGATATAATTACAATAAGGACACCTGAAACAGTAGAGATGAGCTACAGTAAGAAACAAATGTTAAATTATGTTGGTACAAATGTAATAGCCCACCATACTTCTGTATAAATGTATTTGTTCTTCCAGATTCATCAGCATTAAGTGATATCAATATGATAACAATGAAGAGGTGTAGAATTATGATGAATACAGGCCACCATACTCCACAAGTTTTCAATGTTTGAATATCATTACAGATACAATACTATCATAGCAATATATGACTCAGAAGTACACATATGCATGGACAATACCAAATGGATTTGTCAGTGCTGTAGTTGTGCAATTTTTAAAGAAGAAGGCAGAAAATAGTTTTTCAGGTAGACAAACTTAGAGAGCTGAAAAAAATATGTGCCATTTTGTCACAAGGTCCACATGACTGTACATATATTTGTTTTGCTTAATATGTACATGTATATACCCAATAATATTCAAACATCATGGTTTGCATTGTGGCCAACAGTAAAGACATGCATTGGGTTTAAGAATTTTGATCATGCTTAACCCCTTAAGGTGGGTTTAGTTTGGATTGAGCCGACCCAATTGGGCAAAGGTAAGGTTTGCATTGTACTTAAAAAGCTTAAGGTAGGGTTGACCTGGTTTACATTTTGCCAATAGCTTAAGACCAGGCTCAGATTTTGACGTCTGTAAACCTTGAGGCATTGGCAAAGTCGTTATTTTACTTATGTCACAATATATCACTATACATGTAGATACAGTACCTGTGAATGCAATATTCCTAACTGCTATATCCTCAGTACGATGTGTAGGCTCTTTTGATTTGTGATTGAACATATCTGCCAAATAATTCCTTATCACACCTCTTTCTGCATTCCTGAAAAATAGGTGACAATTACAAACATAAACTTCTGACCTATTTTTCATCATCTCTTTATTCAAATTTTACAAAGCTTCAAAAATCAATACAAATCAATCTCACAAGAGAGTATATAAGATATAGGATAAT
Source organism: Pinctada imbricata (assembly GCA_033119305.1). Classification (NCBI taxonomy): domain Eukaryota; kingdom Metazoa; phylum Mollusca; class Bivalvia; order Pterioida; family Pteriidae; genus Pinctada; species Pinctada imbricata. Next base: position 85,671,035 of record VSWD01000005.1, on the reverse strand, counting down.
AAGAGATACAAGATTTTCTTTTGGCCATACTTGTGTTCTATTATACAATTATGGACTTTTAACTCAGTGCATATGATATGATAATGACTTACTATGAAAATATTAAGCAAGGCGAAGATGAGGTCATAGCAAGTCAAAATCACATCATATACATGTACATGTACATGTATACTGAGTTAAAAGTTCAAAACTGTTTTATTCTATAATTTCATTTATGATTCACAGCAAATAATGATGCCATTTGCAGAAGAGTGTAGGATAATCCCAGTCTATTAGACTATGGTATACTGTGATTTATCCTTAGTCAATGTTATCAGCCAATCAGAGAGTCGCTACTTTTAGTTTATAGAATAAATATACTTACCCTACCAGACTTGTGACATCAGCCCTGCTCCCTCTTTCTTCTAAAGCATTTACTTTGTATCTGCCAAAAATCAAATTAACTAAATTAAAGAGTCTGACTATTCCTGCTAAATTGGAAGGATAAATTGTCATGTAAATGCACTTTGTAACAAACAATTTTAATACTTTGCTTATCATGGTGACATCAAGCCATTTGTAACCACTAAAAAGAGTAAAATGGTTAAAGTATCAAAGAAATGCAAGTTGGTCGCTTTGTGTTGCAGACCTGTTAGAAAACATAAAATTTGATTCTGAAAATATTTTCATGTACTGTATTTGAACCAAAGTTGTAAATCTAATTTTTGTTTTCTGAAATCGTGACTTTCTGTGAAAAAAGGATAGTTAAAATTAGTCACCATAGTTTCACTGGGAGGTTAGAATAGCCACTGCGACATGATTAATAGAGCTGACATGGGTTGTAACGTAATGCTTGATAGACAGCACATTCCACTTCAAGAGTTTTGTCTCGAGGAATTACATTGGTTGCACATATACATGTACATGTGTATTTTCATTAGAAAATTGTAGAATAGATACATGTATAATATCATATGGGTCTGCATGGGGATAGCTTCCTCTTTCACATATGAAAATGAATCCCTTTGAACATTGTCCACTTATCCTTACCTTAATAAAAGAACACTGAAGGCTACGAGAGTATAGGCAAGTAACGTCCCTATAGACATCATGTCTACCAACTCCTTGAGGTCAAATAACATGGCCATTATACCTGAAATAAAATGTAAAGATAGTGTTGTCTAGTTCTGTTTGTTGTATACAGTTTAAGGGAAGCAACTGTCCATTAATTATGCCATATGCAAAAAATATTATATGAAAAATCAAGAGAAAACTACCCCATATGATAAGAGAAGATTTATTTTAAGTTGGCATGTGGATAAAACATGGGAACATATTAAGCTCTCAAGCGTTTTTGACCGACACAATTGAAAATATTTTTGAACATCCAATTTTTTAAAATAATAAGTATAAGTATTTTCTATTGGCTTTTATATTCAAGGAATGAAGAAGAAAATGAAGAATTACGGCAGTAATATACCGAGTTGCACTCATGAACTTAACCTTCAAACTTGACCTTTGACCTACTGTTAACCAAGGACTTATAAACAGAAGGATTGGAATCTCGTCTTTTCCCGTTAACATCTCGCGTGCCCTTTTGATATGCAAATTAGGCAACGAGATGTTAGGGTTGTGATATTCAAAACCATGAATGCCCTAAATATGTTGATTATGACAACATAAAAACGACTTGAATAAGTAGAATAGATTATCCTGATCATTTTGGTACCAATATTTTGATATTACGTCTTGAAATAGTCGAGAAAATGGTAAATTAAATCGGGCCTACTTATATAGGTCACGTCGTACTCGTAGTCGTAATGGCGAGGTCGAACTTGCGTCGAGATCCCAGAGATCGTCTGAGGCAGTTATATCATGGTCAATTATCGACATCTATACATCAAAACTAATTCTATTCAGATACAAAAAAGTCCAACTTTATTTCAAAACAACTTTTCATAGATACTTTATAAAATAAAACAGAAAAAAAAGGTTTTTAGATGGCTTGTTTACCTTCTTCGTTACAGGCCGTGGTAAACAGGTGATCGTAAACACCCCCATTTTCGAAGTCTTGTATTCTTATTAATATTCGGTATCATGAAGTGAAAATGGTACTAATGCACGCATGAGAATTTATTAATTATTTTGATAACAATATTCCTTGTGTTTATTGTGTCTTGTTTGAGAAAACGGGTCAGAGCGTTGACCTGCCTACGTCTTTTGGGAAAATGGCCGCGCGTACCGACGAGTGAAAACACCCATTTTCGAAGCCCCGTAAAACAATGAAATTGTCGAACTAATTAAATAAAATTAGTCTTAATGCACACCTTAGGTTTTAGTCTTTATTTTGATAACAATATTTCATATGTAAATTTTGTCTAGTTTGAGAAAATGGGTCAGAGCGTTGGGCTATATACCTCTTTCAGAAAATGGCCGCGCGTACCGACGTGTGAAAACACCCATTTTCGAAGCCGTGTAAAACAATAAAATTGTCGAATTAATTAAATAAAATTAGTCCTAATGCACACTTTAGGTTTTAGTCTTTATTTTGATAACAATATTTCATATGTAAATCTTGTCTGGTTTGAGAAAATGGGTCAGAGCGTTGGGCTATCTACCTCTTTCAGAAAATGGCCGCGCGTACCGACGAGTGAAAACACCCATTTTCGAAGCCCTGTAAAACAATAAAATTGTCGAATTAATTAAATAAAATTAGTCCTAATGCACACATTAGGTTGAAGTCTTTATTTTGATAACAATATTTCATATGTAAATTTTGTCTAGTTTGAGAAAATGGGTCAGAGCGTTGGGCTGTTTACCTCTTTCAGAAAATGTCCGGTCATACCGGAGGGTGAAAACCTCTATTTTTGAACCTCCAGTATACGATGAAATCGTCGAATGAATTAATCAAAATTGGTTCTAATGCACGCACTAGGTTTTCATTTTCGATTTGCCACCAATATTTTATGTGTAAGTCTAGTAATGACTGAGAAAATGGGACAGAGCATATGCCTATTTAACTCTCGTTGACGATATCTGGGTCATAACGGCGAATGTCAAGGCTCCGCTTTGAAGCTAGATATTATAACAATATTATCAATATATTTTGATAAAATTGGTATTTATTGAAACTGCAAGGTTTCTTCTACATGTACGTATCAATATTTTATATGTTTATTGTGTGATGCTTGAGAAAATCATGTTATTTGATCACCCTTCTCGGATAGGACTGGACAATGTTTTGATCTCGTTCAGATCTCATTACACGCGAGTTTTCGTTACTATTCTCAAGGCGGTGTAGAGAGTTGCGAATCCTTCTGTTTATAAGTCCTTGTGTTAACCTGGAAATTTTTGCGCGAGAGCACAATTTTCCCATTTTTCGCAATTGTACAATGATCGTAAAAATGATATCCAGGCGAAATAGATAACATTTGCGCGAAATATCCAATCAGTATATTAAACTTAAGAGAATAAACTCGATTTCACCAAAATTACTCCCACAAGCATTGTTGTAATGGTCTTTTTGCGAGAAATCCCCCCCCCAGCGAAAAAACCCATGTTTACAGTATTGACATCGATTCCAGTAGCATTATTTCTTTATTTCTTGGTCCATAGGTGATCAGTGCATGAAGTTCCTTGATCATGAATAAAGTCCACCCACCACCCATCCTATAAGTTTAGCAACTCAACAAAGAAATGTACATGCACTCCCCCCCCCCCCCCCCCCAATTTGATATAATGTTTATACAATATAGAAATTGTACCTGCAAAGGATCCAGATAAAATGGTTCCAATCAGAGGTGTCTTAAACTTCTCATTAACATTGGATAGAAACTTGAAGAGTAGCCCATCACTGGCCATGGCATATATTACACGGGGTAGGGGGAACATGGCTCCTAGTAAGCTGGTAAAGAATCAAAATAAAGATAAAATTACAAATACAACATTTATGTGATAAAGACATTACATCTTTTTTTGTTTTCAGAAATAATCAAGAATCATTGAGTACATACATGTGAAAGGAAAATCAAATTTTTGCAGTAACAAGAATGATCTTTTCTTCAAAAATCCAAATGTACCTGATGCAATACATAAGACTTGACAATGTACGTTTATAACTGTATTCTGTGAATTTTATCTACATGTATATAACCTGATATTACAAATAGACATGTTGAATGATATTATAAAATCCCACCCTAATATCAATAAGCAACCTAAAATCAGGTTACAGTAAGTGATTACTAATGTGATAAATGAATAGTTATGAAAATAACATTTTCCTACACTGTACATAGTCATACCTAGTTGATAATCCACACACGGCACCCACAGCGATAGCGTATCTAGCCCACTCCCAGCCCACATACTGGAACACTGCAGGCAGTGGTGCATCATGGTCTAGCAGGAAGTACGGTGACATGAGGGTGAGAACTGCCGATACACCAAAATACGCAAGAAAACACGCTGTCAGAGACAAGACGATGCTTATCGGAATGGCCTTCTGTGGATTCTTTACTTCCTCTCCTGAAAATTTAATCAATTTCAATTAACTTACGTAAAACTTGTCATAATATTTGATTCCTAAGTTACATGTAACTATGTCTTTCTTTGAAGTTCAGATTTGGCATGTTTCAAATACTTACTTTAATTTGTATACTGATGTACTTTTTCTGAGAACTAATTTCCCTCAAATTTGTAAATTAGAGGTTGAGCAAACCCAAATTGTATGTGTACGAGAACTTGTACGTGTATTTACACATTAACTGTTTATAACTGTTGAGCAAATATCATTACGTGTATTGGTACGTGTAAATAGTATATACGTTTTTTGTGACGTAACTTCTCTTTTGTTTACCACTGCGTGTTTGTCAAGAACTTAGCATCTAGATTATAAAGGTAAGGGGCAAAGACTGTGAATTAATTTTTCTATTCCAAGCATAACATCAAAATCAAACTTCATGGATAAAATTTTGGATCAAATTTGAAGGCTCTTCTTAACAGTGTGATGCATTTTATTTGCAATTCCTTCAAATATTCAGAAAATATGTGTGTTCCCGAATAAATTGAATACAATGTATAGGTTTTCATTGAATACAATGTATAGGTTATCTGCATTCAGTTGCTTATAAAGTATACAAGTCTATAAAGTCTACATTGAGGGCTCTTCTATACAGTGTGATGCATTTTATTTGCAATTCCTTCAAAGATTCAGAAAATACATGTGTTCCCGAATAAATTGAATATAGGTTTTCATAGGTTATCTGCATTCAGTTGCTTATAAAGTCTACAAGTAATCATAAACATGTACTTAAAATACCACTTTACTGGTATTGTCGAACGTGTAACATGTAGCATAGGTATGTGGAATGCAAAATGTGATGATGTCATAAGAACTTTTTGACATAAGAGAGGTTTAGTTACAAGTTTTAGCGCAATGTGCATGTATGACGTCATCAGTTCCTGCAATCTTTGTTCAAATGATGTCACGACATGACGTATAGCTACACGTTATGGACGTGTAAACGACGCTCTACACGTAAGGACAGAACGGGTAACTTCTTTGAAAAATTCCAGACTTATCATTGATCGAACTTCCAGTTTTCCGTGTTATAAAGCACGTTTAGGATTCTAACTTTTCTTGCGTCGAGGTTTTACGAATCTCGATGTATTTTTCTCGCAGACTAAACTGATTTAAAAGAAGCAAGCTACACGTACACCTTACTACATAGCTATACCTAAACCTACTACGATTTGTACGTGTAACTAAACGAGTACGTCTTCGGATTGTGACGTCATACTGTGATGCATACATGTACGTCATACGTAAACATTGAAAGAACTTGTAACTAAACCTCTCTATACGTTCACATGTACATGTACACATACAAGTTTGGTTTGCTCAACCTCTCTAGTAACAGATTATTTTTACCTCTTTTAACATGCATGTACATGTATATCTTACTTCTGTTACCTCAATATGAGCTGTAGCCTCCTCAAAAAAAATATTTCACATTCGTAAGTATCACCATTGAAATTTTCCAAATAAGTTTTTACCTGTAGTTGCTATACAGTCAAAGCCGACAAAAGCGTAAAAACATGTGGCAGCCCCTGACAACATGCCAGACACCCCAAAGGGAAGAAACCCTCCATCTCCCACTCCTGTACTGTTCTCCCACTAAAACACAAAAAAGTACATTTCACTATGTGAAAGCAATAATTATAAAAGCTCATTATAAATGCATTGAAATTTTTATACTATGCAGCATTCCTACAAATAATGAGCAAATATCCCATATATTCATAATGGATGACAAAATAACGAAAATTGTCAGAGGTTTATATATAAACCAGACTTGTCAGAATGACAACATAGCTCGCCGGTGGCAACCATATGTAAATTGCAACAACAACAAGAAGTAGGTAAAATTTCAAGGTCAAGGTCACTAGGTCAAAATTTATGGTACGGCATGAAAGGTCTTATCACAAGGAATGCACATGTGAAATATCAAAGCCCTATCACTTACCATTCAAAAAATATGACCCAAGTTAAAGTTTTTAAAAAGTAGGTAAAATTTCAAGGTCAAGGTCACTAGGTCAAAATTTATGGCACGGCATGAAAGGTCTTACCACAAGGAATGCACATGTGAAATATCAAAGCCCTATCACTTACCAATCAAAAAATATGGCCAAGGTTAAAGTTTTTCAAAAGTAGGTCAATCATCTCCAAGGTCAAGGTCACAAGGTCAAAAATTTTGGTATCCATAGAAACGTCTTGTCACAATGAATACACATGTGAAATATCAAAGCCCTATCACTTACCATTCAAAAATATGGCCAAGGTTAAAGTTTTTCAAAAGTAGGTCAATCTCCAAGGTCAAGGTCACAAGGTCAAAAATTTTGGTATCCATGGAAACGTCTTGTCACAAGGAATACACATGTGAAATATCAAAGCCCTATCACTTACCATTCAAAAAATATGGCCAAGGTTAAAGTTTTTCAAAAGTAGGTCAATCTCCAAGGTCAAGGTCACAAGGTCAAAAATTTTGGTATCCATGGAAAGGTCTTGTCACAAGGAATGCACATATGAAATATGAAAGCCCTATCACTTACCATTCAAAAAATATGGCCAAGGTTAAAGTTTTTCAAAAGTAGGTCAATCTCCAAGGTCAAGGTCACAAGGTCAAAAATTTTGGTATCCATGGAAAGGTCTTGTCACAAGGAATGCACATATGAAATATGAAAGCCCAATCTGTATTGGTTTAAAAGTTATAAGCAAGGTTAAAGTTTTTGTGCACGCGCACGCCAACGCCAACGCCAACGCAGACGCCGACACCGGGGGTATGACAATAGCTCTCCGGACATTTGTCCCGGCGAGCTAAAAATCTATATGCACTCTAAGACTTTTTGATTGTTTCGTATTAATGAAATTACGTTTTAATAGGAATGTTATAATGAAAAAAGAATAGATGTCGACTCAGACATTTTGAGCTTAATAAAAAAATTGAAAATAGTTGCCAGAGTCACCTAATGCTCGACTGCATAGCATAATATCTCTCATGACAGCCAATTTATTTAAACTCCCTTTCTCAGGCAACAACATATATCAAGTCACATAAAAAATTTAAAGTTTTAAATTTAAAGCAAAATCATTGATGCAGAAAAAGTAGGTCAAGGTCAGATTTCAATAGTCTAACCCAAGATGCATCCAATATGCAAGTCTGGTGCATGTACCACTTATAGTTTGCTCAATATTGGCAATTTAAAGCAAAATCACTGAAGCAGAAAAAGTAGGTCAAGGTCAGATTTCAATAGTCAAACCCAAGATGCATCCAATATGCAAGTCTGGTGCATGTAGCACTTATAGTTAGCTCAATATTGCCAATTTAAAGCAAAATCACTGAAGAGGAAAAAGTAGGTCAAGGTCATATTTCAATAGTCTAACCCAAGATGCATCCAATATGCAAGTCTGGTGCATGTACCACTTATACTTTTCTCAATATTGGCTTTTAAAGGTAAAATAATTCAAGCGGAAAAAGTAGGTCAAGGTCATTTTATGAAAGTTTGATCAAAGATACATCCAATATGCAAGTTTGGTACATGTAGCACTTATACTTTGCTCAAAATTGGCTTTTAAAGGTAAAATCATTCAAGCGGAAAAAAGTAGGTCAAGGTCATTTTATGAAAGTTTGATCAAAGATACATCCAATATGCAAGTTTGGTACATGTAGCACTTATACTTTGCTCAATATTGGCTTTTAAAGGCAAAATCATTCAAGCGGAAAAAAGTAGGTCAAGGTCATTTTATGAAAGTTTGATCAAAGATACATCAAATATGTAAGTTTGGTACATGTAGCACTTATACTTTGCTCAATATTGGCTTTTAAAGGCAAAATCATTCAAGCGGAAAAAAGTAGGTCAAGGTCATTTTTTGAAAGTTTGATCAAAGATACATCAAATATGTAAGTTTGGTACATGTAGCACTTATACTTTGCTCAATATTGGCTTTTAAAGACTTCATTGCTATCTTAACATTTACCTTATCATCTCAACATTTGCCTTATCATTTGAAATAATTTTAAAAATCCCAACCCCAGGGGCTATATCCTCATCTGGATATATTAAATGATGTATAATTAAACATTTGCAACAAAAAAAACCAACAGAATATGAATATAGGAAAGGTAAATGTGTAATCTTAACATTTACCTTATCATCTAGTTCGGCCGACGCCGACGCCGACGCCGGGGGTATTGCAATAGCTCTTTTGCACTAAAGTGCAGTCGAGCTAAAAAATGGTCTATTGAGGAATCACTAAATGTCAGACATTGTACCTGTTGGCAAACTTACCCGTGATGACATCACAGTCAAATGGCCAGTCAAAGCAATGTTTGACGGGTCACTGGTTATGACATCATATTGTAAATGTATGCCATCAAGTACAATATAATTTAGATATTTGGCAATCTCTAAATTACGTGTTTCAATTATCTGCGGAACCAAACTTGAAGCTCAGTTTTGAAGGCCAAGCAATGAATTCCCAACATCATTTGATCATTATTTGTAAACTTTCAAATCAATTGAAATTAACTTTTTGAAACCATTGACCATCTGGGCCAGTGGAAAATGAATAAGTACCTCCACATCACGTCGCTCTAAACGAAGTGTCCTTCACAATGTCAACGTGAAACATTTATGTGATAGTAGTGCTTTCCACAAAATGAGAATATGTATCTGCATATACCCGACAAACATTGAGTGAATAAAACAAAAGGCATTCCGAGTGATTGATTCCTTAGATTTAGCAAAGGGGTTTCCAATTTTTTACTGGCCAGTTGGCCCTAACCCAAAACTACTGGCCATGGGCCAGCGGTCCAGCATTAATTTCAACCTCTGAATAAACAAGATATCCTCATTTTCAAAGCATTCTGGAAAAATCAAAAAAAGTCATCATTCCATATGAAAATGACATTCAAATTTACTACAGATAATGTGTACATGTAAGAGTCTTCCTCTTTGTTCATTGAAAGCAAGATTAAATAGAATAATTCAAAAACTTATAGGTAAAATGCCGTAATACTGACCTTGTAATCATCAGGAGATATTTTCCAGTTGCTGATGTCAGAGTTGATTAATCCACCAATCACCATGAATGTTACAATCAGAAGATTTACCACCGTGAAAATGTTGTTAAATCTGGATGATTCCTTCACACCCACCGCCAATATACCTGACAGAAATTTCCAAATCATGCAAAGTGATATACGTAACATTAACAGACTTTCCGCAGTTTTAAAAATGCAATGATCGCTGTGCGATATAAGTCCCCTACCAGCGGCATTAATATATGACTTGCATCTCTGTTCATCAGTTCATCATCTGCAACAACAGCCAAGAAAAGTCTGAGAAACTGAATTCACGAAATTTGCTAAGTCCAAGGGCCATAACTCTTGTGAAAATTAGTCAATCTAAATTAAACTCAAATCTGCATCACACTATAATGTATTCACATACAAAAAAATCAGTTCATTATCTGCAATAACAGGCAAGAAAAAGTCGGGAAAACTGCAAATTTCATGAATTTTGCTAAGTCCAAGGGCCATAACCAGTGGCGTAGCTAGACCCAAAAAGATGTGTATGCTTGATTTAATAGTGTGAGCGCTGAAGGCTCGAGCGCACTATGGGGGTCCGGGGGCATGCCCTGTATCAAATTGAGATATATCCACATACCAAAAATGAGTTCAATTCATCCAACAACAGCGGAAAAAAGTCCGGAAAACTGAATTTTTCATAAAATTTGCTGAGTCCAATGGCCATAACTCTTGTAAAATTAGGTCAATCGAAAGCAAACTCAAACTTGATCTGTATTACATTGAGATATATCCACATACCAAAAAACATAGGTAATCACAGATTACAAAGCTCACCTCATGACAGCAAAATTCAATTCAAACATATTTCTTAGTACATGTATATTGGCTTTTAAAGGCAAAACCACTCAAGCAGAAAAAGTAGGTCATGGTCATTTTATGAAAGTTTGATCAAAGATACATCCAATATGCAAGTTTGGTACATGTAGCAGTTATACTTTGCTCAATATTGGCTTTATAGAGCAAAATCACTCAAGCGGAAAAAGTAGGTCACGGTCATTTTATGAAAGATTGATCAAAGATACATCCAATATGCAAGTTTGGTACATGTATCACTTATACTTTGCTCAATATTGGCTTTTAAAGGCAAAATCACTCAAGCGGAAAAAGTAGGTCGAGGTCATTTTATGAAAGTTTGATCAAAGATACATCTATTATGCAAGTTTGGAAAATCTAGCACTTATACTTCGCTCAATATTGGCTTTTAAAGGCAAAATCACTCAAGCGGAAAAAGTAGGTCAAGGTCATTTTATGAAAGTTTGATCAAAGATACATCCAATATGCAAGTTTGGTACATGTAGCACTTATACTCTGCTCAATATTGGCTTTTAAAAGCGAAATCACTCATGTGGAAAAAGTAGGTCAGATGTTGCATCCGATACATGGGTCCATCTCGGCATCCAAAGATGAATCACTTGTGCAAGTTTGGTTACTGTAGCATTAGTACTTTGTCAGATACTGAGCTACCCCAAACTTCCTATCCAAATCACTGAAGCGGAAAATGTAGGTCAGATGCTGCATCTGATGCATGGGTCCATCTCGGCATCCAAAGATGAATCACTTGTGCAAGTTTGGTTACTGTAGCATCAGCACTTTGTCAGATACTGAGCTACCCCAAACTTCTTAACCAAGTCACTCAAGCGCAAAATGTAGGTCAGATGCTGCATACGATGCATGGGTTCACCTCAGCATCCAAAGATGAATCACTTGTGCCAGTTTGGTTACTGTAGCATTAGTACTTTGTCAGATACTGAGCTACCCCAAACTTCTTAACCAAGTCACTCAAGCGGAAAATGTAGGTCAGATGCTTCATCCGATGCATGGGTTCACCTCAGCATCCAAAGATGAATCACTTGTGCCAGTTTGGTTACTGTAGCATCAGTACTTTGTCAGATACTGAGCTACCCCAAACTTCTTAACCAAGTCACTCAAGCGGAAAATGTAGGTCAGATGCTGCATACGATGCATGGGTTCACCTCAGCATCCAAAGATGAATCACTTGTGCCAGTTTGGTTACTGTAGCATTAGTACTTGGTCAGATACTGAGCTACCCCAAACTTCTTAACCAAGTCACTCAAGCGGAAAATGTAGGTCAGATGCTGCATCCGATGCATGAGTTCACCTCAGCATCCAAAGATGAATCACTTGTGCCAGTTTGGTTACTGTAGCATCAGTACTTTGTCAGATACTGAGCTACCCCAAACTTCTTAACCGGACGCGGACGCGGACACGGACGCGGACGCGTGGGGTTATAGCATAAGCTCACTCAACTTCGTCGAGGTGAGCTAATGAGTTCAATATATGCAACAACAGCGAAAAACATAGGTAATCACAGATTACGAAGCTCACCTCGTGACAGCAAAATTCAATTCAAACATATTTCTTAGTACATGTATATTGGCTTTTAAAGGCAAAACCACTCAAGCAGAAAAAGTAGGTCAAGGTCATTTTATGAAAGTTTGATCAAAGATACATCCAATATGCAAGTTTGGTACATGTAGCATTTATACTTTGCTCAATATTGGCTTTAAAGAGCAAAATCACTCAAGCGGAAAAAGTAGGTCAAGGTCATTTTATGAAAGATTGATCAAAGATACATCCAATATGCAAGTTTGGTACATGTATCACTTATACTTTGCTCAATATTGGCTTTTAAAGGCAAAATCACTCAAGCGGAAAAAGTAGGTCGAGGTCATTTTATGAAAGTTTGATCAAAGATACATCTAATATGCAAGTTTGGAACATCTAGCACTTATACTTTGCTCAATATTGGCTTTTAAAGGCAAAATCACTCAAGTGGAAAAAGTAGGTCAAGGTCATTTTATGAAAGTTTGATCAAAGATAGATCCAATATGCAAGTTTGGTACATGTATCACTTATACTTTGCTCAATATTGGCTTTTAAAGGCAAAATCACTCAAGCGGAAAAAGTAGGTCGAGGTCATTTTATGAAAGTTTGATCAAAGATACATCTAATATGCAAGTTTGGAACATCTAGCACTTATACTTTGCTCAATATTGGCTTTTAAAGGCAAAATCACTCAAGCGGAAAAAGTAGGTCAAGGTCATTTTATGAAAGTTTGATCAAAGATACATCCAATATGCAAGTTTGGTACATGTAGCACTTATACTCTGCTCAATATTGGCTTTTAAAAGCGAAATCACTCAAGTGGAAAAAGTAGGTCAGATGCTGCATCCGATGCATGGGTCCATCTCGGCATCCATAGATGAATCACTTGTGCCAGTTTGGTTACTGTAGCATTAGTTCTTTGTCAGATACTGAGCTACCCCAAACTTCTTAACCAAGTCACTCAAGCGGAAAATGTAGGTCAGATGCTGCATACGATGCATGGGTTCACCTCAGCATCCAAAGATGAATCACTTGTGCCAGTTTGGTTACTGTAGCATTAGTACTTTGTCAGATACTGAGCTACCCCAAACTTCTTAACCAAGTCACTCAAGCGGAAAATGTAGGTCAGATGCTGCATCTGATGCATGGGTTCACCTCAGCATCCAAAGACGAATCACTTGTGCAAGTTTGGTTACTGTAGCATCAGTACTTTGTCAGATACTGAGCTACCCCAAACTTCTTAACCAAGTCACTCAAGCGGAAAATGTAGGTCAGATGCTGCATACGATGCATGGGTTCACCTCAGCATCCAAAGATGAATCACTTGTGCAAGTTTGGTTACTGTAGCATTAGTACTTTGTCAGATACTGAGCTACCCCAAACTTCTTAACCGGACGCGGACACGGACGCGTAGGGTTATAGCATAAGCTCACTCAACTTCGTCGAGGTGAGCTAAAAAGTCCGGAAAACTGAAAATGGGACAGACGGACAGACAGACGGACAGACAGACAGACAGACCGAGAGGAAACTAAGAGTCCCCTTCGGCGTTGCCGGTAGGGGACTAAAAATATGAGCACATAATACTATGACAAGTTAGAAACCCAGAATTAAGAGGTCATGAAGATCTGTTATGGGTGACATTTGTTGAGTGGATGGCCTCTATTCAGCGGTCACATTCATGATATCCTTCAGCATTGTTCAGGTGACAGTGGAATACAACTTAGAATGTATAGGGGAATATCACAGATTTAGAAACTCTGCATTGTTGTATTTACTGTGTTTAACCACACCTTCTACTATTTCCGTGGCAGATGGCCGTCCTCAGTCGGTACTGGTTGCCCATTGGTCTCGTTGGTTTATGTGTAGTTCTTTGTGTTTGATGTTTCTCAATTCTGTGTTGCGCCTTGACATTCCTTGTCCCTTTTGCGTCTCTTTCTGTGCTTGTCTGCTCTGTGTTTTTGCATTGGGTGTTTTGGGGTTTTGCTGTGGGTGCTGCAACCTGGTGTTGTTGGAGATTCCCTCCTTTGTTTTTTTACTCACCTGTTAACATTAGCGTTATGCCGAGGGCAAAGAAATCAGGATATGGTGATAAACCCGGTACATTCATCGGCATAGTGTCCAAAAAGAAATTCTGGATGGTTTTATTGATGAGGGAATCAAAATAAGAGCTCCAAGCTCGAGCCACACTGGCAGTGCCTAGGAAATAAAGACTACAGTCGTTTAAAATCTATATTTAACATACAATGAAAATTACGCTGCATAAATACACGGTGGGTAATCTCCAAATACGTCTAACACTAAAGGCGTTCATGATAAGACGCTGTACACACGCTATCACCCATGATACCAACGCGGAACACCCGTCGAATGACCATGCTCTGGCCATGACAGACCGCTTAAGCTTTCGCGTCTTCTCCTAGTTTTAATCACTGCCGGAACACGGATTATCATGTGTATTTTGTGTGTGTTGCACGTCTTTACCATGTACACCGTGGTTGTCCGCAAAATACAATTTTGAGCAGTTCAAAACTTCTTTCTGCATCCAACGCCGTTCAGATTTTATACCGCGTCCTACCACGTCTACAAATTGTCTGTAGCGTGTCTTAAAAGCGGACAACAACGTCTGCTTCACGGGAGACATTTTTTGGACGTGTTTTGGCCGTGATCAAGCCGTTAAGCGCAGTGTGACCGGGCCTTAAGCAGGGTATGAACTCTACTGAAAATTTTACTAGCCATGCGGGCTCGTAAAACATCAATTTTAGAGGCCCACACAACTTTCTACGAGCCCACACAAAAAAAAGCAAACTTAAGCTTTTGGGGGAAAATTCCCTTTCAAGAACCCCCCCCCCCCCTTAAAAACTTATCCAACTGTGTCTGCTGGGGAGACATTTAATGTACGATATACGTATATTATAGCCATACATCAAAAGATTAGATGAATTAATTGCTATATCAGCTTTAAAATACACCCCTCTCACTATATCGCCCCTTGTTATAACGCCAAACTTGTATACCGCCAAGATTTTTTAAGTAACAAAAATCTTTTAAATAAAATCTTTTTATATAAACATGATAGAACCTCCGTTATAACGCCAAACCACCATACTGCCAAACGCCCCTGATGTAAAGGTATATTATAAAAGAAGCGTTATTCATCTAATAGTACCGACAAACAAAGTAATTATCGGGGTAATAAGGCATTCTTTTATAATATAAATACAAATAGATTATTTGTTTTTTTAATAAACACTGTCCCAGGTAAGATCATTTTTCAAAAAAGTTTGATTGCTACGTATATCTTTGACCGTGCGGCCGAAATTTACACATTAGATACATGTCCTTTACGGCGGGATGACAGGGAAAAAAAATAATACAAGAGTATCAAATCGTTGTTTCTTCTCTTCATCATCACTTCCTATTGGATTACCATTCTGCGAAGCCATCGATTCAATTTGTGTCGAAGATTGAATTTTCTGCCATCGATGCCGCACTCTACATTACGTAAAAAGACGACGGCGAATTAGATGAAAGTGGCAATTTTTAAAACTGCTAACAAAGTGCAATGGATCTGAAGATTTATAGAAAGTATTTTTAAATTAAGTATGGATATCAAATAAGCAATCAACGAACGTTTGACCATTTCTTTATTCCATTTATAGTACCGACGGACATATGTTTACGGCGTTATTGATACTTTGATGGAGAAGTATAATTAATTCGCCACGTGGGCGAGTAAGTGGTAATTTTTGATCGCCCACAGGAAAAAATACTCGTCTTGGGCGAGTGGGCAAGTGGGCGAGCGTTAAGTTCATACCCTGCCTTAAGGCATCATTACATCACATTCTCCTTTTTGTGAAAAATAATTTGTATAACATGACATTTTAGATAAACCGAATGTTCTGCATTGCGAGATTATCCAACGTGAATAATTGATGACTTGCATTTGAAATTCTGCCCAAAAATACTTTCTATAAAATCATCTGCAATTTCAATGCAAAGAGTGGTCGGTATTTTCAGCTCCACATTTTAGCTAAAGACGAAAGTACACACTACAACCATTGATGCAATTTCATTTTATAAGCACTCTAATGAACATGAGAATGTAATCTAAATGTTACAGTAGTAACATGTAAAACGACAAAACTGAGACATACTAAGACACACTACCGTTTCCTTACCTATGACATATTCTAGAATGAGATTCCATCCGATAATAAATGCCATTAGCTCCCCTACTGTGACGTAACTGTACACGTAAGCAGATCCAGTTTTAGGTACACGTGCACCAAACTCAGCATAGCACAGACCTGTTATATTCAAACAAGATTATGTATTAAACAATACCTATGCCCTGTATTGAAACTAGAATGAAACATAGGGTAATCAAAGATTACATAGCTCACCTATACAGGTTTTTGTCAGAAACCAGGTTAAAGTTTTTGAAAAGTAGATCAAAGTCCAAGGTCAAGGTCACTAGGTCAAAGGTCATGGTCTCAAATGAAAGGTCTCCTCACAAGGTATCTACACATGTGAAATATCAAAGCCCTACCCCTTAAAGTTCAAGAGATAAAGCCCAAGTTAAAGTTGTGTCTACGGACGACGACAACGATGATGACGCCGAGGGTATGGCATTAGCTCTCCGAACTTTTTCGTCCCGGCGAGCTAACAAAAGAATATTTAAGGAAATTCAACACATCATTATTAGTTTGTAAAATTATTATTGTGAGTACTATCTTTTACACAAAATTATTATTAACCTCAATGTTACAATCATTCAAGTTATTTCATAGGTCAATACAACCAAAATATTCAATTTAAATGTTTAAGTACTATACTTTTGTCTATTAAGTACATACAACAAAAGTATTAACCTTTGGAACATTAATATTAAGGGCCAAAAATGGCAAGTTACCACACTACTCCTTTGTTGGATATAAATAAGTTTTTTTTTTATAAAAACGACAATTTGGATTTAAATTTGAAAATGACGTTAACATTTTCAACGATATGTATTATGCGAAATAATAATAATTCATGAATGCAAAATAATAACAATTCATGAATTTTACTGTAAGACAGACAGTGAGACAAGCTTACTTACCTGCCAGTACAGAAGCCACAGCTGCTATTAAAAATGACAACATGACAGAAGGACCCGCTGTCTCCATGGCAACCTGTCCGGCGACCACATAGATTCCAGCCCCGAGGGTACTTCCTATGCCTGTTTATTCAATAAAGGTCAAATTCAAATTTCAAAACATTTCATCCATAAAAATCTTTTTTAAAAAATCTTCTTAATCATCAGCTGATTAATATATTGTTCGTCTAACAACAGGCTTTTTAATGATACAAACTCAGAGGTTTTTTTTTTATTTCGGGGAAGGTGCCTGTGCCTGTCCCATATGGGAAAATTTGCAACAGGGTTCAACTGATTTAAGGTAGTGATTTGGAAATTTGAGGCAGATATTTTCATTTATAAACATGATGTATGCGTTATGAGTAAATACAGCTAGTACAGGAACTGGCAATTTCTGTCATTTCAGGCAGTGATATTTTGTAAGATATAATCTTTAAATAAGGATCTAAATGCAGCACTCAGTTTAAGTTCTTGCTTCTTGAATTCATAATTTACAACACACTTATTCATCGACAACTAAAAATGAGGAATTACATGTGTTTCATAATTCTTGACCTTGTACCAATAAGCACCCAGATTCTTTTTAAGTACTGCAACATTAAAAGGGTCTGATTTCATAACACTGGTCATACTGTATGTGTACTTATTTTAGCAGGATTCATATTTTAGCGGAGTTAGCGCTACTAAGTCTGCGCTAATTCAAGAATATGCTAAATCATGAATCTCTCGCAGATTAATGTGAAAATAAGTCAAAGCGCTAATTCGTAATTATGCTAATATGTCAATTTACCCAATTCTGCTCTGTCTCCACTAAAATTTGGTTGCGCTAAAATAAGTACACGTACAGTACATAGAACATAACATAGAAATTTAACTATCAATTTTACAATACCCAGAGCTGTCAAGTCCAGCGTAGTTAAACATCTGGCTAGCTTTGTTTCCGTGACACTGCCCTTGTCTATGTATTTCTTCCTTGCTAATTTTCCAATAAAGGAGGTCATGTTGTACAATATCTTTTAATCTGGGTAGGTTATCTATTTTCTGTATGTGATCTTGTTTTCAGATTTTCTTTCATACTTCTTTGCTGCAAGTACACAATGTACATTTTTAATAAGGAAAACTGTTCACAGTGTTGGTAACGTACTGAATACATTCGATCAATATCATACATGTATACACTAGCTGTGAAATACATTAAGGGTCTCAAATGAATTTCTATTTCATGCAGTTTATAAACGTGAGCATTATTCGCTATTTTCAAAAATCAGAGTTACTTCCCATTTGAGGCGGTATCTGACGTAGACTGATTATGACGTCATCAAATTCTATGGAAACAGTCCTAGAAGACTGGGAAATGACGGTATAAAATCAACGTTACCATACCATTTTCATGACATCACAATAGTTTTACGTCAGATAGCATCTCTAAGGGGAAAAAACTCGCAAAGACTCTATATTTGATTTTAATCAAACAGTAGTTTCAAATGAAAATTTGTCTCTAATGGAAAGAAAATACCCCCCACAGCAATATTCTTTGAAAAGTTTATCTTGGAATCAAAGTAAAGTGCTTATTGTGACCTTGACCTTAGACCTTAATTGGTCCAAGGTCATGACACACCCTTAGGCCCTACAGAACATCCACAGGGTGAGGAGTTATGATCTGGACAAAGTTTAACTAATGGTGTCCATTGTATTCTTGAACTTTGACCTTTGATCTTGGTTCAAAGTCATTACACACCCTTAGGTCCTAAGAAACATTTCTGTGAAATATTATTGAAATCCATTTCAGGGGGAGGGGGGGGGGGGGGGGCAGTTGAGGGGGGAGTTATGATCTTGACAAGGATGTACCAATGGTCACCTTGACCTCTGACCTTGGTTCAAGGTCATGACACATCCTTAGGTCCTAAGGAACATTTCTATGAAATATTATTGAAATCCATCCAAAGAGGGGAGGGGAGTTATGCTCAGGACAAGGTTTTACAAATGGTGTCTATTGTGACCTTGACCTTTGACCTATGAACTTGGTTCAATGTCATGACACACCCGTAGGTCCTAAAGTACATTTCTGTGAAACATTTTTGAAATTCATCCACAGGGGGAGGAATTATTGAAAAAGGTTTTACTAATGATGTCTATTGTGACCTTGACCCATGACTTATGTTTGCAGGGGATATAAAAATCAAATTTACCAAAATATAATATGGACATTCAGAATCATAATTGTAGTGTAGGCCTTTTGAGTATTTTCTGGTGTTGTGTAGGTTGTACCCTTACCAACTTTAAAGGTTTAAGTTACACAAGTTACACAAAGTAGACAAAGTTTCAATTTTCCAATTTCTGAAGTGAGATGCTCAGGCTGCTGAGTAGCATACCCGTCAACCTCCCAAAACCAAAATGAGGTAGATTTCCTTCAAAAATGAGGGAGAATTGACCAAAATGAGGGCAGTTTTGCCTAAGCATAATTTTTCTAACTTTTTTCACCATTTTTAATATAACAAATAAACCAACTAGTATGTCTATACCTAAGTATGTTTGTTGAAAAAAAATTCACCCTTCCTCAATACACCCCCCCCCCCTTAATTACTTCTCATATTTAAGGGTACCTTTAGTGAAAGAAATTGCTCAACTACATAATGAAAACTGCCCCTTTTGCTCAAACTGAGTCAAAGAATTTCAGTTTGACTTTTATTTTTAAATGTATTCAATCTAATCCTGTATTATCTCCGTGTAACAAAATATGTCCATTTCTTCAGAGTATTAAATGCGTCAATTGTAATTCATATATTCCGTGGGTAGTGATCAGTCTGGATCTGGATCTGGATGAATACGTTGAAGGGCCTTTCGGCATAAACTCAACGGGAGAGAGAGCGCGGAAGACTTAGTCCCGCTGGTGAACGGCTGCGACGGAAGCAGCCTAATGTCTTGGCATGCACAACGTCCTCTTCCAGATGGTTCCAATCAACAACAGTTTTTGGGAAAAATGAATTCTTATAAATTTCACTATTACAATTAAATGGTTTAAAGCACCTTGTGTTATTTGTGGAATAACTCTCCAAGATGTTGTCAGTTTGGAAGTCAGTGTATCTCTTTACAGCGACTCTACGCCGGTTTCGATGAAGCGGTGTCAGATAGGCCTGCGATGGCAGTGCTGGCACCTGCCCCCCCCCCCCCCCCCCCCCCCCCTCCCGACCACCTTGTAAAAGAATACCATACGACTGGCCTTCCTCCGGTCCTGTAGTGATGGCAGCTTCAGGCTATCTAGCATCCGGGTTACACATCCGTGATATAAATATAAATCGGGCCGCCTGCCTCTGAACTTTTTCAATCTTATATATGTCCTTCTGTAGGTGAGGGTCCCAGATTATAGAACTGTACTCTAAGGTGGAACGCACAAGAGCTTAAAGTAAGCTGTTTTACGACACGACTCCGGACAGTGCTTTAGATTTCGACGTAAGAAGCCGAGTGTGCAGTTGGCTTTCTTAGTAATATTGGAAATGTGGGTGCTCCACTTTAAGTCCTCGGATATAGTAACACCAAGATACGGGTTCTCGGGGACTTGTTGTAAAATATGGTTATTAAGTTGGTAAAAATGTGACGACTTCTGATTAACAGAAAGGATATAACACTTTTTAGCGTTGAAACGCATTCCCCACGTATTGGCCCACGCTCCTAGGTTACTAAGGTCCTTCTGTAAGGTATTATGGTCTACTCTGGATTTAATGGCCTGATATAACAAACAATCGTCCGCAAATAGACGTACAGTTGACTTAACAGAATCCAGCAAGTCATTAATATGACATAAAAATAAAATCGGGCCCAGGACGGTACCCTGCGGCACTCCGGACACTACTGGAACTGGTTCGGATTCGGCGCCATCTACGACTACGCGCATCTGTCTGTTCGTTAGAAAGTCGCACAGCCACGAGTTAATATTTCCATCTATACCATACTGGGCCAACTTATGTAGAAGTTTCTTATGCGGGACCGTATCAAACGCCTTACTAAAATCGAGTATGGCTACGTCCACTTGGGCTCCTATATCATATTTGGTCAGTAGGTCGTGTACTGTAGTGACTAGCTGTGTCTCACAAGAATAACCGCTCCTAAAACCGTGATTAAGTGAAGTAAGTATCCTATTCCTTTCCAGGTGGTCGAGCATATGCTTACAGATAATATGTTCAAGCAGTTTGCAAGTTACACAAGTCAAAGAGACGGGGCGGTAATTTTCGGCTAAGTGGACATCTCCTTTTTTAAAGACTGGTGCAATGTTCGCACTTCGCCAATCTGACGGTAGGTTGCCTGCGTCAACAGAACGTTGAAAGATAGTAGCGAGCCCAGGAGCCAACTGAACGGCACAAGTTTTCAAAACAAGGTTCGGGATCCTATCAGGGCCTTGGGCTTTGGACGGATTTATACTATGTAAAAGTTTTTCCACTCCCTCACTAGTAATATACAAATAAGGAATACTCTCCTTGGCACGTTTACTAGTAGTAGGCAAACTGGAGTTGTCTCCCTCCTGTGTGAAAACTGACTTAAATTGGGTCACTAATATCTCGGCCTTGTCTTTACTATCGTTCAATGAGCAGCCCATCTTTTTCAGTGGCGCTATACCAACAAAATCCTGCTTACGTGACTTCACGAAACGCCAAAACGATTTGGAATTATTTTCGTCTTTCCCAAAACTAACTAGCCCAACGCCCCAGGCAACCCAAATTTTTGCTGGGCTGGTAAAAATTCTTGCTGGGCTAGTAGTAATTCTTAAAGAAACTATTCAAAAAAACTCAGTTAAAGTTATCTTTGGGCTAGTGGCTGAAAAAAGTTTTCCGAAAGACTGAGTGATACATGTACGTAAAAACAGGAACAAATCAGCATTTCAGCATATTTCTAAAAAGATGTGAAACATAATGGATGTTACAATCATATATTGTGCTCTTCTACAAAGGTGAACGTGAATTAATTGCTGCTCAATTTAATCTGCTGTACATTCTTTGTATACAAGTGCAATGAATTTAAATTAAGCCACGTGGACGTGAAATTTCACGATGTTGAAAACAGAACGTGAATTACAAGTATTTAGTTCTGTGACTACCAATCAATGGTTAAAAATTAACTTTCTTTTATTCGGCGATAAAGTTGGTGAAAATAAGCTAAGATTTTTCAAATACGCACAAATTGAAGAGGACATATATTAATTTTGATCTATATTTCTATTTTCTATTCTATAAATCCATAAATGAACGCATGAATGGCTACCATACTTGACTCAAAGTCAATTAATTAGGCTACATCGCACAAACAAATGTTTACCCCTCTTTATTAATCCAATGATCTATCTAACTATCATGAATAAATACAACACGTCAACAGGTAACGTTACCAGATAATGGCTTCACATGGAAAAAATTGAAACAATGACCCAGACTGGAGGTGTTCCCTTGAATGCAGGAGTTTTCAGTGCGGGACTTTCATTAATCAGGGATGTAAATAAGCACTCGCCTACTCGCCAATGCAACTAAAAATTCAGTGTGGACTACCAAAAATGTTTTTCTGATCGCCCACTTGGCGACTGTAAAATTCCGATCATAATTGTTTTCTTGTTTCGTAGTTGTCGTAATTGACGTTGTGAAACAAAAACTCATGGTTATATTTGACAATTTTTCAGTTTGATTTCTCGAGGAAAATGAATAGATCTCCCTTATTTCCTTGTAAAGACACAACATAATTTTTAATCAGTATACCAAAACTTCATCTAACATTTCCAAAAGCGCACAAAGTAACTGTCTGGAGACTGACATATAAGTGCATGAAATACGTTTATAACTTTATTGATTTATTTAAAGGTACTTGTGCATGAGACGACCAAAATCAAAACCCTACTTTAATATCTAAAATATAGATACATTTTAAATCTGAAGTGAAATTTATGCGGAAAATGAAAATTTACTTATTAGAAACTGATTTGATGAAAGAACGGTATTGGAAAATAAAGAGCGCTGACCTCAAATGACGTTCAACATATCAACGTCGCCAAATAAAATCAACATGTACAATGGTCTCTCTCTCATTTTTGGCCTTAATTTCGTACATGTACACCTTTACGATGGCGATGACTTAATACTGAGAAGGAGAAAAAAAAAGGGGGGGGGGGCTTAAATTTAAAAATATTATTTTGGGTACGTTTTGATGTGGGCTAATTGTTTTTTATGTGGGCGCCTAAATTTATTGACTATGGAGCCCACTTGGCCCCTGAAAATTTCAACGAATTTTCATCCCTGTTAATGCTGGGGTTTTAAAAAAAATTTGGCAAAAATGAGGGAGACAGAGTAAATTCGCTGTATGTTAAAATGGATTGACAACATATGACGATTATATTGTTATTTCCGCAATAAAGACACATGAAATATGAAGTCAATCATGTCATATACTTGATAACTATATTTTCTTACAGATAAAACTCTGATAATCGGCAGATTCAACGTGGAAAACGGTCACATGATTATCACGTTCCAATGTCACGTGAGCTATAGCGGACACTTCGGGTACCGACATTTCAGCCTCGTACGTAATTTCCATTGGAAGACATTTCGAACGATTGTGTATGAAGTATAGAAAATGCTATCAGTAGTCCGTGACTTTGAAAAAATCTGTTTCAGTTAATTGATTTTTGGGTCTATATTAGTTCATGCTTTATTCCGTACGAGTTCATATAACATTTTAACATTGTACGCACCAAAATGTTTCGGCCACGCATGTTTTCCGATTTTCATGAAATTTCAGAACAAAAAATAAAAAATAAAACTTATTTGAATTTAGCTTATTTGAATTTATCTCGCTGTATTTTTCATAACAAAGGGGGTTCCCTTATTGATGCAGGTATCGGAATTTAGAAAAAGATGAATTTCCAAAAATAAAATCATTTTACAGTGTCGACTCACATAGGAGACATCTGATACGTTACTAACGGTTAGAAGCAAATGGTGTGGTTATTCAGATTACATGCACAAAACCCTCCCACCTTCCGGTCTAAAGGGACGCACAATACTTGAACACAACAACATTCTCACTGTAGGATGGCGACACAAATACAGGGGCCCGAACAACAGCTGATGTAAAAGTAATTGGATAATATGAATCAAGGCAAAGCCTTTTTGTGCGAGCGGAGAGAAAATAGATATGATTATATAAAATAAAAAAAAAATCTTTCTTTTTTATTTTGACTATGATGGTTTATCTTATCTTACAAAACTTTCTGTTTGACGATCGCCAAAAAAGGTAGTATAAGGAGAGTGGAAACAAGGAAGCATTTGTAAAATTGATCTAGACCAGCAGATGAACATTTTAAGGGGGGGGGGGGCTTAAAATATGGTTCTTTAAAAATATGGTTCTTTATAATTCATTTTTATTTTGTAAGAATAATGTTTAGGCTAGCTGAAAATAAATTACTTGAGAACAAAAGAAAAAAACAAACATTCCGACTTCTGACAGTACGAAACCATCCGAGACGAGAAAAGCAATCAGAGTGAAACGTCTCATTTAAAACCGGAAATGTCGGATTTCACGTGGTTACGCCGCCTTGTTGATGCTTTATCGTCACCTGATTTACGAAAAAATATTTTCCATAAATTTAACTTATAAACAAAAATTGAGTATAACATATACGTCTACGTGGAGTCGAAAAAAAATTTAAATGGCAATATCCAGCATCTCCGCAGCAACTCTGTCTGCGAGGGGACGAAAGTTTTTGAAAGCATAGTAGTGCATTCTCATTCTTTGATTCAGCATATTTTCTCAATAAGATATGTGTATACGCGTTACCATAAGGGCGAGCTTCGCTCGCTATTAACTGCTTTTATGCACTCAAAAATAGTACGTCCGTGTTCCATCAAAAATAAGAAAAACTTAAAGTAAAGATTAAGATGTTACACGTACAAGGATTATATTCCTTTTTTTTTTTAAATATAAAACCTTTTATTTTTAACAAAATAATATGTTCTATCCTTTATTCTAATGCTATCTGTTTGCAACGCGCATTTTGATTGGTTGAGCGATAAAAAACTGTAAGGGGATTCACGTTTCACTACAGCTTCTGCTATGACGTCATGAGTTCCCATTGCGACATTGTTAAAAGCAGACGTTTTCTAGCGCATTACTTACCATTTGCATCAGAATAGGGTTATCATACTGATGTTTTACAAAAACTGACAGCTAGGTTATCGGCGAATCCCCTGTCAGAAATACGATACTTACCCTATCAGTTTTTGTAAAACACACGCCTGGTAACCCCTAAATATAGAAATGTCAAAGATAGAGAAAATATCCATTGTTTTGGCTAAGTTTCATAAACATTTGTTCGTCATACCTTGAAAATAATTTTTTTTTTTTTTTTTGAATATAAGGATTAAGGCGTAATTTTCCAATTGTGACGACAGGATAACGTTATGATTTACATCCGGATAAAAACTATAGAAAAGTTGCATTATTACTTTGAACAACGTCCATTGTTTAATCTTCATCTATGGAGTTCACTTTGTAAATAAAATCAGTGTTTCAAGTACTTTGATGGAGGTAATGTAGACTTTCCATATATTGGAAAGTATAAAAAAATATTCGGAGACCATTTCGATCCGTGTTCGATTCTTCCTTAAACACACACAAACATGCTTTGCATTGGTCAACCAGAGTTGAAAAAAAGACAACGCTTGAATCAGACTAGGAACATTGTCTTTGTCATAGAGTGGTGGTTAGCCATTAACTGCTTTAATTGAGCATAGTATGAGAGGAAAAATTAAATTAAACTTCCCCAATCATGATGTACAGCAATATCCCCTCTTTAAATACCTGCTTATGACGTATCATTACGCCATGCAAGAACATGTTTTAAGTATGAGAATTTCATGTTGGGTACAAAAAGGCTCAACAGTAAGCTACAATGTACCAGCTCAAGGTTATTTAAGGGAATAACTTTTAAAGATGTCACTTACTCGGTCCATATAATTGCAGAAAACACCGAAAACACCCTAGTATTTACAGAAAACACCGATAAATGTACAGAAAACACCCATATATCATTCAAAAACACTCTCAGGATGGTAAAGTGGACCGATTTTCATATACTACCAAAGTTTCATCTGTGTAAATTGCATTTTGAATGACTTAGGACAGATTAATCATGTTAATATTTGATACACACATTCTATTTTTAGATCCGCGCGTCATATCGTTTTTTCATCTATTTCATTCCTGTGCCTCACTGCCTGTGCATTTTTTAATGACTTTTTTGGTTTTTGTTTCTTGTTTGTTTGGTTTTTTTTCAAACTAGAATACCTTACCCATTCACGTTTGAAACAACAAAAGGAATGAAAAGGGGAGGGGGTCATTTTTGTCCACTTTGAATATTATTTTTTATGTATTTTGTTATTTATCTATTTCTACTTCTTATTATTTTGATTTGATTTTTTTTTTTTTATTATTATTTTTTTTTATGAATCATTATGCTTCAATCATTAAGTATGTTTGATTCGCCGACTTTGTATGACCTCCTTTGACAAAAAAAATCTTTGATCTTAAACGCATTATAGTGTGTGAAACGAACTTTACAATATCTAATTGAAATTATTCAACTTTTTCAGGGAGAGATGTCCATCTGAAAGATTCGTTGCAACAATGGTTATACCAGAATATGAAGAAGATCCTTATTATGATTATTATGATTTTCTTTTTTCATTCTAGAAATGTACAAACTTCCTAATTCTTGTTTGTTTTACAGTATGAATATGTTATGATCAAATGTACAACTGATGAAATAAAGATGAGATACTTCCTATAGAGTTTTATACATTGAATTCGATTGCAGCATCACCGTTACACATATTTCATTTAGGGTAAACTGGTCAAATTTCGACCACATTTCGACCCCGACTATTGTTTTTCCTTCAGCCAGATGTTTTCAATTACAAGGGCGGATTTAGGGGGGGGGGGGTCGGGAAAAAACCCCGGTTTCCGGGGGGGTTTTTTTGTTTTTTTTTGTTTTTTTGTTTTTTGGTGGTTTTTTTTTTTTTTTTTTTTTTTTTTTTTTTTGTAACATTAGCACTCAGAAAAATCCTGCAAACGTAGTAAAACTTGCTTAATGCCCAACAGAATTCACCATTTTGAATCAAAATTTACAAAAATTTTGTGATCGTATTACTATATCGATTCGATACCTCATCAATATTGGAGTACTTATGGATATATATATACATACAGACATTCGCGAAGTTTTTGTAAAGGGTTTTCTGTTTATTTTATGCTCGAAAAATTGTCCTCATTCCAAGTAGTTACTGTACTGTACTCGTTATTCGATCGCTACGAAGAACTTATTGCACATTTCGACATAATTTACCTATAATAAACATCGAAGAAGTGCGAGTGTATCTATCAGTTATTCAGTTTCAAAGTCGAGAAGGCAACGCAAAATCATTAGTTTTTGCACAGGAACGGTTGTGAACCTTGGAAAGAATAACATTCCGAAGTTAGACCAGGTGCCCGGGGAGAGTCAGCGTCTCCTGATTGCATGCGACACCCTTCGCAACAGCTATATGAAAAAATGTCAAATTTAGTTAATATTGTCTCGATGTACATATTGATGTACATATCAGGTAACTATTTCCTGTTTCGTGAGGATAATAGTAGCCTTACAATTACATTCCAGAACGTCACTATTCATTCTGGAAATGGGGATCTGATATGCTTTTATCATATCCCCGTATATCGACTGAAGAGCTTCCTCCATGATGATTTCATCCTTCATAGAGGATGATTAAGGACATTCTTGACCTTTTCATTGACCATCTTTTACCTATTTGGACATTAATGGATTTGGCACTTTTCTATTTGACATCGTCCTGCCTCCATTTAGAGGTTCGCGATTGCCTTGTTAATGGAAATGATACGGAAGTGTTCCAAATCTATACCATCTTGAAGAAAATTTCAAACCACTTTGTTATGCACAGACACTTGTTTCGGTTATTAAATCCTTATCAATGGTGCATAA
This sequence comes from Pinctada imbricata, assembly GCA_033119305.1. NCBI lineage: Eukaryota > Metazoa > Mollusca > Bivalvia > Pterioida > Pteriidae > Pinctada > Pinctada imbricata. The sequence continues at coordinate 85,642,888 of VSWD01000005.1, read as the reverse complement.
TAGATTGGTTTGAAGATTTCTTCGGGAAGGTATAGAGTTGGAACACTTCCGTTTTATCATAATTTATCTGTCCGCGCAGGTCACTTAAGAAGTCGGAAGATTGTCGATTTTGTCAGCTAAATATCTTCTTCATTCTTCATTTGATAGATCCAGTTTTCTCGTAAATTATTTCCATATAAGTTTAATACTCCATCTTTTTTAAAAACTCGGGTACGAAGAAAGAAGTTCAGAGGAACAAAAATGGAGACTTCCTCTGATGCAGCATCCAATACATTGGTTGGTTATGTTATGTAAGTTATCAAAATAGCCATACTGGAGCTACTGGTTTAATTTCAAAATGTTTTTCAGTGAAAAGAAAAGAGAAGGACCTCCAGCATTCCACAAGAAAGTGATACATTTTGGCTGACCATTTTATATTACAAAACAAAAAGGTTTATTAATATAATTGAACAATATTACAATATATTATTCCTGATATATATTTCTGCCTTCTAATTGAACACTCGAAACAAATTCTTTTACTGGACTGATATCAACTTTGCTGCCAATAAAAAATCCTGACAAAAATGGGGAAGGAAATGTTTGCCTAACGTCTATTTCCCTCGAAAAAATATACACAGTCCAAGTTTACTTGATAAAAAATTAAACATGTTTGATTTCAACCGGTCGGACGTCAGCTAATGCGGAAGAAGCTTGAAAAAGTTGTATGTCTCTTCAAGTGTTTTCTGAACGCATGTTCTTTTGGTTGAGACATAATGCTGATTTTATGTGCAATGTCAATTAGAGGGTTATTCTACGTATTACTATTTATACGATTTAATTTGTCAATTGGTAAGTTGAAATTTGCATCACTCTTAATTCAGAAATGACTGTCTTATTTTGGTGTTCATGGGTGTAGAATTTTGGTTGGTCACGTGCAAATTCCGTGAAGCGCGAACCAGAATCACACATTTACACCCATGGACACCAAAAGTAAGGCGGTCATTACTTATATTTACATTTATTCTGATTATCGATCATTTTTATTTGCATGCACATCGCACATTTTTCCCGTAACAGCGACCAATGCATTCTAACATTGGTAAATTCTACCTACATGTAAAGCTTGAACGTGACGTCACAATAACAACCCAAGTTATTGGAATACAATTGTAGTTCCATAACAGTAGGGCGGCCAAGCCGGATTTGCACGTGCGGCGTAAAAAAGGAAAATGTGAGTCCGCGAATGCATGACGCACTCTTTCTCGTCGGAGAAAATATGGACGCCTCCGAATTTTGGTCCTTTTCCGAAAGCTCTAGACAGCACAATTTTTTATTTCAGCAAATAAAATATCGTCAAACTTTTGCTTTTAGCTTTATATTTTACCCTCAATTAGTTTATTTTAGACAAACCTGACATTTTAATTACTAAATCGATGATTGAAGTTGGCTAAATTTTCCCGGGAAAAAATGCCCCAAAAAGTGGAAAATGAAAATGAGGTACAAAAAAATGGTCCCTCACAGATTTTTATAATATTTAAAAAAAATGACATTCATATCGGCATCTTTCAAATATCAAAAAATTACAGAACCACTTTTTCATATATTGAAATAATTCCCGTTTGAAATCAGCTGGTGTTAGCTTCGTTTCGGCATGCGCAGAATCACGATTTTGCACCCAATACACATTGAACGTGTGTCACATTGTAAACATGAATGAATCACTTTATTCGGAGTTTAAAGTATTTTGTGTATGAAAAAGTATAACTGTTGGATGATTTTTATCTCGTGAACCCATTTCTAACCTTGGAATTGCAATTAAGAAGAGATTAATGAAGGTTTCAAGCTGTTTTTTGTCCAACCCGACTTCACGAAGGTCGATGTCAGTGCAGTGCCAGTGTCGGTGTGATGTAAACTTGATGACGCAAAAACACGGTACGACTTGAGTACTTCACATACATGTACTTTCTTCAGTTCAGCTGTTTGTTTATATAGTGAAATGGATACTAGGCCGATGCCTCGATGACGAAATAAATCTAGGAACCATTGAAAACATCGACTTTTTCCTCAAGCTCAAGGTAAATAAACAAATTTGTAAACAAATATCTTTTTTCTCTTTTTCGTTCTCTCTCTCACACATACATATACACACTTTACTAATACTACCAAGATTTGTAATAATTTTCAATCACTGAACTGATCAGTTTATTAGTTCATTTATGTGCCTTTATTTTGACCAACCAAGCCTAACCCCCCCCCCCCCCCCCCCCACCTCATTGGGCCCTAAGCCATATTTTTTTAAATTTTAAAAAATTACACTTTGTCATTCACAAGTATACATGATATTATAAATGTATTTTTTTTTATTCAGAATATAAAGTGAAAAGAGAAAAGAGATTGAATGGGGGGGGGGGGGGGGTACTCACATTTACATTCACACAATGACATAAACATATAAAATGCAAAATGCAACATGGGTAATTTAAACTATGAATTTCTAGATAGATAATACATCATATTGATTATCTTGTAGTTCAAGTCATTAAAAATAATTTTTCATGAATTCCATTGGTTGAGTGTTGAATTTATCAATACTATATTCTTTCCAGTGATAAATTTATGATTGCTAAATGAATAACATATACAATCAAATAGTTATAAAGGATTAATACAATTTAAGTACAATTAATGAATCATTTTGAATTTTTCAGTTTTACTTTATGACTATGCATTAGTGAAAATTGTTTCAAAATAAACAAATAAATAAATGAGTAAATAATAAATGAATGACTTAAAACTAATTGAAAATGTAAAATTACTTTTTCAGGTCAAACTTGTTAGAAGAAATCTTGCTGTCTGAAAATCACCCAGTGGCTTATTATATGGAAGGCATGCATTTAAAAGGAAATATTAATTGGAAATTGTGTACTATGGAATAGTATATTGATATCATATTCTACATCGAATTGGTTTGAAGATTGTGCATATTGCCATCATATTCTTCTTTGTGAATTGTGAGTGTGCAAAAATACCATACAAATGGATTATTCACAGAAGATGGAAGAGTTCAAGACCTGTCAAAATTTCAGAAAATAATTAACATGATTAATGACTGTGAATCTTATTGGACAATGGCAGATATATAGTGAGATAATGAAATAAATATTTTTTGTGAATTCTTGCAGAGGATGAATTGGTCAATTAAATTTCTTCTTCATGATATGGAAATTTAAATTCAACTGTCATGGATCATGGACACATCAAATTATAGTAGTTATTTCTTTTGTAGTGCTTATCTGGAGTAAAAAAGTAAATATAGGCTTCCTTGCAAAAAAAATCACATATTTGTATCTTTTGTTTTCCAATTATTAAAAGCTCCTGCGCATTAAACAGAACAAAATTGGAATCTTTATATGTATTTTTCTCGGATACAATGAGTATATTTCAAATTTTGGATGTATTGTCTGGCATATCCAAGAAAATGTCATTTTTCCCTTGTGCGTGGCAGTTTTGTACTTGATCAGAGGAAATTAGGAAGGTCGCTGGAAAAATCTTCGGTCTGTTGAATTCTGGTGATATTTTTTACAATTTAAATGTTTGTTCATCAAAAGGTTAAAACAACCTTTCCTTCTAGAATGGTAAATTCGAATTTATATTCTGCTTTGTGAATTTCTGATGTCGAAGCGTTCGGTCGATTGACGATCTCTCCAAAATTGTCGAAACTGTGCAGCATGTCGGGGTACATAAATGAGGTACAAAAAAATGGTCCCTCACCGATTTTCATAAAATTTGAGAATTGAACACTTGGATATATTCTCCACAACATATAAAAAAATTACAGAACCACTTTTTAATATTTTTGAAAACAATCCCCCTGTTTGCGAGGAAGCGGGCATGGAAGTCGAACGTTAAGAGTACTGCTGTCATTTTGTCAGTTGATTTTCGACAAATTTACAGAATAAAACATCACATCTTGGGTATATTTAGAGACATAAAAGCTTAAAGAGTTTGTTTAATCTTTTAAAATCCGATGCCATCAATTTGCATCGCTGTTATTAGTATTTTTCTGCTGTGAATGTGTTTCGAATAAATGCTTAGTAACGGCGACGCGAACTTCGTTCGATATCAATGCGCCGTTCTAAGCAACGGTTGCCGTCACGCGCAAATCTGGCTTGGCCGCCCTACTGATAATGGGCGTTTAACATGGAGAATCTACTAAGATAAGATAAGATAAGATTTATTCAGGAATTTGGCACATTGAACATTAAAATCATGAGATGAGATAATTAATTAAAACATACCACATGATTTTGGATATCACAAAATATTTGAGTATATCACAGATTTGTACTCTTATCAACTATAATATAAGCCAATTTCTTAACACAACCATAGCACTAAATTTATGATATGTATTCTTAGCACTAATGAAGCACTATCTAATATAAAACAGTTTTTTAGCACAACCATAGCACTAAATAGTATAATATGTAATAATACTGATTGTGTTAACACTTCATTATAAAGTAATTTATGTTATTAAATAATGACTAGATTTATGTGGTTTGGGACTAGGATGTTAATAACTAAAAAATTACTAAAAAAGAAAGGATTGGTGCCCTAAATTCCTAGGATAACCCATAAAGATATTAAATCTTATTTCCAATGGGGTCCTTTTAGGTAACCGCTCCGATCAAAATGGCTAGGTAGGTTGTCAAAAACTAAGCATATAATATATTTACTGTCAATAATATATGACGAAAAAATTGCAGGTATACTGCTACTAGATTACATAATAAAATCCTGGGTAAAAGAATTTTCCAATTCACTAAAAAGTACCCTTTTCACTTCTGCCTTGAATTTCAGTTTATTCTCCACGTTTCTGACCGCTGGAGGCAACGAGTTCCAATCCTTAATGCCAGAATAGTAAAAAGTTGACGACTCCCCCCCTTTAATTGTTGGCACAAAGAATGAAGATTCCCCAGACCTTGTATTATACGATGAACTTTTCTTACTAAAATTTAAAGACAAATAAGTAATGTAAATATTGTAATTTAGAAATCATAGTGCAATAATCTTAATTTGTGTGACTTTAGCTTATTTTTCAATCTTTTCTCAGAAAATAAAAGAATTGTTTTGAAAGTTAAGACAGCATGTGCATAACATTGCTCCTACTTCAATTATCATTTTCTTTAAGGGGTAACCCAGCCAGTCAATTACTTCATGTTTAACCGTTTTCATGTTGAAATGCGAGTCAAATTTGTCAAATTATCGGAACTTTTTCGACAAAGAGATACATAATTACTTTTTCGGGGATACTCGCATCAAAACGTTCTCGCATTGGACATAAATTCGCACCTGACAATGTCATACGTTACTTTTTTTAAACATTGACAATTAACTTTAAAGTGATATTAGAACATCTGTGAAAATAGTACATAGCATTAGCTCTTTAAAAATGAAAATTTTCATGCTGTAACCACAGAAAAAAATTCCTGGTTTTGGAGGAAATCGACATTTTTGTCAATTTACCCAATAAATTTTCGGGATCGACTGTATTCTTCGTGGGTCTCAGTAAATGACGTCAGAAGTTGTACACACGACAAAGTGATTGCCTGTACACGCACATGTGTATACGCATATGGTTAAACCGTTTCAAGAATAAAACAATCAAAATCTAAAACATAGATTTTTTTATTTATTGAGCCAAAAAAAAAAAAAAAAAATAAATAAATAGATAAATAAATAAATAAATGAAATAAATAAATAAAGGGCGCACCATTCCTAAACATGCTCATGGCTGGCGATCAGCTGTAGATTCAAGACAGAAGTTTGGCATGATTTACATTCTGATTAAGAAAAATAATCGTGCTGGCCAATATTTTTAATAGATTCTGTATCTACATATAGAATTATGGATCTAGCACTTGCCGAATATTAGATCGTGGTTTGCGGGGGTTAACCCCCCCCCCCAAACACACACACGCACATTTGTCCGTTTTGAGTCGTTGAGAGAGAGAGATCATCCAATCTTTTCTATCATCAATTGCTTCTCATGAAGACCTATTTCAAAAATGTTTTCAGATATAAATTTATTGCTTCGTTCTTTTATTATTATGTTATTCCATAAAAACCGCTAGCTGTGACCATAACTTGATAATTTAAAAAAAATTGTCGAATCGTTTTTCGTTGTTAATCCCTAAAATTGTGACCATATATATCGATAGAATAAAATTTGATCCTTATTTTAATTAAAATAGATTCCGTGACATTGACTTGGAGCCTCAGAATAATATTAAAATTTACTGAGTGTTTTACCCACTGGGGAGCTCGTGAAATAAGGTCTACCCTATATCCCTTGCACCAATGCAGGTGAATTTTGAAATAATTATTTATAAAGATGAATTCAAAAAAGTATATGTAAAAATAAATTAATAACGTTTTGTTTTAGTCATTATACCCCTCATCCTCCGAAAGATTGTTTTCAATGTTCACTGTGATTCGCCCTCCCTATTTTAAATTCCTGAATCCGTCCTATGCCAAAGATATCTCCATCTGTCATTTTTCATTAAAGTGAATGATGTATATGACAATATGAATATAGGTAATACTATGTTGTACACTAAACTAAATAAAAGGATGGCAGGGGGCCTCCCGGTCTGAAACTCCAGTCGCACGCATTCCAAGTTAACCCCCCCCCCCCCCTCCCTTCTGCGTTTGAAACAGGTCGGGCTGTATATTCAATCATAGTTTCAAATCGTGCGTGTTTAGAACAAATTATAGTAAAATAGGACAGACAGAAAATATGATGTGACATCATGTGTGAAATAGTCCATCCCAAGACCCTTTCCCCCTCCCCCCCCCCTTTTTTTTTCTCACGGACAGATGCTTGGTCGCATGAAAATTACTAACATTAAAAATTAACATATTAATACTCGACATGATCAAGAAATTATCAAAAGATGTGATACTGAGCAAATTAAATGCGAACTCAGCTTCAATACCTCAACGGTATATTGCATTGTTACCGGCAGTCATGACTGCCGGTATACTGTAATCAATCGTGACATACATGCACGGATAAAATAACTCTTGGCAATATGATTGGTGGACAATTACAAAATATGCAAATATTCGTCAAGGTTATTCAGAATCTGTGCATAAGATACTTTCATCAGGTTGGCTCAAGAGTCTAGATGACTTGACAAATGAAAGTTATATCGCATCAGTGCATTTTCTTCCGAAAGATGCATCGAAAAGTCTTTGTACCGATACGTCCTACAACAATCACAGATCCTCGGAAATAACCGTAGCTTGAATCGGAAATAAAAACGGAAAAGCCCGGAAATGTGCGATTGGTCAACAAGAACAAAAAATCGTTTATTCCATTTTTTTTCGCACTAGAATTTTACAACATTCAATGTCAGCTAACTGCCGGCAAGCTTTTTGTAAAAGCTAATAATTGTTTACGCTACTTTGTCTTTCATGTACAAATTTCTACGTCATAAGTCTCTCCATCATATTTACCGGAAGTGATCATTTATAGAATCAGGGTTTCTGCAAATGGCAAAAAATAGCAACTTCAAAACTGATTTACGTATGTGTGCGGTAAGAGCTTAAAATTATTTTTGCGTATTATGGTTTATTTTTAGGGAAATGTTTAGGTAAAAGTATTATCTCATATGTTCTAATATCACTTTAATAATACGGCAGTGTTCCAACTTTATATGTTCTTGGACTTAATTTCAAATCAATTTATTCTGCACCGGACACGTATTTCGGATATTAGATCCTCATTAGTGATGCTTCCAGCCAAAGTAATTTTTAGACACAGCCAAAATTCATTTAAGTTTTTTTTTAAATGAAATTTGTGCTTTCACTTTGCAGAGAGTGTGCGGCTCTTATTTCCTGTAGGGTCAAATCAGAAGCATATCCAAAAAATCTATGTTCAAAATAGCATTGGAGGGATGGTGCGAAGATGTTTACATCCTCTAATTTCGATGATATTTTCGAATGAAATGACAAGTTGCCGATATTGCGAAAAATATTTATGCTGTCAAATTGATCAAGTGCCCAAACAAAGCTTCTTGTAGGCGACAGAGCTGGAAAGAAGTAATTAATACACTTAAAACATTTATGTCACGGGAACGAGTTAAACTGTTCCACACTTCAATAGGAAATAAATCACTTTATAAAGAGAAAATTTACTCCAAATTTTACATATCAATTAGAGTTCAAGTACACTTTTTTTTTCTAATAAAGAATCCAATCTTATCTGGTCGGGTACTCGCGACCCCTGGAATACGGTCTTTTTCGAATGACTTTCTCAAGATTTATTGATTGACCCCTCCCATGGGATGGTTTATAAGGAAGTTATAAAATCCATAGTTTGGACACCCCCCACCCTGTAGAAAGACTAAATGTTGTTCATTGCTCCCATAAGTAATTTTAAAAAGTATAAAATATTTAGTTGTAAATAAGAGAGAAACTGATTTGCAGTGATATGCGATATATCGTACGATTGCCCATATATTAATTACAGGAAAACAGGAAAGATCCCTCGAACAATATTTGTAGTTGTATCTTTGAAGTTTATCAGGTGCGCTAAGCTATGATATAGAATATTGATAGATACTTTAGTGCTTTATGCTTTAATATGGTTCTTGTAACATTACCACAAAAATATTCTGCAGCAATGAATTTTGAGCATTGTTTAAAAAAGTATGAAAATTTTTATGTCCAAAAATGTACCAAAAGACGTAGCAGAATGGGTGGGATATGATGCTACAGGACCCACATTTTAGAAATTTCAAGAAATTTTGTAACAGAAAATTTCAAATGCGTTGAAGAGACAGATGATCAACCGAAGTTGGTCGAACTCGGCTACATGTGCCCTCGGGGACTCTTGGTCTACCAGCATTGACACTCACTAAGTAGTTCAAATGTTAAAGGTCTTCAAATTCAATAAAGTGAAATTTTGTTTTTGGATCCTCATATCGTGTGATCTGCTTCCGTTTCGGTTCCTCTAGGACACACCTTCCCTACTGACAATCTAAAATAAATAATAATGATAGCAGAAAGCTTGTTTCCGTTTCGGTACAGGACGCGCTGCTTTTATACATACGTATAGTTGAATCCGCTTAGATGGGTGAATCTACGGTTTCGAAGCAAATGAGTTTTCAGGAAATTTATCATGTTATGAAGTCTCTGAAGTTTGCGTTAAAAGAGGGAAACTCATGGGCTACATCGCTCACCAATGATACTTGAAAGGGATAGTTAATATGTTAAAGGTACATGTATACCTTAAATCCGAACAATTTTGAAAACCAAAATAATATATGTATAACAAAATCCTAGCAAAAATTTTGTCTTCTGCGACAAAGAAGACATTGAGTACATTCTCCAAATAAAGTTCATAAAATCTCGAGCAACCAACTAAGAATTTTAAAATCTGAAGCCTGAAATATGGTGGCCATTCCGATGTATGAGTGAAAGACAAGCATGAAACTCACAAACCTTAACAAAAATGAATTTATTTTCTGTTACGATTTTCCTTCTAATGTCTAGGGACGGCATAGTCTGGGATGTGTCACTGGGTTGGGTGCACCCCATCCTTGATCCTCCAAAACCGGCTTATCTTTATATATTTTTTCCGCTCTTTCAGACAAAAGATTGTCTCATAGAATTTTCCAGTGCGAAAGTGGTGTTTTGGGGGGAAAAGACAGTAAAAATTCCATCTAAAAGAGAATAAAAAATATTATATTTTCACACTTTTCTATTTTCAAAATCAACAACTATATAAAAGATAAAAAATTCTCTATTTTTAGACATTTTTGACTAAAAAGACATGTTTTCCCCCAAACCATTACTTTTGCAATGAATTATGAGACAATCTTTTAACTATAACTCCGATTCAGACTTTTTCAAAACTCAAAAGTGAAGGTAAAACTGAAATAATAAAACGTCGCCTACAAGCTTAACTTGAACTGACGTTTTGGATTTTCATAATAGAAATTTACAAATATCCAAAAAAAAAAAAATTAGGTCAAGGTTTTCGCTTTCACAAACTAGTAAAGACTTTCTGGAAATTTTACAAAAAATATGGTCAACTGAAATTCGGACCCATAAAGCAACAATGTATATTACTTTGGGTATTTCATCACCTGTATTTTATGGTGACATAGTTAACAAAATAACAAAATAAGAAGGATCAGAGGTAGACAGCATAACCATTGAAAATGCGTCAGATTCACCAAACGCTTTTTATACCGTGGATATGATCCTAATGTCACCAGACGGACACTAGGCTTGGTATTTGACCAATCTACAGTCTTGTACAAGCGCATTCGTAAGACTTGCACTCTGACTGACTGTGACGACAGGACTCCATGATGGGCACTGTCCAAACTCTTTAGAGAAGACAGGGCCCCGACAACCTGTCCTCTCTGAATGTCAGTCGGAATCATCGGATGATAACATATATGAGCTCGCTACAGCCGGCAGAGCACGGACTGTATTACGCACGTCCTCTTTTTTTATCCATTTACATATTCATCTGTGTTGCTTGGACCCCTGCGTTTTGCGGTCTTGTTTGTGTGTGGTCATCTGACAGTGAGGAGGTTGTTTTACACCACAATTGTGCGTTATTTGAGACCTCTGGGTAATCGGAAAAGTGGGAGGGTTGTGCGCACGTAATCCAGGATAACACACCTTCTGCTATTTCCGTGGCAGATGGCCGTCCTAAGTCGGCACCGGTTTCCCATTGGTCTCGTTGGTTTATATGTGGTCTTTTATGTTTCATGTTTCTATGGTGTGTGTTGGTGTTCCTTATCCATTTTGCGTCCCTTTCTATGGATGTCTGCTCTATGTTTTTTTTTTTGCATTGGGTGTTCTGAAGTTTTGCTGTGGGTGCTGCAACCGAGGATTGTTGGAGATCCCCTCCTTTCTTTTGCGTGGATATCCAAACTTCACGGACGAAATCAAAAACTCCGAAAAAGAGCTAGAGTACATCGCACCCTCAGAGATCTACTTATCATCGCCCGCAACGGCAGCAGACACGAATCGCTACATGCTCTCTCATCAGTTCCAGCAGTTCAATTGAAATCTATCTTTGGCGATCGCGAAGCACAGGTTCGAAAGGAAGCCTTATTAAGTAGCTTCACCAAACGATGGTGTAAATCGAAAGGAGTCGAATCGCATGCTCTGAATGGCTGGAAAACCTCATTTTGGATATTACCGATACTCGAATTGATAACTTCCACAAAAATCCTCATCTTTTTGAAAATCCATGTTCTAAATCTGAAAGATGTTTCAAATTCAAGTTACACACATTACATGAAAAATATGTTTTCTCGCCTTCAGACAAAGCAGCCAACAACACCATAATTATTTGAAAATGTTACTACATTTGTAAAAAAAATCAACACCATACATCCACGAAAATCAATATTTAGAAGGACTCGACTCTGTAATTGTTTCAAGATTCTTTCTGAATGAAAAGCGATTTCAGAAATTCAACAGTGTTTGGACGGTATTTCTTATGCATCATATAATTAAGGCACGTCTCATTAGGGGTCCACCTTAATTATCTTTCATAAGCGAATGGTGTGCAAGATGTACTATATTTCATATTCTATTTCATAAGAAAAAGTGTTTGTGTTGACATCATATATTCTCAAAGCTGAATTTTGGTTTCTTTTTCCTATCAAATCAGACGTTATGCTTTGTACATAAATATGAAGCATATATGTGTTATGATAAGAAGAAGGGAGGAGATCTCCAACAAGACCCCTTTGCAGCATCAACAGTAAAACACCAAAACACCCGATGCAAAAACACAAAAGACGAGTACAGCATGAGACGGAAAAGAGACATACGACATGTAAACATCAAACACAAAAGACTACACATAAACCGACGAGACCAATGGGTAACCGGTGCCGACTTTGGACGGCCATCTGTCATGCAAGTAGCAAATGGTGTGGTTATCCTGGATTACGTGCGCACAACCCTCTCAAGGGATGATCCGATAACTATTGCGAAATAAAGTCTGAAAACTGAGCCATAATATAGGCTTTTATGTCAGCCACGTCCCTCCGACTAGCAGTGTATTGTAATCACGCAATAATGTAGGTAGACGTTCCACGGGTAAGCGCTGAGTTCCTTAAAGCTCGACTACGTTGGAGACCAACGCTCAAACTAGCAGTACTCATTGATACGCTTAGTCTACTTTCCATTTGCGATTGAGAACAGACTCTAAAAGTCAGAACACGGCGGTTAACAGAAACTGACAAATTAAACCATCATTGCAAAGAAGTCAGAGCTTTAATGTGTTTCAAAATGTGTTCCAAACACTAAACGGAAGCATAGGTCTCACGGAAGACGACGAAACCGAAAACTCAGGATAAGATCTAGATTACACCGTACCCTTAACGATCTTCTGAGCATTGCACGCAACGGCGGCAGACATGAACTGCTTCATGCTCTCTCATCAGTTCCAGCAGTTCAATTGAAATCTATCTTGGACGAAGCACTGGTTGCATTCTTAAGAAATACTGATTGATTCAGACTTAATATCATTGTTGCATTCGCACAGAATAAACTTTATCCAGTTGTTAAAAACATCCCACCTAAAAACGATTCATAAAAATTTCATTTATTAACAAAGGATTCGATCTTCTTAACATCTCTAATATTTTTCGGGATCATCGTGTACAAAGTGCTATTCCTCAATATTTTGAAAATTAAGAACCTCCTCTTATTTGTTACAAATATAAGAGACCTATTCGAAATTTCGTTTTTAACTACAACAAAGTTACATCAGATCCTAAAATACTTGAATCATGTCCTGCTTCTTGAGAATGTGCAACATCTGAATATCTATATAAACCAGCTGGTCATATTATTACAGGTGACTTTTCAATTATCCAAGACAGGCAGCTCCGTGGTCTTCTCAAAAAAGGACCTAAGTATAGAATCCCATCCAAGATAGATTTTATTAAATGTCGCGAAGTACTAAAGGAAGCCTTAGATAACTATACCAAACGATGGTGTAAATCGGAAGGAGTCGAATCACATGCTCTGAATGACTGGAAAAACCTCATTTTGGACATTACTGACATTCGAATAGACAACTTCCACAAAAATCCTCATCTTTTTGAAAATCCAAGTTCTAGATCTGAAAGATATTTTAAATCCAAATTACGTAATTTACATGAAAAATTTGTCTTCGCTCCTGCAGATAAAGCAGCCAACAACACCATAATCATATGAAAACTTTACTATATATCAACTTTAGTTTCGGAACTTTCGTCTACAAATACATACTCATATTAAAAGCAATGAAAGTGTCCCTAACATTTTGAGCAAACATAACAGTGAAATTTCTTCATTCAACATCCCTATTTCTAAATTGGATCTTCCTACAATATACTGCATACCAAAACTGCACAAATCTCCTCTCAAATTTAGATACATTGCTAATTCAAGCAACTGCTCAACTACAAGTTTGTCTAGAAATCTGACGTCAACCCTCACGGCAGTAAAGGAACACGTTGCTAAATATTGTGAAACTGTTCTTAACAGGAAAGATGTAAATTTATTTTGGTCTATAAAAAATTCCGGGGATGTCATTGACAAAATAAAATCTAGAAATTTTCAAGCCAATACGATTTCTTCATACGATTTTTCAAATATGTACACCACGCTTCCTCACGACAAGATCAATGATCAATTTCCAAACTCATTAAATGGTGCTATAATCGAGAGGGGAAAACTTATATTTGTACATCTGAATCAAAGGGTTTCTTTTCCGCTACAGAATACAAATCATACAAATCATGGACATGTAGCGACCTGTGTAGTGCCTTGTCCTTCCTCTTGGACAACATTTATGTAAGATTTGGTGAGAATCTCTACAAGCAGGTTGTAGGGATTCCTATGGGTACAAATTGTGCGCCTCTTGTTGCAGATTTATTTTTATACACATATGAAAAAGAATTTATTCAAAATCTTCAAAAGCAAAGAAAACATGATGATGTGAAATGCTTCATTGGTACTTCTATGGTCCGTCGATGCTCAATTTGGTGCTCTATTGTGAGTGCTGTTGGGATTATCGTCAGGATCTTCTTTAACTCATTCTAGGTACCTGGATGATATTCTTACTATCGATAATCCTGTTTTTGAAAAGTATAAAGATGTTATTTATCCACACGAATTGACTCTAAACAAGGCAAACTTTACAGACACAGAACACCATTTTTGGACCTAAATATCAAAATTGTCAATGGAGAAATTCATACAAGTGTATATGACAAACGAGATGATTTTGGGTTCAACATAGTAAATTTCCCCTGGCTTGACGGTGATGTCCCTAGATTACCGTCATACGGTATCTACATTTCACAGCTCATCCGATATGCTAGAGCATGTACTGATGTTTTGGATTTTCATAATAGAAATCTACAAATTACAGAGAAACTTTTAGGTCAAGGTTTTCGCTTTCACAAACTAGTAAAGACTTTCTGGAAATTTTACAAAAATTATGATCAACTTCTTTTGAAATTCGGACCCATACAAGCAACGGAGTACCGTATAATATAAAATTTTCGCGAGATACTAATTTTCGCTATATTCGCGAGTGAGTTTGAATCGCGAAAAATTATTCTCGCGAAAAATTGTGTTTGATAAGGTTGATCATAAATTAATAATTCCGTTTCATTTGTTCATATATTACATGTGCCATTGTTCATTTTTCCTGATTAGATGTAAAGAAAAGTGAATTGAGTGTATTCTCATGATAGAAATAACTAATACTTCCATAATAAAAGGTACAAAACAGTAACATCATATGAACATTTTTGTTTGTAATTTAGAAATCGTGAAAAATTGTACTCGCGAAAATAAAGACAACCTATTTTACCATGAAATCGCGAAATTTGATACTCGCGAAAATTTCTGGTTATACGGTATATTACTTTAGGTATTTCACAACCTGCATTTTATGGTGACATAATAAAATAAGAAGGATCAAAGGTAGACAGCATATGTATCGAAAATGCGTCAGAGTCATCAAACGCCTTTTATACCGTGGATATGATCCTAATGTCACCAGACGGACACTAAGCTTGGTACCTGACCAATATACAGTCTTGTACGAGCGCATTCTTAAGACTTGCACTCTGACTGACTGTGACGACGGGACTCCATGACGGGCCCTGTCCAAACCTCCTTAGAGAAGACAGGGCCCCGACCACCTGTCCTCTCTGAATGTCATTCGGACTCCTCGGGTGATAACATATATGAGCTCGCTACAGCCGGCAGAGCACGGACTGTATTACGCAGGTCCTCTTTTTATATCCATTTACATATTCATCTGTGTTGCTTGGACCCCTGTGTTTTACGGTCTTGTTTGTGTGTGGTCATCTAACAGTGAGGAGGTTGTTTTACACCATAATTGTGCGTTCTTCGAGACCTCTGGGAAATCGGAATAGTGGGAGGGTTGTGCGCACGTAATCCAGGATAACCACACCGTCTGCTATTGACGTGGCAGACGGCCGTCCTAAGTCGACACCGGTTGGCCATTGGTCTCGTTGGTTTATGTGTAGTCTTTTATGTTTCATGTTTCTATGTTGTGAGTTGGTGTTCCTTGTCCCTTTTGCGTCTCTTTCTGTGGGTATCTGTTCTGTGTTTTTGCATGGGTGTTTTGGGATTTTGCTGTGGGTGCTGCAACCTAGGGTTGTTGGAAATCCCCTCCTTTCTTTCATAATTCAGTAATAGTTGCAATCGGACTTGGTTGAGAATATGAAATAATTCGATGTTTTGCGTCGAATGGCGAGCTTAGAGCGTCAAGTCATACTCTGTTTTCGGAACAAGAGTAATATTGATTAAGGCTAGCTGGGCAGGTGCGTGCCTTTATGTAGAAATATTTTCTTAAAATGGAACAACGTTTGAAAATCCGTATACTCTGCATAAATACCGCTCTTCATAATCCTTTTAAAGATAGAAATTAACACTGTGAAATATTCCAATTCAATTCCAAGTACATCCGTTCACATTGGCAGATCAGTCAGGAATAACCGTGAATTAGTTGTGTTTAGATAATCAACACCCATCAGCCACGCAGCCCCAAAATTTATGAAGGACCCAATACTCTGTTTCGGTTTTATGATATCATAATAGTCGTTTTTTTTTCTTTTTATCTTTTTTTAATTTTACAGCAAATGTTTTGCAGGGTGTTTCGGTGGTATTTCGTAAGAATAGGAATATGTTATATTTTTCTCGATATATTTTAAGGCCCAACTCATCAGGAGTCCACATTAAAAAGAAGCGAATGTGTGATAAAATCACCTATATTTTTGTATTTTGAAAATGCTACCATGAGTTACTGTTTAAATAATCAACACCCATCAGGGACGCAGCCCCAAAATTTATATATCCATGCCATCTTGCGACGTCTTTCGTTATATTTAGGGCATAATTTTCACAGATTTTGGTCATATTACATTGTTTAGATTGAGGATCACTGACTAGGGTTAAATACCCGAAACGTGCATGTCTGGTCCATGCTGTAAATTTATCGGCTCTTAAATGATGCTAATGAATTTGAAGACGTTTAACATAACAGTGGAATTTCTTAATTCAACACCCCTATTTCAAAATTGGATCTCCCTACAATATACTGAATAGTGCATACCAAAACTTCACAAGTTTCGATACATTGCTAATTCTAGCAACTGCTCAACTACAATTTTGACAAGAAATCTGACGTCAGCACTCGCGGTTATAAAGGAATATGTGGCAAATACGATTTGTTATACGACTTTTCTAATATGTTCACCACGCTTCCACACGACAAAATTAATGATCGATTGTCCAAACTCATTAAATGGTGTTTTGATCGAGGGGGGGGGGGGTTTATTTGTACATCTGAATAAAAAGTATATTACATTGGGTATTTCACAACCTGAATTTTATGATGACATAATTAACAAAAAAAGAAAGATCAAAGGTAGACAACATCACTATCGAAATTGTGTTAGAATCACCACACGCCTTTTATATGGTGGATATGCTCCTTCTGTCACCAGACGGACACTTTGGAACTGGACCAATCTTCAGTCTTGTACGAGCGCACTCTGACTGACTGGAACTCCATGACAGGCCTGTCCAAACCTCTTTAGAGAGGACAAGGCCCTGACAACCTGTCCTCTCTGAATTTCAGTCGGATTCCTCTGGTGATCACATGCATGAGCTCGCTACAGCCAGCAGAGCATGGACTGTATTTCGTATATCTACTGTTTTATATCCATTTACAAATCCATCTAGTATGTATTTCTTGGGCCTGCGTCATGCTGTCTGTTTGTATGTTCATATTACAGTGGGAAGGTTATTTTACACCACAATTGTGCAGTCTTCGATACCTCTGGGTAATCGGAAAAGTGGGTGGGTTGTGTGCACGTCATCCGGATAACCACACCGTCTGCTACTTGCGGCACGGTTGCCCATTGGTCTCGTTTGTTTATGTGTGGTCTGTTGTAATTGATGTTTCTATGTTGTGCGTTGGTGTTCCTTGTCCCTTTTGTGTCTCTTTCTGTGCGTGTCTGCTCTATGTATTTGCATTGGGTGTTTTTGAGTTTTGCTGTGGGTACTGAGGCCTGGTGTTTTTGGATATCCCTTCCTTTGTTTTCCATCAACATAGCAATCGCGAATTCCCAAATAGAGGCAGAACCAGACTGCCCGTGAGGAGTGACCATCCTCTGACTGCATTCGACACCCACCGCGAATGCCAAATCTTGGTTATGTCCAAATAGGTAAACGACGGTCAATTGGAAAGGCTGTACTGAAGAATATCTTGACTCTAAGAAAAAGACGGGCATCTCAAGTGGAATCCGACCACGCATCGGCATCGTTAGAATGGTTATTTTGATTTCCTGCGCGGATCCAGGGGAAGGTAGGGGGATTGAAGATCCGAACTCCCTCTCCTGAAATTTACAAATTTAAAGAGATTCGAAATGCTTATTTTAAAGAAAAGAATCGGGGACATTAATATATCTTTTCCCCCAAAATCTACGCTTGCCAATTTTATTAAACCCCAGTATTTTCTAGATGGTAAAATGATATATTAAAATGATTCATTAAATCTGCAACTACAAGTATACGTCTAAATTTTATGATGTTGGATATCTTCCACATCATATCAAATTACTTTCATACTTTAACATGAACCAAGGATTTTACATCACCTTAAACCAAGGTCATGTGACCAAAGTAAGGATTGCTTTGAATTTTAGTAAGTTAAATTGCGTATGCTTATCTTGTTGAGGTTGTATCTCTTTAACCCAATATCAAATCAGCTTCATACATTATGTATTTCAGTATCCTTTTGCTCTTGAATCCAAGATTTCACGTCATCCTGGAATGAAACGCAACCGTTCCTATGGAAAATCTAATTTTTTTGCCTTGCCTTCTCGGCTTTGAGACTGAATAACTGATAGATTCTTCTTTAATGTTTACATACATGTCTATCTTGTCCAAATCTTATCTCTAAATGAAACCATATATCACATCGTTGTCATCATATAGTTTGTTGTTTGCTCATGATGGCCGTAAGTTACGACATTACACCATCATCTTCACAATAATGTCTGAACCATATTCCCGATTACTTTCATACGTAACAATATTGTTGCTCATGATCCAAAGGCTTTACATTACCCACGCCCAAAATTATGTGACTAAGCTCAAAAGCCGGATCAAAGGTGACACATGCGTAAGATTTATCATGAGAAACTAGATATGGTACTTGGTTAATCTACAGCCTTGTACGAGTTCAGTCTTAAGAAAAGAAGATAGGAGATCTCCAACCAGACCCTGTTGCAGCACCAACAGCAAAACACCGAAACATCCGATGCGAAAACATAAAACACGAGTAAACTAAGAGACGAAAGAGGTGACATACGACATATAAACACTAACACAAAAGACCTCACATAAACCAACGAGACCAATGGGCAACCGGTGCTAACTTTGGTCGCCAATTTGCCATACAAGTAGCAAATGGTGTGGTTAATTTTGGATTACGTGCGCACAACCCTCACTTTTCTCCGATTACCCAGAACGTACAATTGTGGTGTAAAACAACCTCCTCTTTGTTAGATGACCACACACAAATAAGACCGCAAAACGCAGGGGCTCAAGCAACACAGATGAATATGTAAATGGATATAAAAAGAGGGCGTACGTAATACAGTCCGTGTTTTAGAATTACATTCTGAGTGATGGTGCAACAGAATTCCATAAATGGCCCTGTCCAAAACCTCGTTATAGAGTAGACGGGGCCCTGACCACCTGTTCTCTCTTAATGTCGAATGATAAGATGTATCGTCCCTCTTGAGACGGCAGAGAAAGGACATTTAGATATTCATCTGCGTATTGCTTTGGCCCTTGTGTTTTCTGTATTGTTTGTGTGGTACTCTTACAATGAGGGGTTATTATACTGTACATAAAAAGTGTTTGTTCTTTGAGACCTCTGGTTAACATGAAAAGTTGGGGGGGGGGGGCTGTCCGCACGTAATCCGGATAATAAGACAAATTGTCACTAACGTGGCAGATGACCGTCCTAAGTCGACATAGATTGTAAATTCATTCGTTCTTGTTGGTTTACGTTTTGTCTTTAGTGTGGTGTTTTATATTATATTTGATGTTCCTTGTCCCTCCTGCAACTCATGCTGTGTATGTTTACTCTGTGTTTTCGCTGGGGTTTTTGTTGTGGGAGCTGCAACAAAGTTTCCTTGGAGATCCCATCCTTTATTTTCCAAGGGAGGGAGATATGTTGACGATCACAGATGAAGTCGGTTACGATCGACTCTATCTAGTCTTACTCCCATATTGTAAGTCTGCTTCTTTTCATGTGGTGGAGGGTTTTGATTACTTGTTTTGGTTCCTGTTGTATCCTGATTTTTGTTTGCCTTAGGTTTCATGATTTTCTGCATTATCGATTTTTGTATTGTGTATGGAATGTGGTCATTAGTCCACTATTTGTCATTTGAGCCTTTATTTTTTTTCAAGAAAGCTTTGATCAAATTTTTAATACAAAATAATTTTTTTCATTCAAGGATCACCTTCCAAACCTCATGTTTCTTCGGGAAATCCAGTCATTGTTGAAGGAAACACTGCAACGTTGAATTGCTCCAGCAAACAGATCACAGAACCTGATAATGGCACATCTAGCTTAACTTATACTTGGTTTGTGAATGGAGATAGCCAACTACCATGTAATTTCAAAGCCTCGGGGCCGATGCTAAGAATTCAAGCAGTTACAGTAGATGATATGCTAAAGAATATTTCATGTCGAACAAATCAAAGCTTGCTTCAGTCTGAGCTCAGTGAAGTATTTAAGCTAAATATCTATTGTGAGTATTATATCAACAGATCACTACATATTTGAATATTTATGTGTTATTTTCCTTGTGCTTTCATTCCTTACCGAAGGAGCTATAGCTTTCCTTGACTTTTACCGTTCCTCTAACAGAATGACGTATATTTTGTTTGTCCGTTTAGAACACTTAATTTTTTTCAGATATTCCCTCACCGATACAGATATATTGAATAAAACTATAGAATTAATTATAGTTGCCGTGGTGTAACATTTTGAACACTTATAAAAAAAGTATAATCTTTTACACATGTTACGTGTTTTGAGATTTTTTTTTTTTTTTGCGTACACGAGGAATCTTGTGTCAACAGGATGGGGGTTGTTACAAATCATTTCAGGTGAATACACAGTATATACAATATGCATGAATATATATATGCTGCTTTATGAAAATTTCATCATATATTCCACAATAGCGCATTCAAGACAAATGTCAATGATAAAGGTGAAGGTCATTTTCAAGCTAAAAATAGCTTTAGACAAAGTTAAGAAATTCAATAGAATATCTGTTTCATTTCAAAATGGTCTGAAATTTGGTTATCAAAGGTAAAATGCACTTTTCTTCATAAATTTAATACGGAAGTGTTCCAACTCTATACCTTCTTGAAGAAAATTTCAAACCAATTTTGTATGTAGCAGGCTTTAAGGATGAGAAATTGTGTACCAAAAAAGAAGGAGGTGCTTAGGACAAAACTTCTTGGGGATAATTTGATAAAAAATATTAAACTGTGTTTCAGCCAAAGGTACCAGTGTCATGATGGGGTTAAAGGTCAAGGTTATTATGATCATCTTAAGAAGGTCAAAGACATTCAGAAATTGAATATTTAGGTAACAATCCATCCATCAGTATCCATCAGTTTCACTGATTTTGTCTTTATTTCATTATACAGCTGTTTAACTGACAGAGATGCCGACGGTGTATTCGTAATTGATGCTATAGGAATTTGAAAGTTACTCCATGTATTCAGATTTTGTTCTAAGAGCTAGATGTCTTTCGGCTAAGCTTCTCAATCAAGGATACATTTTTGACCGACTAACATCGTCACTTAGGACGTACTATGGTCGATATGGGGAAACGGAAGCACACTATGACGTCCCCTTGTCCAGAGTCATAAATGATATTCTGACATAGACATTTTGTCTTACTTTGTGGGAGTTACCGATTGTAACCTTTCTACCGAATTGAAGTGGTGGGTGTTGCATACAAGCAGGAGATGCTCACTCTACATGGGCACCTGATCTCACTCCTTCGCATGGAGTTCACTTCTCTTTATATAGTATTTTTTTATTTCTGTTCCGTTGCCTTTGCTCTGGTTTTACCCTGGTTTTGTATGCCCTTGGTTAGATTATTTTTTGATTAACAATTTTGTAATTCTTAATGGGAATATGGTTTTGTCCATATCTGTCATTTGTTACAATTGGTGCGTGTCACTGCTGGTGGACCTGGAGTCCCCGAGGGTACATGTAGACAAGTTCGATCAACTTGGGTCGATCGTTTCTTCATTGTTGGAGATCCCCTCCTTTGTTTCACCACATTCGAAAATTTCTGTTATCAAAATTTCTTTAAAGGGGTAGGGCCACGAAGCCCGATATTGGCCCTAATTTTGAACATTGGTTTTTATAGAATTTATAACTATGATTTGACATTTCGAAACGCTCTCTACTGAATCACGAATCTATCTTTTGTAAACTTTGCGTTTATCAATAGCTTTTAGCCTTTGAAAATACAAAAAATGGTCATATTCCGCGAAATTGATGCAAAAACTACATATTCATGTAAAATTAGCAATGGCCGTATGCATTA
Organism: Pinctada imbricata; assembly: GCA_033119305.1. NCBI lineage: Eukaryota > Metazoa > Mollusca > Bivalvia > Pterioida > Pteriidae > Pinctada > Pinctada imbricata. The sequence continues at coordinate 85,620,671 of VSWD01000005.1, read as the reverse complement.
ACTAGGATGAACAAAATTATATATGAAAGATTATCATTATATCCCTCTGTCTTAAACGTTTTATCTTAGTTAACGCATGCGGCCACATTGAATCTTCCACAAAAGACAAAATTCCAAGCAATTTTCGCCATATTTTGTCAATTACGTCAAAATGACGTCACTTCAGGACGACATTACAGCTAAATAGCACTATGTTTGTTGATTTTTTTTTTCATTAAAAGCGGTAGACATTCATGTATTTTAATGAGAGATATCAAGTATTCCCCATGAAATTTATTTCTAGAGAAAATTCGAGGGCCGATTTAGGGGTATCGTGGCCCTACCCCTTTCTCAAACGTGGGTCCTGTAGCATCATATCCAACCAATCCTGCTACGTTTTTCGGTACATTTTAGGACACACTTACTTTCAAGAACTTTGGCCATATTACTTTGCACATGATGTGAAAAAATAATCACTAAATGAACTTTAAACAAAATGATTATGAATTTTTTACAGACGGTCCTAAAGCAGCAAAAATCACACCTTCAAGTCAATCTTTGATTATAAAAGAAGGAGAGAACACTGGTCTTATTTCATGCTCAGCAAATTGTAACCCTAAATGTGGTCTTCGATGGAAGTTCAAAGAAACTGGAATAAATTCAAAATTCAAAGATTTTTATACCACAGGAGGCAAACTAGCTTTAAAAAATGTACCACGACATATGGCAGGCACATACCAATGCGTATCCCAAAACATGTATGGCTCCAAGTTTGACGAACTCTCTCTAAATGTTCAGTGTAAGTATCATAGTGGGGGCTGAAGGGAGTGCTCCTTTCCCCCTCCTGCCCCCTTCCTCCCTCTTCCCGCCCAATAAACTCCCCTCCCGCCCCTTACTTCCTTCCTCCCCCCCCCCCTTCACTCTTCCTTCCTTCCCTCCGTCCCTCCCCCTCTCTCTCTCTCTCTCTCTCTCTCTCTCTCTCTCTCTCTTCCCTCCCCTTCCCCTTCCTTTGACCCTGTCCACCTCTCATTATACAACCAGGAATTAAAAATATGATGATGGAATATATCCTTCAAGGGAAAGTAGAGTTAATTTTGACTCTTAATTCAAAAGTTAATGGGGTGTAGAATAATTGCTGATGTTTGGTTAAATCAAACTTGTGTAATTCCAACAGTTTTGCTGTAAAAAGTTGTATGACGCACAACTTAGGACATCGCTACAATTTTCGGTACATTTTTAGACATAATACTTTTCACACTCTTTGGCCACATGACATTGTTTAGATTGAGGATCACTGACGAGGGTTAACTACCTGGAACGTGCATGTCTGGCCCATGCTGCAAATTGATCTGTTCTGAAATGATGCTATTGAATTTGAAGACGTTTAACATTTGAACCACTTAGTGAGTGTCACTGCTGGTGGACCAGGAGTCCCCGAGGGCACATGTAGCCAAGTTCGATCAACTTTGGTTGATCGTCTGTCTATTCAACGCATTCAAAAATTTCTGTCATAAAAAAATCTTGAAATTTCTAAAAAGTGGGTCCTGTAGCATCATATCCCACCCATTCGCTACAATTTTCGGTATATTTGTGGACAAAACACTTTTCACACTCTTTGGCCACATTACATTGTTTAGATTGAGGATCACTGACGAGGGTTAAATACCTGAAACGTGCGCATGTCTGGTCCATGCTGCAAATTGATCTGTTCTGAATGATGCTATTGAATTTGAAGACGTTTAACATATCCCACCTGAATTCAGACAAGAAAAAAAGGAAAAGTTTTGATGTATAGCATATTAGTCGTCGGTAGAGGCAACATCTTAGAAATACTTAGATCAGAGATGCTAGGGCTGTACAGAAAAAATAAGTGATTATCAAGGGAACATTCAAAGGGAGCAGTTTTGATCATTGTAGAATGAAACATAATTCGGCTATGATAAAATTCTATCACCATTCCAGAATAGCAGAAGATCTTCAACAAGTCTCGGTGAAGAGAATGTCGCATTTGAATTAATGAGTTAAAGAAGATCCTGACGATAATCGCAACAGCACTCACAATAGAGCATCGAATTGAGCATCGAATTAACGTTAGGGTGACGGAAAGATGAAAAAGCCCTTTGTATAAATGGGTCTAATAGATATAGATTTTATAGTGTAAGTTTAAAGAAACTACAATATAAATATACATCACTTAAGGTATATTCAAGGTGTTGTAAGGTAACATTTTCTAATCATTTTGCATTAATTTTTAGATGGACCAAATGTAGTTTATACATACCCTTCCAAGGCATTGGTAAAAGTACAAGAAGGTCAACGTTTGAAACCAATTCTGTGTACAGCTGAATGTAATCCTGGATGTGAATTCAAGTGGAGTTATTTTCATTCAAAAAATGAAACAAATCCTCTATATAGTATTCCATATAACCACTTACACATGATATATGTTACTCGAAATATGTCCGGCACATACAGATGCGATGCAAAAAACCTCATCAAATCTTCATTTACCGAATTTACTCTAAATGTTCTTTGTGAGTATGATAAAAATATTACTTTTAAAATAATTATTAAATCATTTAACTTCCATTGTTATTTTTCAGAAACGATGATTTTGATTGGTCAAGAAATTTTGTTGATACCCTAACCCTAACCCTACAGAAACAGGAAACACGCGCTTAGCAACGTCATAAGTAACGTCGTTTGAATAACAATTTCAAAGCTGCAAATAAACGTTGAAAAACGATGAAATGAAATGATAAGTAATCAATATAATACTTTTTCTACGCGCAAGATGCAGTTTTCCCTAAATTTTTGGTGTTGATACCTCGATCAACCAAAACATTATTACAAAGATTTCTTAAATAACTTTGAATGAAGGAGGAGACCTCCAGCAGAGCTCGACTGTAGCACACGTGTACTCAGCAAGACACAGAGACACAAACACACGAAAAAGTCATAGTGGACAAGCACACCAAATCAACGAGATATAAACACCGAAGACGACACAGACACACAAAAACATAGTGGACAAGCACACCAAGACAACGAGATATAAACACCAAAGACGACACAAAAACACAGACACACGAAAACATAGTGGACAAGCACACCAAGACAACGAGATATAAACACCAAAGACGACACAAAAACACATACACACGAAAACATTGTGGACAAGCACACCAACTCAACGAGATATAAACACCAAAGACGACGCAAAAACATTTACACAAAAGACTATATATACTCCAACGGGAAAAATCGGCAAGCGCTTTTGACTTAGGAAGGTCATCTAACATGTTAGTATCAAATGGTGTTGTTATCCGGATTAAGGTGGCTCGGGTATCGCGTGACGTCATCACTAATTTCCAAAATATATAAGTGACAAATATGGATAATGACCATATCCCTGATTATGATCAAGTTCTTTTGAAATTCGGACCCATAAAAGCAACGGAGTATATTACTTTAGGTATTTCACAACCTGCATTTTATGGTGACATAATTAACAAAATAAGAAGGATCAAAGGTAGACAGCATATGTATCGAAAATGCGTCAGAGTCATCAAAAGCCTTTTATACCGTGGATATGATCCTAATGTCACCAGACGGACACTAAGCTTGGTACTTGACCAATATACAGTCTTGTACGAGCGCATTCTTAAGACTTGCACTCTGACTGACTGTGACGACGGGACTCCATGACGGGCCCTGTCCAAACCTCTTTAGAGAAGACAGGGCCCCGACCACCTGTCCTCTCTGAATGTCAGTCGGACTCCTCGGGTGATTACATACATGAGCTCGCTACAGCCGGCAGATCACGGACTGTATTACGCATGCCCTCTTTTTATATCCATTTACATATTCATCTGTGTCTCTGGGGCCTCTGCGTTTCGCGGTCTTGTTTGTGTGACGTCATCTTACAGTGAGGAGGTTGTTTTACACCACATTTGTACGTTCTTCGAGACCTCTAGGTAACTGGAGAAGTGAGAGGGTTGTGCGCACGTAATCCAGGATAACCACACCGTCTGCTATTTACTTGGCAGATGGCCGTCCTAAGTCGGCACCGGTTGCCCATTGGTCTCGTTGGTTTATGTGTAGTCTTTTATGTTTCTATGTTGTGAGTTGGTGTTCCTTGTCCATTTTGCGTCTCTTTCTGTGGGTATCTGTTCTGTGTTTTTTGCATGGGTGTTTTGGGATTTTGCTGTGGGTGCTGCAACCTAGTGTTGTTGGAGATCCCCTCCTTTCCTGTATACAGCACAAAATCGATAATTCAAAAATCAGAAACCGAAGGCATAAAAATCAGGACAAAACAGGAACCAAAGCAAACAAACAAAAACTCCACCATATGAAAAGAAGCGAACTCCCGACATGGGAGTGAGACCAGGTGCCCAGGAAGAGTAAGCATCTCCTGCTTGCATTCAACACCCGTCGCTTCAATTCGGTAGAACTGTCACATCCGGTGCACATATAAGAATAACGTTATATTGCCTTATTTAATTGCAGATGTTTAAAATAGTTTGTTTAACAAATATTCAATCATGTTTGAATAATAAATCCTTCAATTTTTAGAGCTTTTTCGTTTGTCATACAGGTTTTTACGCATTTTTGGCTTAAATTATAGAGCATTTTTGTATCCAAATTTACAATATCTTTAAAAGTTATTGTCGAAACTCCTTAGAATTTAGTATACTTAAAAGTTGTTACACCCTTAAAACATGTAAATGACGTAAAAGGTACCTTTTATCGGCACCGGCACCGGTTACCCATTGGTCGGCACCACCGGTTACCCATTGGTCGGCACCACCGGTTACCCATTGGTCTCGTCGGTTTATGTGTAGTCTTTTGTGTTTGATGTTTAAATGTCGTGTGTCTCTTTTCCGTCTCGTGCTGTACTCGTCTTTTGTGTTTTTGCATCGGGTGTTTTGGTGTTTTACTGTTGATGCTGCAACGGGGTCTTGTTGGAGATCTCCTCCCTTCTTTTTGCAAGGGGTCTCCTTTAATTAAAGGGCATATGAATATAGTCTCTGGCATATTTTGACATCAAATATTAGCCCGCAAATTGTTACATTTTTTACCATTTCATGGCTATTTCTCAAAATATAACAATTGTCTTGTCTTCTACTGCTAATAATAAGTACCTGCAGTTCTTAAACAAGTCTTTTACATTAGAAAATTTGACTTTAGATACCTTATATTCATTTTTAATCACTTTTCCTTGGATATACTCAAAATTTGGGCAAAATATGATTGATTTCACTATGAAAGCCCGACTTTGTTCAAGTATTAGACCCGAAAGATGCCCTGCACTATGCATATATTTTATACATTTTAGAATATCTGAAGATCGATTTTAAGTTTAGAGAAAAAATAAAGTTAGTTTGACCATCCAAACAGTGTCAAAATAACGATACTCGAACCCCCTTAAATGTTAAACAACCCCCCACTTTGTAGTGTAAAATAACAACCTCACTTTAAGATGACCGCACAAACAAGACAACAAAACGCAGGGGCTGAAGCAACACATATGTAATATATATATATATATATATATATATAAAGGGGAAGCGTTAAAGTTTTCCAATTCTCCTAAGTATGATTATCCGGAATACATAAAACCTGCACTTCTCCGTATACTCAGATGTCTCGAAGAATGCAGAATAGCTGTATAAGATACAGCCCTTTCATCGGCAAGCCAAGTTTAACTTACTATGAATCTAAATAATCATCCTAATACCTAAAGAAAATGTACCTTTAAACATTTAAATTCATAAAAGGAACTGTTAAGATAAGGTCCCTATTTAGCCCTGAATCTCTTGCCGTATTTCTTCCGCATGACGATCGATTCACATGGTCAAAAAAAATTAATCATACTTGACATATGATGTATTTGAAAACTTTTTATATGTTTTACATTTTGTTAAAGTACTCTTAAGATTACAAAATTAAGGTCGAAAAAAGAAGGGGTACTCGGATAGGAAAACGGATAAAATCGACGAAAAACGTGTAAATTTGTTATTATCTTACATAAAATTGAAAAATATTTACTAAAAGACATCAAATATGTCTACATTGTATATCAGCAATAGATTTCTACTTTAATTGGCAAATAATGAAATCCGGGACTCAAAATACGGTCTCATTTTGTATTCAATTGCTACAATGTAAGCCTTTCTGCGCGAAATACACACTGACGAAGAAATAAACATCGCTCTTGCTTATTTCGTTCCCTATTCTTGTATATTTCATTCGATCATATTTAGAATACATTTTTTGCTGGATTAGAGAGGAAAAATAGTCAAATTTGTCATATTTTATGGTCTAAAAGGTCGATATTTTCGAAAATGCACCCCTTCCCTTTTTGGTTTTTCGTCTCTGGGGAAGTGTTCCTCCCCACTTTTCCAGAAAATTTGTATCATGGATATACACCTCCAGTAAAAGTGGCATTCTGTATATCCGGGGGAGAAATGTTCAATGAAACTTTTCCGTTTTCTATTGATTTCTATAGGAAAAATACAAGTTTTGACCCAAATATTAGCAAACTTATATAAAACAGATCAAAAATTACTTCAGATTCTGATGGGATACCGTATAGGTATAAATTTTACAATGAATGTTTCTTGAAATTTCCATTTTCAAAATTCCACTTTTCAGGGCTGATTTTACGCCTTATCTTAACAGCTCCTTTCCTTCTTTTGAAGGTTATGAATGAGGTCTTTTTCGTCAGTGTATGGCAATAGAACTCTATTTTTTAAAAAAATGCATATAATTGAAATAGAATATTTATCAACTATTACATTTAACAGATGGACCAAACGATGTGCACATTACTCCAACAAAACGAAAGTATGTAATGGAAGAGGGTGAAAACTTTGATCAAATCTCCTGTTCAGCTCAGTGTAACCCTGTATGTGTTATTCAATGGAAATTCAATGGCGATGGAACAGATTCCAAATTCGAAGACTTTGGTAACCAACGTAACAGATTGCTGTTACAATATGTTACACGGGACATGGCAGGTACATACCGTTGTGTAGCTCATAACAAATATGGCTCAAAGAAGAAGGATGTTTCTCTAAATGTTCAGTGTAAGTTACACTTTGTAAAGGAATTTTGTCGCGATTCGGTACAATTCTATGAGAAGTATACATTTTAATTTGTATAGAACCATGTAGTTTGTCATTATTGCTTTGCCTTTCTTCTTTCTACTTTTTGACAAGTTTTACTGCGTGATTGACTAGAAGTATTACACATGTCAGGTGACCAGGTGTAATGTTTACATGGCAACATTTGCTTCTTTTTTCATTATATAATTAGAGATCACTACCCCTCATGACTGATGGATAAGATTAGGAATGGATATTATGTTAAGTCATAATGAATTTTTAAATTGTCCAAGAATGAGATAAAAATTATTTTACAAGTGATAATCCTTGTAAAATATGCACACGCCTTTTAAAAAGCTAATAGGTATGAATGTTTTACAGCATATCAATGAGCGCTTAATGTACTTCTAGATATTTTCAATAAGATATGCCATGTTGTCAGTTTATCTGTTCTTCAATGATGTTATTCAATTTGAAGACGTTTAACATAGATAAGAATTTCCAATAAGTAATTGTCATAAGTGTGAATCGGTGGTTTATACCATTAATAATAAATATATGAGTTAAAGACGATCCTGTCGATAATCTCAACGGTACTCACAATAGAAATGAGTCAAAGAAGATCCTGGCAATAATCTCAACAGCACTCACAATAGAGCACCAAACTGAGCATCGACGGACCCCAGCAAGCTAGAGGTTGGACAAGGTGCCCGGGAGGAGTAAGCATCCCTGTTGGCTAGCCGCACCCGCCGTCGATGTTCATGCACGGAAAAACAATATTTAAAATACATGAATTGCATTGTCTGAGATTATTTCTTTATAGAAAGTGCTATGGCGACCGAACACCCTGACAATCTCAACAGCACTCACAATAGAGCACCAAATTGAGCATCGACGGACCCCTAGCAAGCTAGAGTTGGGACAAGGTTCCCGAGAGGAGTAAGCATCCCCTGCTGGCTAGCCGCACCCACCGTCGATGTTAATGCACGAAAATGAAAACAATATATAAAATGCATGCTCTGTCTGAGGTTATGTCTATATAGAAAGTGTCATGGCGACCATGTCAGGGAAAAATATTAAAAAGAACTTACTCTCAATGTTACCCTACATAGCATATATAGTGAGCAAATTTTATGAATGACGTCATAACGAGTGTTTTAGAGTAATGAATGCTTACCCCTTTGTCTAGTAGCAATCTGAGACAGAAGTTGCATTTTTAATATTTAAAGATACTTTACCTCAAGTACATCACTAAATTAGTTTATCAAAGGCATGGTAATGCGTACACATAATCATATGAAATTGATTTCAGATGGTCCTAACGTAGTTTCTACATCCCCAACCAACCAGTCGATGATAGCACAAGAGGGCCAAAGCTTTGGACCAATTCTATGTACAGCTGAATGCAACCCAGGATGTGAATACAAGTGGAGATTTATTCCTATGGGAGATAAGATAGCGCCTCCATTCAGTACTCCGAATAACCATTTACATATAATATATGTTACTCGTAATATGGCCGGTACATACAGATGCGAGGCAAAAAACAAAATTAAACAAAATATACCGATATTAATCTGAATGTGTTTTGTAAGTATACAATTTAATATCATTTAATACTTTTCAAATAAGTAAAATAGAAATTACGAAAGCCCATTAGTACCAACCAAAAACACATTTTTCAAACATAAAATTAAATTCGAGAACAGAAAATATTTTCCGGAAAAAAATATTTTCCAGAACAGAAAATTAAATTCAGGGCAAACCTTATGTGGCGTACCTAAACATGCTAAAGGCAAAAGAAGATTTTAGAAGCCATTAATAAAACAATGGCACTGTCTACGATGCCGAGGCGGAGCTCGAGGCTATAACACATAGCAATAAGATTGGATAATGCTTTAAAATTTATAAGCTTGCCATAGGGGTGTTAGAAAAAAAGATGCAAGGGGGTCCCAGCCTCTGACTTTAAAAAAATATATATAAATATAATTCTTTGTAGGTTCCTCCCATTATCCTTGGCCTTAGCTTCACCCCACACCGTACTAAGTAATGTTTCTTAGATGGAACTTAAAAAGCGCGTACAGTGCATATATCAAATAACTTGATATTATTTCTAAGCTTATCACGCACGGGACATGTTTTTTCTCTTATTGTTAGAAATAGATTATCTCAAGAAAAAGAGGAGTTTTTAAACTCCCTGGCGGAGACAGTGACTGGATCCCCCATCCTCCCCCAAGAAGATCAAACACGCCTTTAGCTTTATCCGTTTATGAATTGCATTCATGGATAAATAAATAATGCTAAATAGAAAATATACGTAAACAGGAAAATACGCATTTTTGAGAAAATCCATTGGTTTCTGACCCCCCTTCCCTCTTAATCTGAACTGGGTTTCACAGCGACTTTATACGACGTATGATCTCATCAAAAAGACCAATGTTGTTTATTTTGGGGTACCTTACATCCATGCTAGTCTCATCAACCCGACATTCTGTGTTTTTATTATTATCATTATTTTCTATCTATTTTTTTAATTGAAAGCAATTTTGATATTTCAATGAGTGTTTCCGTTATCAAACTGCTATCATTTTTCAATAATTAAAAAATAATTTTGAAATTCATAGTGTCGGTCATTTTTATGAAACTAGCGTGGCTATTAGGTACCCCCAAAATGTACAACAATGGGCCTTTTGATTTGCGATAGGTGGTCACGGATGTACACAGCGAAAAATCATGCACAAGTCGTTTAGTCTATCAGCATACTGGTTTTCATCAACATGTAACTCAAAGCAAATGTCTTAATAATACTTCTATAGTTTTTGGAGTTTTGTACCTTACCTTTGGAAAATCTATTATTTATTTTTTTGTCTCTGTTCCTGAAAATATTTTTATTTGAATATACTTTCTGTTCTGAATATATCCATGCAAATCAATTATCATCAGGACCTGACATACATTGTAAAAGGTAGGGGGGGGGTTTATAGTCTCGTTCGCCTACGCCTGACGCGACTTCCACAATTACCTCCCTTGCTAGACCTGTACAATCCAGTGCATTCTCAACTCCCTTTTACAGTCCTGCAACTCACTTGTTTGACAAAACGGTGGACAGGTTAGGATGTAGGATGCAGGATGTAGGATAGAAAGTGGATAGAATCTTATCCTATCCTATCCTATCCTATCCTTTTCTTATCCCATCCTATCCTATCCAATACTATCCTATCCACTTCAATCCTAACCATTTCTATCCTACTTCCTATCCTATCCTACATCCTATCCTATCCTATCCTACATCCTATCCTACATCCTATCCACTCCATTCTGCAATCCAAACTTTCTTTTTTTTTTTTAATTATTCAGTTATTAGCAGATCAACACACTCATTTGATTAAAGTCGATCCATTGAAATTTCTTACTTGACATAATAGGTAAGTACATTTTAATTGAATTAAAAACTAACTTGGAGGTTTGTTGTGATAGTTTGTTTCGTTCACTAAAAGTGCAAAAATGGTATATAATCATCTATATAATTTTCATTTTTAAAAAAATCCAAAAACTGCGATAATTACAGATAATTTACTACTTATGTATGAATTTGTATCAAGCATTTAGTTTTAATCATAATCTTGTTTAAGCTGGATATGAAGAAGTTTAAGGTGGATAGGATATGATTTAGGATAGGATAGGATGTAGGATAGGATGTAGGATAGAATTGTATTTGAATGAGGTTGATAGGATAGGATGGGATAAGATAGGATAGGATATGATAGGATAGGATAGGATAAGATAAAGTGGATAGAAGGTGGATGTAGGATGTAGGATGGTGAATAGGATAGGATAGAATTATCAAATAAGTGGGTTGCAGTACTGTAGGAGTATACAAACAGAGCTGCCGTTTAGGCGCTAATGCTTTTCATGCACATTACAAGCTTGTCTCATGTGCCAGATACCCAGTTTACCCCTGGGTGGAGAGAGTGCAACGTAGTGTTAAGTAACTTGCCCAAGGTTACAATGGTTTTGTAATGATCGGCGACGGTTAGATTCGAACCCACGACCTATGGGTCCGTAGTCCACCGCGCTAACCACTACGTCACCAGCACTACAACGTCCTTGCGAAACCGGGGGGGGGGGGGGGTCAGAATTCTGTTGAATTGCCAAATATACGTACTTTCCTGTTTTCCTTATATTTCTATTTGGTCTTATTTATTTATCCCTGAATTCAATGCATTAACGGATCAAGCTATAAGTATTTTCCCGAATATATTTTTTGTTCTGTTAATTTTTCTTTCTTCTGCAAAAATTTTTTTGTTCTGGAAAATATTTTCCTGTTCACGAATTTATTTTTCCATCTTTTATTTTTCCATCTGGGAAATTATGTTTTGTTCCGGAAAAAAAATTGTTCTGGAAAACATTTTCCTGTTCTCGAATTCATTTTCTTGTACTGGATAATATTTTTCCGTCTTGGAAAATATTTTGTTTGTTTTGCACAAACGGTTTTCCGTAAAAAAAGCATATTTTTCGTGCGCCTTCTTAACCCATCATTTAAGATTGGTCTTATGGGACTTGTATAAAACACATATATTTGATTTTTAACAGATGGTCCGAATGCTGTGGACGTTAGGCCTAAGAAACAAATGTTTGTAATGAAAGAGGGTGAAAGCTTTGATAAAATCTCTTGTTCAGCTCAGTGTAACCCTGAATGTGTTATTCAATGGAAGTTCAATAGCAATGGAACAAATTCCACATTCGAAGACTTTGGTAACCAAGGTAACAGATTGTTGTTAGACAATGTTACAAGGGACATGGCAGGTACATACCGATGTGTAGCTCAGAACAAATATGGCTCAACGAAGAAAGATGTTTCTCTAAATGTTCAGTGTAAGTTACCTTGAAATTACTTAATGAATAGATATAACTGTATAATAATAATAACAATATAATAATACACCTTTTTCATGGCCGGAACCGTGTGACTAGCACTTTGTCACAAAAGTTGTGGACGGCAAGCACTGACTCTCGTTACGTCATAGATTAAACTGATTGATTTTGGCTTCATTTTGCAGGAAAGATACTTATTTTGCCAAGATCATGTCTTGCTTGTCGTTATCTACCAAATTTCCTCTTTATGGCCTTTTCTACCTTAGTTTGATCTGTTTTGTGTCGTTTCGTTTCCTTCTCTTTTCAGATTCAATCTGTTTCGTTTCGTTTCAATCTTTTTCGCTTTGTTTCCCTTTTATTTTGGTTCGCAATTAAAAGAGACCCATTTTTATTGGTGTATAAAGTTTTGCTCCGTTTTTGCTTATTATTGCTTTAACAAAGATTCAAAACACGTATCCATTATCAAAAGACGCCGTCTACCCCAGTGATTAAATATGTCAAAATCTAGGTCACACATATGTACACTTCCAAGAAGTATGATGTAGTAAGTCGATCACGCGTCAGTAGGACGAACTGCTTTGCTGTCTACAGAAAGATGCCATGTTTTGATGAGCGAATATTCAGGCATAAGTGAACCAAACATTCAGTATTTAGGATTTGATTCACTTGTGTCATTTATCGACAAACAATTTATATTTTCTTCTTTTGGGATCATAATATCAGAAGTATTTCGAGTATCAGCAAATCTTGAGCCATGATGTGTAGGTACGTCATGAAAATATCGAAAGTTTTCACATTTTCCATGGCGTTACTCGACTTTTGCATTATGCTAATTACTTCCAGAAGAAATAGGGTGATTTTACAGAGGTTTGTAGATTTCATAGGTGTAAACAGTTTAACAGTGTGTTTAAGAGAGTTTTCAAATGTTTTCCCTCAAACTTCTGTGAAATTTCTCCAGTTTAATACTCCGCTATGTCTGAATTATGTTGGACCATAGTCACGAATGTTCACAATTCATTTATTCTTTAATTGAAATGTTCAAAATACAGCCAAAGGGCAAATTTCTGTTTCTCATTTATCAACAACATTTCCGCACAGAAGGCACCACTTGGAATCTAGCGAAGAACATCGAACGTTCGTCTGCTCTTACGTCAATTGACGTTCTCCCTCCGCAATGATACTTTAAATGTAGAGAAACGGGATGAAAAATTCGCAGACATAATTTAATTAACACGTAAAATGTAGATGTAAGGATTGTTTTTCAGCTTTTGCTTCGTGCTTTACATATTTTGTTTCCATTCCCTACTGCCAATACACACCGATAAAGCACAAAAGTCAAAAAACAATCCTTAAATGTATATGTTACCTTAGATAGCATATATAGTGAGCAAATTTTATGAATGACGTCACAACAGACAGCGAGTGTTTTAGAGTTATGAATGCTAACCCATTTGTCTAGCAGCCATCTAAGACTGAAGTTGCATTTGTAATACATTTTGCTTTTAAAGATACTTTAGTTCAAGTACCTCAGCTAAGGCATGGTAATGGGTAAACATAATCATTTGAAATTGATTTCAGATGGTCCTAACGTAGTTTCTACATCCCCAACCAACCAATCGATGATAGCACAAGAGGGCCAAAGCTTTGGACCAATTCTATGTACAGCTGAATGTAACCCAGGATGTGAATACAAGTGGAGATTTATTCCTATGGGAGATAAGATAGCGCCTCCATTCAGTACTCCGAATAACCATTTACATATAATATATGTTACTCGTAATATGGCCGGTACATACAGATGCGAGGCAAAAAACAAAATTAAACATAAATATACCGATATTAATCTGAATGTGTTTTGTAAGTATACAATTTAATATCATTTAATACTTTTCAAATAAGTAAAATAGAAATTACGAAAGCCCATCAGTACCAACCAAAAACATATTTTCCAAAACAGAAAATTAAATTCGAGAACAGAAAATATTTTCCGAAAAAAATATTTTCCAGAAAAGAAAAGTAACTTCAGGGCAAACCTTATGTGGCGTACCTAAACATGCTAAAGGCAAAAGAAGAGTTTAGAAGCCATTAATAAACAATGGCACTGTCTACGATGCCGAGGCGAAGGCTATAACACATAGCAATAAGATTTGATAATGCTTTAAAATTGATAAGCTTGCCATAGGGGTGTTAGAAAAAAAGATGCAAGGGGGTTCCCAGCCTCTGACTTTGAAAATATATATATGTAATTTTTTGTAAGTTCCTCCCATCATCTTTCGCCTTAGTTTCACCCAACTCCGTGCTAAGTAATGTTTCTTAGGGACTTGCTAGGGGTCCGTCGATGTTTAATTTTGCGCTCTATTATGAGTGCTGTTGAGATTATCGTCAGGATCTTCTTTAACTCATAAGATGGAACTTTAAAAAATGACTTGATATTATTTCTAAGCTTATCACGCACGGGACATGGTTTTTTTCTTTATTGTTAGAAATAGATTATCTCAAGACAAAGAGGAGTTTCTAAACTCCCTGGCGGAGACAGTGAATGGATCCCCCATCCTCCCCCCTAAAAGATCAAACACGCCTTTAGCTTTATCCGTTTATGAATTGCATTCATGGATAAATGAATAATGCTAAATAGAAAATATACGTAAAACAGGAAAATACGCATTTTTGAGAAATTCCACGGGTTTCTGACCCCCCCCCCCGTATCCCTCTTAATCTAAAATGGGTTTCGCAGCGACTTTATACGATGTATGATCTCATAAAAAAAACCATGTTGTTTATTTTGGGGTACCTTACATCCATGCTAGTCTCATCAACCCGACATTCTGTGTTTATTATTTATCATTATTTTCTATCTATTTTTTTTTTTTTTTTATTGAAAGCAATTTTGATATTTCAATGAGTGTTTCAATTATCAAACTGCTTTCATTTTTCAATAATTAAAAAAATATTATTTTGAAATTCATAGTGTCGGTCATTTTCATGAAACTAGCGTGGCTATTAGGTACCCCCAAAATGTACAACAATGGGCCTTTTGATTTGCGATAGGTGGCCACGGATGTACACAGTGAAAAATCATGCACATGTCGCACATGTCGTACGTGTCGTTTAGTCTATCAGCATACTGGTTTCCATCAACATGTAACTCAAAGCAAATGCCTTAATGATGCTTCTATAAATTTTGAAGTTTAGTTCCTTACCCTTGGAAAATCTATAATTTATTTTTTCTCTGTTCCTGAAAATATTTCTTATTCGAATATACTTTCTGTTCTGAATATATCCATGCTAATCAATTATCATCAGGACCCGACATACATTGTAAAAGGTAGGGGGGTTATAGTCTCGTTCGCCTAAGCCTCATGCGACTTCTACAATTACCTCCCTGGCGAGACCTGTACATTCCAGTGCATTCTCAAATCCCTTGGGAGTATACAAGCAGAGCTGCCGTTTAGGCGCTAATGCTTTTCATTCACATTACAAGCTCGTCTCATGTGCCAGGTATACAGTTTACCCCTGGGTGGAGAGAGCGCAACGTAATGTAAAGTATCTTGCCCAAGGTTACAATGGTTTTGCAATGATCGGCGACGGTGAGATTCGAACCTACGACCTATCGGTCCGTAGTCCACCGCGCTAACCACTACGCCACCAGCACTGCAATTTCCCAACGAAACCAGGAGGGGGGAGGGGGTCGGAATCCTGTGGAATTGCCAAATATACGTACTTTCCAGTTTTCCGTATATCTTTATTTGATCTCATTTATTTATCCCTAAGTGCAATGCATAAACGGTTTAAATTATAAGTATGTTCCCGAATATATTTATTTTCATTCTGTAATATTTTTTGTTATGTAGTATATTTTTTTGTTCTGGAAAATTTTTCCCTGTTCCCGAATTTATTTTTCCATCTGGAAAATATTATTCTGATCTGGAAAACATTTTCCTGTTCTCGAATTCATTTTTCTGTTCTGAAAATATTTTTTTGTTCTGGAAATATTTTGTTTGAATTGCACTAACGGCTTATGTAAAAAAAATAGCACATTTTTCGAAAAAAATGTGCGCCTTCTGTACCCATCACTTAAGATAGGTCTTATGGGACTTTTATAAAACATACTTGAAAGAAAACATATATTTGATTTTTAACAGATGGTCCGAACGCTGTGGACGTTAGGCCTAAGAAACAAATGTTTGTAATGAAAGAGGGTGCAAGCTTTGATCAAATCTCCTGTTCAGCGCAGTGTAACCCTGAATGTGTAATTCAATGGAAGTTCAATAGCAATGGAACAAATGCCACATTCGAAGACTTTGGTAGCCAAGGTAACATATTGCTGTTAGACAATGTTACACGTGACATGGCAGGTACATACCGATGTGTAGCTCAGAACAAATATGGCTCAAAGAAGAAGGATGTTTCTCTAAATGTTCAGTGTAAGTTACCTTGAAATTACTTAATGAATAGATATAACTGTATAATAATAACAATATCATAATAAACATTTTTCATGGAACCATGTGACTAGCATTTTGTCACAACAGTTGTGGACGGCAAGCACTGACTCTCGCTACTTCATAGATTGAATTGATTGTCTTTGGCTTCATTTTGTAGGAAAGATACTTATTTTGCCGAGATCATGTCTTGTATGTTCGTTGTCTAACAAATTTCCTCTATATGGCCTTTTCTATTAGTTTTATCTGTTTTATTTCGTTTCGTTTCCTTCTCTTTTCAGATTTAATCTGTTTCGTTTCGTTTCAAATTGTTTCGCTTTGTTTCCCTTTTATTTTGGTTCGGAATTTAAAGAGACCCATTTTTATTGGTGTATAAATTTTTGCTCCGTTTTTGATTAAGGGATTGGAAATTAAGAGCAAAAAAAAAAAAAATAAAACATGATACATACTTTGATGCTTGAACGTCAAGATATTCAGATACCATAAAGAAATAAATATTAAAACACCAATGTCTTGAGTTCATTCAAATGAACTATTTTGCATAAATGTAAGGTCGTGTTTAGAATCTAGCTTTTCACATATAAACTTCTAGGATTTATCACGCCTCGTGCTTATTTCAGTCAATGACGTCGCAGTATTACGGTCACTTGGTGTCCTACCTTGACGCCAACGTAGGTCACTAAATTTTCAAACGTTAAAATTACACAGAAAACGTTGCGAAATGGCTCTCGGCATGACAAATTCGTTATGGGGTTTATTTCTGTCATACCTCCTACTCCCACGTCCTCACCCCCCCCCCCCCCCCCCCCCGTCAAATTTACACACCTACTTTGAGTAGGAAGTATGTCATGAACAAACCCTATAACTAATATAAAATTCCTTTATTTCGACCTCAAACTTGACTGAAAAGACATTACTTGTTGAAATGCGCATACGGTGTATAGAAATCATTACCTCTCTCAATATTGTTGATTTTGTACGTTTCTTTGCAGATGGACCCAATTTAGTATCTTTATCCCCTACTTATCAGTCGGTATCAGTACAAGAAGGCCAGAGCTTCGGACCGATTATCTGTGAGGCAGAATGTAACCCTCATTGTGAATTCAATTGGACTCTTAAAAATACGGTAGATGATGCAAGTCTTTATTTCAATATTCCTAATAACTATTTACATATAGTATATGTAACAAGAAATATGGCTGGTATATACAGATGTGTAGCAAAGAACCAAATCAGCTTCAACGACGTTCAAATTTCTTTAAATATCTTATGTGAGTATGACTATTTTCTTTTGATAATTCTACAGATGTCAAAATGTAAAACTGAATATTTCCTTTTATAAAATCAACCATAACGACGTTCGTATGTCTTTAAATATCATTTGTGAGTATGAATATTTTCTTTTGATCTCTTAAAATATCATGAAGTCAAAATGAATATAACAATAAGAAAAGCTGGCAAAATGATATTTATCCTAATTATTCTGATAAGATATTATGAAAAATATAACAAAATATATATCTATTCAGGGCCTCCAGAAAAGCAAAACTATGAAAGTCTTGCCATTGGCGTCGGATTATCATCGGTTTTACTTTGTGTCATCATTGCTATCATCATAGTTGTTCTTGTGATCAGACATCGGAAAAGACAGAAGAAAATAGGTAAAATCTTTAAAAAATAATATTTCGTAAAGCACGAATGTGCTTTACATTTTGTAGAAATTTGACATTTGTAAGATGACAAATATGGATAATGACCATATCCCTGTATACAGCACAAAATCGATAATTAAGAAAATAAGAAACCGAAGGCATACAAAATCAGGATAAAACAGGAACCAAAGCAAACAAACAAAAACCTTCACCACATGAAAAGAAGCGGACTTCCGATATGAGAGTGTGACCAGGTGCCCAGGAAGAGTAAGCATCTCCTGCTTGCATGCAACACCCGCCTCTTCAATTCGGTAGAACTGTCACATCCGGTAACTTCCATTTCGGAAGACATAGAGTACACTCTTTGGTTGGATGGCGCAAGTGGTATATGACAGAATATCATCCATCTTAGTTCATTAAAGTATACTTAACAAAGAAAAAACTCATGAACGATTCAAAGTACTCATCATATATCATAATGTAAAGTGGAATCCGTTCTCATGATAGCCTTAGCGCGTTATATACTTCTTTTCCATGGCTGAGTATGAAAATTATGGAGACAAATAGGTTAGGAAGGAAGGGAGGAAATCAACCGAACGATGACGTGACGTCATAAAATATGTCACGCGGAGTGTGAAACAAGAAATCATATAAAAAGCTGTCACGATAAGGGCTGGATTAAGCCCTGAAATCAATCGATTTTTTTCTCGTGCGCTTTCCTTCCTTTGAAGAAAAAAATTGTTCATGATAAAAATACTATATATTAGAAGATTTCTCATAAGAATTCTATTTTAAAACATGATGCAAGATTTGATAATTACGGCTTGAATAGGTAGGGGATAACAATGTCTGAAAACGTCAAACAACGAGTGGATATGTACAAAAAATGCATTTTTACATAAATTTTATGTGTTTTATGGTTTAATGCCCTCTTATTCTAAAAATCAGAAAGAAAAAAGTAACTACGAAACCATTTTGTCAATGTAATCGGTAAAATACGCAGTCCGGAGACTGAAAACCGTTATATTTTGTACTAAACAGCCACATTGTAAACGTTCAGGCGCGAAATACACACTGTGGAGAAATAGACATCTTTATATCGTTTAATTCATTCGTGTATGTTGTATATTTCATCCAGATCCACTCAGAATAGATTGCTCCATTGTATAACAAGAAGAAATGGGCGTTTTTATCCATCTAAACGCTTTTAAGTCACATTCTTTAAAAATAGTACGCCCCCCCCCCCCTTGTCGTTTTCGTCAGTTAGACATTGTTCCAACCAGAGATACTTTAGTACCCGAAACGTGCATGTCTGGTCCATGCTGAAAATTTATCAGGTTTTAAATGATGCTATTGAATTAAAAGACGTTTAACATTTGAACTACTTGGTGAGTGTCACTGCTGGTGGACCAAGAGTCCCCGAGGGCACATGTAGCCAAGTTCGATCAGCCTCGGTTGATCGTCTGTCTCGTCAACGCATTTGAAATTTTCTGTTACAAAATTTCTTGAAATTTCTCAAATGTGGGTCCTGAAGCATCATATCCCACCCATTCTGCTACGTCTTTTGGTAAATTTTTGGACATAATTTTCATACTTTTTGGCCATATTACATTGTTAAGACTAAGGATCACTGACGAGGGTTTAGTACCCGAAACATGCATGTCTGGTCAATGCTGAAAATGTATCAGGTTTTAAATGATGCTATTGAATTTAAAGACGTTGAACAACTGAACCACATTTGGTCAGAAAATTGGCATTAATAATATACACCTTTGGTAAAAGTGGCATTCTGTAACTCGGGTTGGAACAATGTTGTAGAAAACTTTTCTGTTTTCCATTGATTTCTACAGAAAAAATGCTCATTTTAACTCAAATATCAGTATTGTTATTGATGATTTATTCAAACAGACATTAAATTCAGATATACATTAATGTAAGTTGATATTTCTACTGAAATATTTGTTCAAATTTCCAATCTTGTAATTTCGACTTTTCAGGGCAGATTTTACGTCTTATTGATAGAACTCTACCAATAACAGACGGTTGTTTGCCGACGAAGTACGTCCGAAAGAAATGCGACGAAACTCACCGAACAAAAGGGGTCGTGTATAAAAACCATGATATATCTTTCTAACATTTAAACAAAACTATGTTGTTACTTAAGTCAGTAATAAAAAAACATGAATAAATACGTATATAGTTATTTGTATTCGTCTTAGTAGAGTTTTATTCAAGTTTTTGAAACACATCTCATGTTTCTTTTTACACGACCTCTTATATATGGTCAGTTTCGTCGCGTTTCGTTCGGACGTACTTCGTCGGCCAACAACCGTCTGTCTTTGTTATTCTTAAGAGTTAAAGAAGATCCTGACGATAGTCTCAATAGCACTCACAATGGAGCAACAAATTAAGCATCGACGAATCCCTAGCAAGCTAGAGGTGGGACCCGGTGCCTGGGAGGAGTAAGCATCCCCTGTTGTCTAGCCGCACCCGCCGTCGATGTTCATGCACGAAAATGAAACGATGACTCTAATTAACCGAAAATGTTTAATCAATTGATACCTGCATTAACAGAAATCTGAGGTACAATCGTAGCAACATAATCAGCAAAGTCGTTACATACACAATTTCAAGACGGCTAATAAACGTTGAAAAACGACTAAATGAAATGATAAGTATCAATAAAAACATTGAATAGGTACTGTATCACTTATTCAGTCAAAAAGTATGTCGAGAAGGTAAGGCAAAATCAATAGATTACCTATATGAACGGTTGGAACCTCGGAATGAATGACATTTCGAAGTGAGACCAGGTGCCCGGGGAGAGTCAGCGTCTCCTGGTTACATGCAACACTGTAACAACAATGTAATATTATTTTGTTTGATCAAGGCATCAACATTAAACAATGAGGAAAAACTCATGCATCTTATTGCCCTCCGCGTAAGATGCAGTAATGCGGAAGGGTTCCAACTCCATACCTTAAAGATAACTTCAAACCAATTTATAATGCACCAGACACGTGTATCGAATATTTCGAGTTTTTCCTCAATTCTGGTATTGATGCATGTACTTCGATCAACCAAAATATATTACAGTTGGAACACTTCCATATCATAAATATCAGACTGGCACATCTACGCATTGCTTCAGTCTTTGTGAGTGAGAAAAATAAGTTCTATCACGATCTACTGAGTGAGACATAAAAAATTTACATGAGTGACGGAAATTTCTTCTTTTCCCGAGTGGAGCGTAAATGAACGATGGAAAATTGAAAAATTTCCGTTACGATTTTAAATTGTTACGTCTCACCCAGAAGAAAGTGAAAGAATCTACATTTATTTCTTCTTCCATGAAACATAAGAAAAAAGTGAATTCAAACGACGTTCCATGCCATCTAACGTCATGTTTTCTGACGACGTCACCTTGACGTCACAATTAGATTATCGTTAATCATTGGTCAATTAGAGCCTTTGAGACAACTTATTTGTCTCACATAGGCTGTCCCACAGGGTACGTGCAAAACTGGAAAGAAAGTTTGATCTCATCTTTAACATTATTCCCAAACTTTATACAGAGTCCCAATTTCCATACAGACAATTGTTACCATTGCATTTGACAATGAAATGATATCCATCAATAAACATGAAAGAAGTACCGTACCTATCAGTTATTCAGTCTCAAAGTATAGAAGGCAAGGCAAAACCTTTAGAATTTCCATTGGGATGGTTGCGAGCCTTGGAATGAATAACATTCCGAGGTGAGACTAGTTGCCCGGGGAGAGACAGCGTCTCTTGATTGCATGCAAGCCTATTTCATACTGACAATGGCGGACACATCCGCTGAATTTTAACAAATAACAAAATACCAGATAACGTAACGAGCTAACACCAAAATCAGTTATGCCAAAAACAAATCAAAGGTGACTAATTAAAATGTGAAATAAGAACACATATATCGAGGGACTTTCAAACTTTGGTAGATCATCCGCAACATGGTACACAGCCAATTGTGCCTCATATGAAATTCATGTGAAATTTACATGAACTTTACATGAAAGTTCACATGAAATTTATGTGAAACGAGCACGAACATGAAATTTACATGAAATTTTTCACATGAAATTCATGTGAAGATTTCTACATGGATGTTATGTGAATTCAGTTTCCTGTGACGGTCACTTAGAAAAATTCATGTGAAATTCATGTGAAGGAAATTTATGTGAAATTCGTTTGAAATAATTTTCATGAATTTTACATGAAATTTCATGTTAAATTAACATTATGCTCATTTCATATGAATTTCATGTGAGGCACAATTGGCTGTGTATAGCGAATGGTCTGTTTAACCTGATTACGTTCACGTTACCCCTCCCACTTAATTAGTCAGCATGTATGAAGGTGGGGAACAACATTGTTCAAACACCTTTCTTGTGTTGCAAGTAAATGATCTATGACTATGAACAGTTTGTTTGACGATGTTTGTAAATATACGTTTTTCATTCATTTTCATTTGTATTTCATAATTACTTACTCCCTGTTCACAGCTACAGATCAGGCTAATTCGTATTATAAAACTCCGACACGTGGTTTCCTCACATCATTACGATATTCTACCCGCAAATCAAAAACAGAGGGAATCAATACATCGGAGCAGACCATCAACCATGCAGAAAGGACAATCATTTATGCGGAGGAGACAACTGAAAATGCGGAGGAGACAACTGAAAATGCGGAGGAGACAACTGAAAATGCGGAGGAGACAACTGAAAATGCGGAGGAGACAACTGAAAATGCGGAGGAGACAACTGAAAATGCGGAGGAGACAACTGAAAATGCGGAGGAGACAACTGAAAATGCGGAGGAGACAACTGAAAATGCGGAGGATACGATACCTTCTGATAGGGCCAATCATAACATCAGTAGTTTCTTTTGAGTTCTCTTGGACCAATGATATTTTATCATTTTTATTGTAGTTAAAATTCCAGGAAAAAAAATAAGAATAAAATATATATCAAAGCATTTGGTAACTTATATATGATAAATATGTGATAAATAGGAAATTTAAAAAATGGGAAAATAGAAGAACAATTTGTTGTTGGTCATTAATGAAAAAAAACCCCAGATATTCAGATGATTTATAAGTGCATAAAAAGTTGACAACAGCCGTTGCCTGAACCCACAACCCTTTGGTCCGTTTGCCCATTAAACATATTAATTCATAATTTTAGGAAATAAAGACACCCCGAATAGGACTATAGCTTGCAATGTATATTAGAGCATTGGATAACTTAGATTTGACAAATTTGCAATAAATAAGTGGAAAAGATCATACATTTATTGCGTTATTTTAAGAAACAGTTAAAAATGAACACTGTTGCCAAAGTCCTTAAAGACATCAAAACGCGTCAAATAATTTATTTTAGAGTAGAACCAAAATCAACAACACTTCTAAACACATTTCACCGGATAATCTTGATGCTTTTGGTTTGTCGATATGTGATTCTGAGGAAGTTTATCAAAAGAGGGCATCCTCCGTGACATTTTTTTTTGTGCTCAGAATAAGACTGACTCGAATTTCGTGACAAAGTTGTTTATATATTTGTATATTGCATGGTGTTGTAAGTAAAAATAGAGTTTTTTGTAAGAATCTTTATAGCCTATTAAAATCATTGTACGACAATTTTTATGCATATAGTTTTTGGTCTGTCCGTCTGTCTGTCTGTTTATCCGCAAAAACTTTAACCTTGGCCATAACTTTTGAATGGTTAGTGATAGGGCTTTCATATTTCACATGTGTATTTCTTGTGACAAGACCTTTCCATGGATACCAACATTTTGGACCTTGTGACCTTGACCTTGGAGTTTGACCTACTTTTGAAAAACTTTAACCTTGGGCATAATTTTTGAGTGGTAAGTGATAGGGCTTTTGTATTTGAGATGTATATTCCTTCTGACAAGACCTTTCCATGGATATCAAAATTTTTGACCTTGTGACCTTGACCTTGGAGTTTGACCTACTTTGAAAAACTTTAACCTTAGGCATAACTTTTGAATGGTAAGTGATAGGGCTTTCATATTTCACATGTGTATTCCTTATGACAAGAACTTTCCATGGATACCAAAATTTTTTGACCTTGTGACCTTTACCTTGGAGTTTGACCTACTTTTGAAAAACTTAAACCTTAGGCATAACTTCTGATTGATAAGTGATAGGGCTTTCTTATTTCACATGTGCATTCTGTCTGTTTGTCTGTCCGCAAAAACTGTAACCTTGGCCATAACTTTTTCATGGTTAGTGATAGGGCTTTCATATTTCACATGTGTATTACTTGTGACAAGGCCTTTCCATAGATGCCAACATTTTTGAGATTGTGACCTTGACCTTGGAGTTTGACCTTATTTCGAAAAGGGGTAGGGCCACGAGACCCCTAAATCGGCCCTTGATTTTTCTCTTAAAATAAATTTCATGAGGAATACTTGATATCTCTCATGTAAATACAAGAATGTTTACCGCTTTTCATGAAAAGAATAATATCACCAAACAATGTGCCATTTAACTGTAATGACGTCATGAAGTGACGTCATTTTGACGTAATTGACAAAATATGGCGCAAATTGCTGGGAATTCTCTCTTTTGTCGTAGAATTCAATGTGGCCGCATGCGTTAACTGAGATAAAACTTTTATGACAAGAGGATATAATGATAATCTTTCACATATAAATTTTCCATCATAGTTAATGCATGCGGCCATTGCTAATTTAATAGAAATGTTGAGATTTTCCATCAAATTCGTCGAATATGACCTATTTTGGTGTTTTCAAAGGGCTAAAAGGTGTTGATAAAAGCAATGTTTACAAAAAGTAGATTCGTGATTCAGTAGAGAACGTTTAAAAATGTCAAATAACACTTAAAAATTCTATGAAGTACAATGTTCAAAATTTATCAAAATAAGGGCCAATATCGGGCTTCGTGGCCCTACCCCTTTAAACTTTAGTCATAACTTTTGAATGGTAAGACCTTTCCATGGATACTAAATTTGACCTCGTGGCCTTGACCTCAAATTTGATACTACTTTTTTATCTCTTTTACTGACAAAGATGCCAACGGGGGCATTCGTGTTTTACAAACACAGGTTTTTTTCTTTATTTCGTTTAGAATAAATTTCACTTCTATATGTATTCATTTTAATGATTCAATGTGTGTACATGATGCAATAATATGTCAATCTAAGCGTTATAAGGGCTTTATTGTAGTATTTTTGAATAAGAAAAGAAATTAATATATACATGTAATTATTGTCACACGTACCACTAGTTCTATATTGTAGTATTAGAATAAGAAGAGAATTAAATGTACAAAACAAAAATGTAGAAGATTGTCATTCGTTCGTTTAGTCTAAACGATTTACCCCCCGTGACTTACTTTTGCCTTGGTGGCGCCACGTGTTGACAGGTCCGAACGAAAACAACAACATAAGCACTTTCTTCCTGTAAAAATTCATTAAAATCCCTTCAGTGGTTGTAGAGAAGATGTCCAATAGGTATCAAAACACCCCCACCCTATTTCATAGAAAATTAGAAAAATAAAAATTTCAACAAAATTTCAATATCATACCCTTTAATGACTAAAATATGGTTATTCTGGAGTAAACGAGTACCTTAAACAGCACACTCATCAAAGAAGCATGTCGGTAATCAAACTCAAGAAAATATCGTCTCCCGCGTTTGGCTGTATGTCCTTCAACCTCGGTCTTTAAAAGCCATTCTCTGTAAGGACCAAAATCGTTCGGCACGGCATGTCATGGATTTTGATGATTTTCGGTGTAATGGGTATATATTAAGTACTGACCATGAAAATAACACTTTTCAGCCAATGTGACCTCTGGTTGCCATGGTAACGAGGTCATTCTATTTATAGCACTTTTGGGACCATGAAATAAGCCAGCTCCGGAGACTTCGTTGCCATGGATACCACTGTAACAGCTTGTTCATCTTTATAAAATCTATTCTTCCTTACTTCCATTCTTACTTAGTATTTATTACAGGAAGCTTATTGTATTAAGCCAAAATAAGTCAAAATGAAACGAAAAATAGAGGTGAAAATAAGGGCCAATTTAGTGTGTTTTTGACCATTTTCAATCTTAAATATCACAAAAGGCACCAATAGGAGACTAGTGATTTTCATCAATGGAAATGTATGTTTATTGGCAAATAAAATGAACGAATAATTGGAGTGGGTATTTAAGAGTTTTACCTAAATTCTGTCGTGAAAGGCCGTTTCCATGGCAACATCAGACCTTTTTGCTTGTTTCATTTTATCTTTGAAATTGATTTTATTCCTCTTTAGAGTTACATAAGATTGTCAAAATGCATGCATGTATAGATATGACTTATATCTTTTACATAAGAACAATTAAAATGTTCAAGGTCATTGGCTTGATGTTCAAGGTCATTTATACTTAGAGACTCAAATTTTGCATAAAATATTGATTTTTTTAATTTTTTTGTTACCGATTTTAGTGATTTTTTTATTTAAATATTTTCATAGGTCATATATATTATGAAAGCACATGAATATAAGAAAGACAAATCTTAGAATTTATTGAATTGTA
Organism: Pinctada imbricata; assembly: GCA_033119305.1. Classification (NCBI taxonomy): domain Eukaryota; kingdom Metazoa; phylum Mollusca; class Bivalvia; order Pterioida; family Pteriidae; genus Pinctada; species Pinctada imbricata. Next base: position 85,594,002 of record VSWD01000005.1, on the reverse strand, counting down.
GCAATTCAATAGGTTAATATTTTTCCGTCAAAAACAAGAAAAATACAGATTTCGTCCCTTTTTTATCAAAATACTCACCAAGAATTTAGATATTCGAAGATGTGAAGAAACGTAATCAATAGTTCTAAGAAATAAGTGATACATTTATCATTTTATGGCAAATTACTGTTAAGTTCAATATTTCAAGGTTTCTAAAATATTGACACCTTCATTTTATGAAAAATCAGGATTTTTCGTCAATCTTGTCACTTAAAGTTTAATGACCTTGAAAATTCAGTGGGTGACCTTGAAATATTTTCAAGGTCATTTTTATATTAAAACGCCTCTGATAGATGTATACATGAACTTTTGTTCCAATATCATGCGTAGATAGTTTGATAGAGGTTGTGTTTAAATTCATCGTATGGAACCTTTCAGCCGATTGTTGCCATAGCAACTAAATTTGATGCTGCTTTGCATATAAAAGGACAAATTAGCCCAATTATTTTTTTATATTCATGTATAGTTCAAAGATGATACTAATATGATAACTAGAATTTGGACTTCAAAAATTGGTGCTTTTATGAAATTTTCAACCTTGTAAAACAGTAAAAACATGCAAAAAAGTGTCTTTGATTGCCCAAAACAAAGCCTTTTGATACCCTGTTTTCGCCCAGTTTTTTATCTTGTATACATAAGGCATCCGAGATGAATGTAAAAAACTTTACAAATACGCATAATAATAAGGATTAAAAGAAAATAATCAAGGCAATTTATGATTTAAAATGTACCTGTTTCCATGGTAACAAAGCCTACAATTATGCCTTGTCCTATATATTTTCCCAATTTTTGAAACTTCAGACACGGTTACCATGGCAATGACAACCTTTTTGAAAAAAACTGGGGTTGATTTACATACTAGTACTTCATATCGAATTTCCATACCAAAAATCTCAAAAATCCATGACATGCCGTGCCAACATGTTTCGAAATTCTTTGGTTCTTACAGAGAATTGCTGTTAAACACCATCCTGTTGTTCTCTGCTTGGGCATCTAACCTTCATACAGACCTCAACTCGGTCTTTATAATATACATTTATCTCTATCGCGGAAGGAACAAGATTGGTAAATAAACACAAACGGTGCTAAAATTGTTACAGTAATTCAATAACCAAGCACTGGTGCATGTTTTCCACAATGTTACCATCTTAACTGAATATATTTTGTTTGGATATTATACAAGACTGTTTGCGTGATTATGAAATGAATTTGTATTAAAAGCTATATCTGGTCTGAAATGTTTTAATTAGAGATTCACCTTTTGCAGTTTTGAAGAATTGATAATGAAATGAATTTAAGGTCATACCAAATTAATTTAATGTTCTTTGGATTTCCCGCACCATATTTTTCAAAATTCAAAAAATAATATTATAAGAATAAAATGCTCGCCCGCACAATTAAAGTTCTAACTCAAGAATGTTTAGGATCGGTTCTGATTTCTGCAAATCTTAAAGCTTCTAAATGTCTCGGATTGTGCAAAATTCGAAGAAAATGATACTTCTTGTGTTTTAAAAAATTTTGTTGGGAGTAAATCTTTTGTCCCGTATACATAGCACTGAAAGTCAAGGAGGGGGGGGGTTCGAAAATCTTTTCTGTACTGCTATGTGCTATGAGGCTTCCTAGTCACCAGATTCCGAGTGGGATTCGTTTTTGAGTACGGAAAACATCAGAAATGTATTTCTAGGGTAACCTTTATCCAAAATAAAATTATTTCATTCGCTCGCACCTTAAAAACTTCAAAACCTAAAAAAAATAAAATAATTATATTTTCGCCCACTCGCATCCCTTTTTTCACAATAAAATCCGAAGAACATTTAATTAATTTGGTATGGCCTTAATAAGAAGTTATTGTTGTAGAACGTTATTCGAATCTGTCACTATGTGTATTCATTTGTTTAATTAATTGATTTTTCCCTTTTCAAGGATTATTTAATAACATTATCTGAATTGAGAGTTTAATATTGTCAAGTCAATCTGCTCTAGAACTCCGCGTTTTTTATTTTCTGTCACTTTCTGCTCTTTTGAATACATTTTCGATTAAAATCATCAAATTGTTATACTCCAATATTATTTTCATTGTTTCTGCCTTCTAGAATTCTTGTCAAATTAAGTCATTGATTACAAATAGACGAAAATGCCCTAGGTAACCCTGTTCCTTCCTACGTCACTATGACTTGTTTTAGTATTAGTAATTTTATACTGAAACCAACCTCATAAAATATTTCCTAGTCGTGTATGTGTCCCTTTTCGTATGTTGGTTTATATGTTGTCATTTGTGTTTTATGTTTCTATATTGCGTTTTGATGTTCCGTGTCCCTTTTGCGTCTCCTGCGTTGCATGTCTACTCTATGTTTTTGCATAGGGTATTATTGTGTTTAGCTGTGGTTGCAAAATACTAGCATAATACTAGCTTATCCCCTTACTCTAACACCAACACCGGCTGGAAATGAACCTGTGAAAATCAAAACCATATAGATTTGCTTGGCGGATCTCTTGGATCAAGAAATTGATTAACAGCCAGTCGAGCAACGGGATCATCCATTCTACGGTCCATGTCTGAAAGAATACCTCACTCTGTGACAAACGTGACGACCTCATTTTCAGCATTACAAACTTTCCTTTTCTGAGTAGTTACATCCCTTCATCGCCTACTTATGGAGTGTTCATATCTTAGTTATGCCAGAGCAAGTACCAAATATACGGATTTTGTTCTGAGAGCTAGGCGTCTTGCAGATAAGCTTCTCAGTCAGGGATATGTTTTTGACCGACTAACATCGTCACTGAGGAAGTTCTACGGTCGATATTTGGGAACTCGTCATACACTATGATGTTCCACTCTCCAGAATGGTAGATGGTATTCTGTCATAGACCATTTATAACGGATGTGACAGTTCTGCCGAATTGAAGCGGCAGGTGTTGCATGCAAGCAGGAGTTCCTTACTCTTCCTGGGCACCTGGTCTCACTCCCATATCGGGAGTTCACTTCTTTTCATATAGTGGAGGTTTTTGTTTGTTAGCTTTGGTTCCTGATTTTGTATGCCTTCGGTTTCTGATTTTCTTAATTATCGATTTTGTGTTGTATACAGGGATATGGTCATTATCCATATTTATCATTGATAAATTTCTACTCAGATTTTTGAAACCTTGTGAAACTAAAGAATGTCTTAATGAGGAATACAAACAATCGAAATGTAGACTTACTTATGCAATTTATATTCCTCTCTACGAACGTTTTTAACGTCCGTAGAGAAAATGAGAAATAAAAAAGTAAAGAAGCATATCATCCAACGGAGAAGATCAAATGCCGATTGGGTCGAAAGTTCGAAGCTATAACCAGCTATACCTCACTCCAATATTGGGAGTTCGCTTCTTTTCGAGTGGTGGAAGTTTTTGTTTGTTTCCTGTGGTTCCTGTTTTATCCTGATTTAGTATGCCTTCCATTTATGATTTTCTGAATAATCAATTTTGTACTGTTTATTGGTATATATATGGTCATTGTCCATTTTTATCATTCTTACTACATTTTCGCCATTAATTTACATCAATTAAAGCTAACAATTCTATTAGCCTATCAAACCATTACAGATATATGTATCATGAATGATTATATCATATTGTTTGTTTATTGACTTCATTTGTTTATCTTTCTTTATTAATAAGATTTTATTTGATTTACAATTGACATATATTGAAAAAGTAATTTTGTGTAAGTTCATCTGACTAGAGAAAAATTAAAGTACTTTTCTTTTGTTTTGTTTTTTGTTTTTTGTTTTTTGTTTTTATGTTTTTTGATTTTTGATCAAGAAGTCAACTACTGCGACCGTGTTCTTGTTTTGATTTAACATTTCATGATATAAATATACAGGGATATGGTCATTATCAATATTTGTCATGCAGCTTATAACGATTATATTAAAAATTGTACACATGTAACAATAAGTTTACAAACTACATGTACTACATTATTGAATACAGAATAGATACTTTGCAATAAGGTTTATGTTTTTCCCGTTTGCATAAAGGAAGGAAATCGATGGTTTCGCATCAAATTGGCCTCTTGATGTAAATAAAGGAATATTTCTCTGCCAAGACTTTAAATTCATATAAATGTAATATGCATTCGTACGTATGCTCCGCAAAATTGATAGCATCATTAAAGAACAGATAAATTTGCAGTATGGACCAGACATGAACGTTTCGGGTACATTAATCCTCGTCTGTGATCCTCAGTTCGAACAATGAAATATGGTCAAAAACTGTGAAAGATGTATACAAAAAAAACCGAAATACGTGGGATATAATCTTACAGGACAAACTTTTCAGAAATTTCAAAAATGTTTTAACAGAAATTTTCGAATGCGTGTGAAGAAACGATGAACAGGAGTTGATGGGACTTTCCCGCAGTGGTATCAACCAGATGTGGATTTTAAAGAATTCGAAGGAACTTTTAGAACATCTGAAATCCACTCATTTTAGTAAAGTTCATTCGATCAAAGCCTTTGATTTTCGACCCTTTACACTACAATTCCACATTCTAGATTGAAAGAAAGACTCGCAAAAATTATAAGTTATGTGTTTACAAGTAAGAACGGTAATCGCAAATACAAATTTATTGTTGCGAACTATGACAAAACCTACTTTGTAAAAGAAAAGTCCGATTCTGAAAATAAGTACACTGAAACAGATATTATTCAGATGTTAAACTTTTTGATCGACAACATTTTTGTGGTGTTTGGAGGAAAGGTATTCCAGCAAATTGTCGGAATTTCAATGGGGACCAATTGTGCCCCACTCCTTGCCGACATTTTCCTTTACACGTACGAAGCTGAATTCATTCAATCTTTGGTCTCTGAAGGCAAAAGATACTTCGCTTCTGACTTCAACTTCACTTACAGATACATAGACGATGTGTTGTCCATCAATTATCCAAAATTCGCGGATTACCTGAGCAGTATCTATTCTTCAGAGCTTGAAGTAAAAGACACTACTGAGACAAATAATTCAGCATCCTATTTGGACATAATGTTGTCCTACGACACTGATGGTCACATGAACACCTCACTCTATGACAAACGTGACGACTTCAATTTCAGCATTACAAACTTTCCTTTTCTGAGTAGCAACATCCCTTCATCTCCTGCTTATGGCGTATTCATATCTCAATTAATACGCTATGCCAGAGCAAGTATTAAATATATGGTTTTTGTTCTGAGAACTAGGTGTCTTGCAGATAAGCTTCTCAGTCAGGGATATGTTTGTAACCGACTAACATCGTCACTGAAGAAGTTCTACGGTCGATATAGGGAACTCGTCATACACTATGATGTCCCACTCTCCAGAATGGTGGATGATATTTTGTCATAGACCATTTGAACCATCCAACCAAAGATTGTACTCTTTGTCTTCCGAAATGAGAGTAACCGGATGTGACAGTTCTGCCGAATTGAAGCGGCGGGTGTTGCATGCAAGCAGGAGATGCTTACTCTTCCTAGGCGCCTGGTCTCACTCCCATATCGGGAGTTCGCTTCTTTTCATGTGGTGGAGGTTTTTGTTTGTTTGCTTTGGTTCCTATTTTGTATGCCTTCGGTTTCTGATTTTCTGAATTATCGATTTTGTGCTGTATACAGGGATATGGTCATTATCCATATTTGTCATTTGCTACATATGTTTTCAGGACCTCCCGGTCCACAAGCAGTAATACACACCAAGTGGTACAAATATAACACGTCTTCATATCTATAGACCTTTTCACGCACCTTAAATATTTATAATTTTTGATCCCATCATTCATCGTGTTCGAGCATGCGCAATTCTGTGTAGGGCGAGAATCATGAATTCCTCATACAGCTATGTAAAGAAACATCGCCGATTTATTCAAATAGCGCGAATGACATGCGTTGACCTTAATAAAAATATGTTCTTTATGTCTTAATTAACTAATTTTGATCGTCTTCTATTGTAATTTTTTACGTAAAAGTAGAAAAACACCTGAATTTCGGGTGTCAATTTCCCTTGTATAGAGATACGACGACCCGAGATCTGGTTCCCTTTTTACTTTGTAACAAGCGTTATACTTCTAGTAAGTCAGTGAAAACTTTTTAGAAATACAACAGAATGTGAAATAAAGATAATTTATCTATCTAGAAAATATAAGTTCTACTTGTTAAGTAGCAAAGTTACCTGACCAGACGGAGCTATTTTAATCAAGCGAATGAGACGAGTCAAATAAGTTTTAGTATAGATAGACTATGAATTGATTGCATGCAATTAGTAATTAGAGTGAAATACTCATTACCTGTAATTTTTATAGATTATATCACCTGGCCAGAACGGTCCAGAAATATACTCTTTTGATTACTAAGGTGAAAATAAGCCCCGTCCGGTCAGCTCAGTTTAATACCCAAAGCTTTGTTTACCTGCGATATTTGATCGACAGCCATCAGAGCCATTAATTAATTTAATAAACACAAATTCCTAAACAGCAGGCAACTGTTTAAAAAAAAACATCTACATAAGAACGAAGACTTATCTTGCATTGTTTACGTTCAAGTCATTGATGAAAAATATTTTCGCTGGGTACTGAATGGGATATTTTCTCACAATTTCCTGTTCTACAGCTTCTTTTAGCATTCTAAAGAAATAAAATTTCAAACATGAATTTCTTATCATTTTTATTCATTTTACGTAATCGCACACTTATAAAACGGTATCAACAAAGAACATCATCAAATTTCAACAAGAATTCAAACCGGGGTTCGGCGGATTAAGATCAATGTTCTGGAAATTATAAAGAGATGGTCGAATTTTTGGAGCAAGAGTGTATACAATGTACTATATCTTCATTATCATCTTATTTTTTTCTTTGAAGATCGAACTTCTTCCTCTTCATGTTTTGTGTCTAAAATAATTCTGTCCTCTGTTTTGAGAGAGAAGACTTTTAAAATGAAACGTTGGAAAAAAAACTGATAGCAGCCTAAAGGTCCCAGACAAATTTTTGAAATTCTTTTTAAGAAATGAAATTTGATTTATCTAAAGCTTTGTAAAACTTGAAGACATGAAACGAAAAACAGTTAGATCTCAGTTTTATTATTTGAAATATTTCCTTGTTTTTGATTAATTTCGCACATAAAGATGAATCTGACTATATAACGGGGTGATCGTAGGACTACCCCTTTCCTCATTAGAAAGAATAATCATCTAATTTAGTAGATATTGGGCTTTTTTTTTGGGGGGGGTTGTTGATTATTTTGATTTTTTTCTATATCCCTCTAATGATTCTTCAATAAAAAACAAATTTATCTAAAATACACAATGTTTGGCTCCTTAAACTTGATCATTTGTAAAAACGACAAGAATGCTCATTCATTGCAAACTATTTACATTCCATCTGGAGGAAATGGTGAATAATTATTTTATTTAGCTGTTACATTTATTTTTCTCTTTTTTTTTCTATCATTTATAGGAAGAATCCCTTTGAAAGTAGCCATCCATTTTCATTTATTCTCAGTCAGATGAAGATTAATTTTCGGACAATATTTTCAATGTACTTTTCATTATCAAAGAAATCTAGAAGACGAACAAATTGAGCCTTTTTATGTTTTGGGAGTGAAAGTTAAGAACGTTCCCTGCATTTTTTTATTTTACAATTTTTAATGACAAAGTTGCCGACGGAGGCATTCGTGTTTCACAAAGACATTTTTTTTATTGTTACTTCATTTTCATCAGATGTTTCATCCTCATTTCCTGATTGATTCGTTCATCTATTTTTTTTTAAATCCCTCTTTGATTCCTTTATGTTTTTTAGGTGAGCTTTTTTGAATATGACACATTCTTTGAATCTTAAAAAAGAAGAACGAAAAAAATGTATCGATATGGTTAAAGAAGAGAAAAAGTCCCGGTAAAAACTTGCCGTTTGTTTTTTTGTTTTGTTTTTTTTTTAAGATTATTAAATCTTATTTTTCCTCCCCCTATCTTTGAAATGACCGCAGGGCGATAACACGCTCTGATGACTTTCACACCTAGCAGGTAACGACGCTTACGTTCCCTGCATGGTTAATTGACACGTGTGTACTTGTCAAAACTACGATTTATTAATTGGGATGTTACTTTTTAAAATTGCCGGATTAGCGAAATAGAAGGTTTAAAAAAATCATGGTTTACCCGGCCCTTCGGAATCTCGTTAGGTTCGACCATGAAAATTGGATTATCTAAAAATATAGCATAGTAAAAATCGTCAAGTTATATAATCTATAAATTATAAAATCCATAGAAATCATACTATATATAAATTTAAAAAAAAATACAATGTATAACGTGATTCGAGCTTTCTCGTGTTTGTTTACAGTGCCCAGCGCTTTGTTTACATTGAGCAGGGGGCAAGTCTTGCCCCCCACGATTTGCGCATGCGCGGGATCAAAGGTCAAATTCTAAAAATAACCGCAGACCGAAAAGGTCTATAGCTGTCACAAACCTCATACATTTTATATCATAAGTCGTTCCCGAACTTGCACTCTGTTTTCTAATTTGGACGTTTCGGTGCAGTACTATCGGTTTCTTTTCCGACGAGAACCATGATCTCCTAACCTGTTTCCCTCGGACTGAGGTCCAAGTAGCCGAATCAGCAAATGTCAATGACCTTGAGCAAAGTGGCAGCGGAATAAATGAGTAACATTTCATAATGTTTCTCTTACATCAAACAAAATTGCTGAAGCGTCGTCCACAAGTTGAAGTACCAGGACATAAAGAATTGCACCGAACTGTAAATTTGATGTCGTATCATTATTGATAAATCGCGACATAATGCATTTCGAATCCATTATAAGAATGACATGTAACGCCAAATTTTATGACGTTATAAATCTGGAAAATTAAACACAAAATATAAAGTATTTACAGCGAGAGGAAACAAAGGAGAGGATCTCCAGCAACACCAGGCTGCAGCACCCACAGCGAAACCCCAAAACACCAAATTCAAAAACACAAAGCAGACAAGCACAGAAAGAGACGCAAAAGGGACATGGAACATCAACGTACAAAATAGAAACATCAAACACAAAGGACTACACATAAACCAACGATACCAATGGGCAACCGGTGCCGACTTAGTACGGTCATCTGCTAAGGAAATAGCAGAAGGTGTGGTTATCCTGGATTAAGTGCGCACAACCCTCCCACTTTTCCGATTACCCAGAGGTCTCGAAGAACGTATAATTGTGGTGTAAACAACCTCCTCACTATCAGATGACCACACACAAACAAGACCGCAAAACGCAGGGGCCCAAGCAACTCAGATGAATATGTAAATGGATATAAAAAAAAGAGGACGTACGTAATACAATCCGTGCTCTGCCGCCGCGAGCTTATGTATGTTATCACCCGAGGAGTCCGACTAACATTCAGAGAGGACGGGTGGTCGAGGCCCTGTCTTCTCTATAGAGATTTGGACAGGGTCCGTCATGGAGTCCCGTCGTCACACTCAGTCAGAGTGCAAGTCTTAAGAATGCGTTGGTACAAGACTGTAAATTGGTCAAAAAGAAGAGAGGAGATCTCAAACAAGACCCCGCTGCAGCATCAACAGCAAAACAGTACCAAGTCTAGTGTGTGTCTGGTGACATTAGGATCATATCCACGGTATAAATTCGATAGTGATGTTGTCTATCTTTTATCCTACTTATCATGTCAATTATGTCACCATAAAATGCAGGTTGTGAAATACCCAAAGTAATATACTTTTTTGCCTGTGTTGATCCGAATTTCAGAAGATGTTGACAATAATTTTTGTAATATTTCCAGAAAGTCTTTACTAGTTTGTGAAAGCGAAAACCTTGTCCTAAACGTTTCTTGGTAATTTGCAAATTTCTACTATGAAAATCCAAAACATCAGTACATGCTCTAGCATACCGGATGAGCTGTGAAATATAGATACCATAAGACGGTAATCTAGGAACATCACCGTCAAGCCAAGGGAAACTTACTATATTAAATCCAAAATCATCTCTTTTGTCATACACACTTGTATGGATCTCTCCATTAACATTGATATTTAGGTCCAAAAATGGTGTTTCTGTACTTGAATCGTTTGCCTTGTTTAGAATCAATTCTTGTGGATAAATAAGATTTTTATATTTTTCAAAAACATGATTATCGATAGGAAGAATATCATCCAGGTACCTAGAAGTACCAATAAAACATTTCACATAATCACTTTTTCTTTGCTTTTGCAGATTTTGGATAAATTCCTTTTCATACGTGTATAAAAATAAATCTGCAACAAGAGGCGCACAATTAACACCCATAGGAGTTTCTCACCAAATCTTACATAAATATTGTCCAAATAGATAAACAAGGTAATACACAGGTCACCACATGTCCATGATTTGTATTATTTGTAATCTGTGGCGGAAAAGAAACCATTCGATTCAGATGTACAAATATATGTTTTCCCCTCTCGATCAAAACACCATTTAATGAGTTTGGACAGTCGATCATTTATTTTGTCGTGAGGAAGCGTGGAGTACATTTTAGAAAAGTCGTATGAAGAAATCGTATTTGCTTCAAAATTTCTTGATTTCATTTTGTCAATCACATCCCCTGAATTTTTAATAGACCAAAAGAAGTTGACACCATTTTATGTTCATGACAGTTTCACAGTATTTGGCTACGTGTTCCTTTATAGCCGTGACTGCTGACGTCAGATTTTTAGACAAAATTGTAGTTGAGCAGTTGCTAGAAATAGCAATGTATCGAAACTTGTAAGGACAGTAAGTGTTTTGAATATACTTCCCTGACATTGTCGCGATATCACTTTCTATATAGACATAACGTCAGACAGTGCATGAATATTATATATTTTAATTTCCATGCTTCATTAACATCGACGGCGGGTGCGGCTAGCCAATCGGGGATGCTTATGCCTCCCGGGCACCTGGTCCCACCTCTAGCTTGCTAGGGGTCCGTCGATGTTTAATTTTGTGCTCTATTGTGAGTGCTGTTGAGATTAATGTCAGGATCTTCTTTAACTCATTTGTAAGGAGACTTGTGAAGTTTAAGTATGCAGAATATTGTAGGGAGATCATATTTAGAAATAGGGATGTTAAAAGAATAACATTTACTGTTAAGTTTGCTTTCGATATAAGTATAAGTAGAGGAAAGTTCCGAACCTAAAGTTGATATGTAGTAGCGTTTTCAAATAATTATAGTGTTGTTGGCTGCTTTGTCTGCAGGCGCGAAGACATATTTTTCATGTAAATTACGTAACTTGGATTTGAAATATCTTTCAGATTTAAAACTTGGATTATCAAAAAGATGAGGATTTTTGTGGTAGTTATCTGTTCGAATATCGGTATATCCAAAATGAGGTTTTTCCAGTCATTCAGAATCGAATATCGAATATCGGTATATCCAAAATGAGGTTTTTCCAGTCATTCAGAGCATTCGATCTGACTCCTTCCGATTTGCACCATCGTTTGGTATAGTTATCTGAAGCTTCCTTTAATACTTCACGACATTTAATAAAATCTATCTTGGATGGGATTCTATACTTAGGTCCTTTTTTAGAAGACCACGGAGCTGTCTGTCTTGGATAATTGAAAAGTCACCTGTAATAATATGACCAGCTGGTTTATATAGATATTCAGACGTAGCACATTCTCAAGAAGCAGGACATGATTCAAGTATTTTAGGATCTGATGTAATTTTGTTGTAGTTAAAAACGAAATTTCGAATAGGTCTCTTATATTTTTAACAAATAAGAGGAGGTTCTAAATTTTCAAAATATTGAGGAATGACACTTTGTACGCGATGATCCCGAAAAATATTAGAGGTGTTTAGAAGATCAAAACCTTTGTTAATAAATGGAATTTTTATGAATCGTCTTTTAGGGGTGCTGTTTTTAACCAAAGAATATAGTTTATTTTGTGCAAATGCAACAATGTTAAACGTCTTTAAATTCAATAGCATCATTTAAAATCTGATAAATTTACAGCATGGACCAGACATGCACGTTTCGGATACTAAACCCTCGTCAGTGATCCTCAGTCTAAACGATGTAATATGGCCAAAAAGTATGATAATTGTTATGTCCAAAATTGTACCAAAAGACGTAGCAGAATAGGTGGGATATGAAGCTACAGGACCCACGTTTTAGAAATTTCAAGAAATTTTGTAACAGAAAATTTCAAATGCGTTGAAGAGACAGATGATCAACCGAAGTTGATAGAACTTGGCTACATGTGCCCTCGGGGACTCTTGGTCCACCAGCAGTGACACTCACCAAGTAGTTCAAATGTTAAACGTCTTTAAATTCAATAGAATCATTTAAAATCTGATAAATTTACAGCATGATGTTTAGCCTGAATCAATCAGTGTTTCTTAAGAATGCAACCAGTGTTTCGTCTAAGATAGATTTCAATTGAACTGCTGGAACATGTAGAGAAGAGAGAGCATGTAGCAGCTCATGTCTGCCGCCGTTGCGTGCAATGATCAGTAGATCTTTGAGGGTACGATGTACTCTAGCTCTTTTTCTGAGTTTTTTGTTTCGCTTTTTACCGTGAGACCTATGCTTCCGTTTAGTGCTAGGGCGGAAAACACTAAAATAATGACTCAAGAATGTTCACCAACAAAAATCTGACTTCATTATAACCGTCAGAAATGTGTCCGAATTCGGTTTTCTTCTCCGGGTCTAGTCTATAGTATTAATAATACGGAAGTGTCTCTATACCTTAATAAAGAAAATTTCAAACCAATTTTTTGCACCATACAGCTGTTTCGAATATTTTAAAAATTCTCATCAGTGATGCTTACAGCGGAGCCGCCAAAATTCATATCAGTAGCGCCCTATTTGTCTTATTTTTAGAATTTAAATATGTGCATTTTCTTTACAGAGAGTACGCGGCTCACTATTTCCAATAGGTCGATTCAGAAGCATATCCAAAAAATAATATTTTCAATATAGCATTGGAGGGATGGAGCTAAGATATTAACCTCCTTTAATTTCGATCATATTTTTGAATGAAATGGCAAGTTTTCGAAATAGCAAAATAATTCATATGATGTCAAATCTATAAAGGGTCCAAACGAAGCTAATTTCATGAACCAGAGCTGGAAAGAAGTAACTAATGCACTTCTAAACATCAAGTCATGGGGAACGATTTTAACTGCGCTTGCAACAAAAAATAAATGTTTATAATAATAGTAGAGCCACCAATTTAAAAAAGAAGTTTAGTTTTCGAGTTTAATCAACACACCTAACACAGGCTTGAATTTGTTCTGAACTTATAGTTGCTTTCAAGAACAGCTGTCGTAATGAGAACATTTCACGGTCAGATTCTTTTTAAATTGGGTAAAAAGCGATCGATAAAATCGTGAAACATAAAAACGAAATATTAATAGTTTATATCCTCGATATTCCTATATTTTGTTCTTTTTGTACAGAAAGTCGTTGCAATCAATGCATCAGATATGTACACATGTTTCATAATTGTTTAAGAGGAAGAATATTTTCTCCTCTCTCGAAAAATTGCGGTTTTATGAAAATTTCTTTGAAATATGAAGAATCCGTGTTAATATTTTCTCTTGAGCCGAGAGACTAAAGTTTTGTCTCGAACGTTAAACGTCTTTAAATTCAATAGCATCATTTAAAACCTGATAAATTTACAACATGGACCAGACATAAATTTCTGGTATCAAAATTTCTTGAAATTTCTAAAACGTGGGTCCTGTAGCATCATATCCCACCCATCCTGCTACGTCTTTCGGTATACTTTTTCGACATAGTAACGTTCATACTTTTTGGCATATTACATTGTTTAGATTTAGGATCACTGATGAGGGTTAAATACCCGAAACGTGCATGTCTGGTCCACGTTGCCAATTTACCTGTTCTTAAATGATGCTATTCAATTTGAAGACTTTTACATATCGACAAATATATGTTTATTTTTTCCATTACCTTTTTATCGATACATTTCTAAAGAGCTATAAGTAAATGTAAAAAAACTAAAGCGTATATAATTCTGGTTGGACACGTGCAAATTTTCCGAGAATCGCATCGCGATTCACGGAATTTGCACGTGACCAACCAGAATTATACTACCATGAACACCCAAAGTAAGACAGTAATTTCTTAAATAATTTTAAGCGTCATTTCACAAATCAGTTTCCGTAGATGAAGGTTCTGTCGACCACGTGTTACAGTTGCTATCAAATCGGACGTATCAACCGCTATACATACATATTTTTGATAAAAGTTAAATGCAGAAAGTGGAATTACATCATACTGTTTAAAAATAATGAAGATTACTTCTTTTTGATATGTCGTGGTAAGACCGGATCGCGACAAGTTGATATGAACATACGTGAATTGAAAAAAATGTGCATATCAGCTTATGAAAAGTATCTTTTGGCGTTTAGTTTAGTACACAGCAAAAATGTCCACACATGCAAAATATGTTTTGAGTATCACACATGTTTTACATATGTATTATATGTGTAATTCATATGTGTGGATATACACATATAATTCATATGTATTTTTACATGTTAAACATTTAGAATATACACATGAAAAACATGTGTGTGAATTCACATATGTTAAACATATGTTTTTTGCTACACGTGTATAACACATATTTTACATATGTTATACATATGTATGGGATTTTATGTGTAATACATATTTATTTTTCATATGCAAAACATGTACATTGATGTACATATGAAATATATATGTATAATATTACATATGGTTAATATATGTTAAGTTCAGGTGTAAATCATGTTGATCATGAGAAGTGAAAATTTACTTTTTAGACTTTGTTATTCAAAATTTTCTTATTAAATACATACTTTACAGTTCTGCATAAACGCAAGTATATTATGTAGTATAAGAGGCTTATTGATATATATTAGTATGTATAAGCCTTTATCAAGAGCACAGTTTTTGTATCAATTTGTGAAATTACATTACAAATTCATATTACAAGAAATTAAATTTATGATATTTCATTTATTCATGTTGAATGATATTCACAAGTAACACACCACTGATAAGGCTTTTGCATAGTCGTTAAGTTTTAAAAGGCCCAAAATAAAAAAATTAATTTCGGTATTTTTATTTTCTTGCGTTTGCTTTTTTTTTCTTTTTTATTTATTTTTTATTTATTTATTTTTTTTGCTTTTCAAACAATTTGTATGTCAGTCCTGTTTCTAATTATTTATAAAACAGGTAACTGGAGAGCAGTGGCGAGCAAAAAGCTCAAAATCTCGAATTTCACATCATAGTACTTGATTATTGAGTGTCAGTACAACAAATGGCGAGCGATAGCGAGCCAGTGAAATTTTTTTTCCGAGAAATATAGTACTCATTACCTTCAAATATCTAGAAATATTTTCAAATACCTAAAAACACATTCAAATGCCTAAAAATATCATGTAATACCATTAAGGTAAAAAAAATTATGCAATCTTTATCAAGCGCGGATCCAGAAGGGGGGGGGGGACACAAATATTCAAAAGAAGAGCAAAGGCACTGAGAAAACGAAAAGAAACTGAAAAAGACTGATATATCACATAATCTGCCAATATTGATTATTAAAAAAAAAGTATTTTCCATTCACATTTTAGATGTAAAATCCATGTTAGATTTTCATTTTTCAAAGCGATATATTTTGGACGCATATCGACCAGGGGGGTGCTTGTTTTTAAAAAAATTATAAAAGAGAAAAATAATTATGTCTGGAGGGTATAAAACTGAAGAAAAAGCTTCGAACATTGCACAAATTTACCAGAACATTACACACATGTCGGCAAACGAGTATGATGCGAAGTGAAACAGTGACGTGCTCGAATTAGACATATGCGAGCAGACGATTGACGATGCATGGGAACCTGCCGAAATATCGAAAATTATCATCGGATCGGGAGAAATAACTCCTTGAAACAAAATGTGAACATGCCTAACCTAAATTCAACAGACAACATGGCCGTAGACGATTTGATAGGGAAAACAACATTACTAAACAACTACTTTGTCTCAGTCTTCACAAAAGAGGATCTAACAGCATTACCATCATTCGAAGAGAGGAATTACTCGACAACTCTCGACGAGATTCATTTCCAAGAAGAGGAAGTATTCAAACATCTGAAATGTCTAAATCCGACAAAATCTGAAGGAGTAGACGAGATTCACCCTAAACTTCTAAAAGAATCAGCAGATAACATATGCAAACCTTTAACACTACTTTGTCAAAAATCGATCAACGAAGGAAAATTACCAAATGATTGGAAACTAGCAAATGTCACTGCCATTCATAAAAAAGGAAATAAATCAGATCCATCAAACTACCGTCCGATCAGTCTAACCTCAATTTCGTGTAAACTTATGGAAAAGATCATTAGAGATAGCATAGTGACACATATGGATGAAAATAAACTGTTTACTCCACATCAATTTGGATTCAGAAATGGCCACTCGTGTACAACACAATTAATCGAGTTCATGGATGTTTGGATAAAACTACTAGATGAAAAATCAGATGTGGACATAATCTATTTCGATCTTCAAAAAGCATTTGATAAAGTACCACAGTTTAGGCTATTCAAAAAGCTATCAGCATATGGAATTAAAGGCAAAACTCTAACATGGATAAAGGAATTTCTAACAGACAGGAAATAGAGGGTGATTCTAAATGGAAAATACTCTCCATGGGATAACATAACCTCGGGTATTCCGCAAGGCAGCGTCCTAGGACCTATCCTCTTTCTCATTTACATCAACGACTTGCCAGAAGTAGATAGTAACCCAATAAAATTATTTGCAGAAGACACGAAACTATATGGCTCATTAAACAATTAAGAAGACCACAGAAAGATCCAACAGGACATCAACAATCTGACATCATGGTCGCACTCGTGGCAACTCACATTCAATAAGGACAAATGTAAGCATCTTCATTTAGGCAGGGCAATCCTGCCAGATGATTACAGCTTATCAGAGCAAGTCATAGGAAAAATAGAATATGAAACAGATCTAGGAGTTCAAATAGACAACCAACTTAAATTTCAAATTCATATTAACACAGCAGTAGAAAAGGCTAATCGCATGCTCGGTGTGATAAAAAGGAACTTTAAACATTTGGATAAGGACTCTTTCTTACATCTATACAAAAGCCTAGTGAGACCACACCTAGAATATGCTTCCTGTGCATGGTATACTCTGTACAAAAAAGATGCTATAGCTATCGAAAACACACAGCGTAGAGCAACAAAACTTATCTATGGAATCCAACATCTGAGTTATTCGGAGAGACTGCTCAACCTAGGTCTTCCATCATTAGAATATAGAAGAATAAGGGCAGACGTTATACAAGTCTACAAATACATTAACAATCTAGATGAAATGAGTAAACCACTTTTTGTAAAGAGCCAGGAAAACAGAACAAGAGGTAATAGTCAAAAACTTGTCAAAAGCCACTGCAGACTAGATGTGCGAAAAAATTGTTTTACAAATAGAGAACAGCTTACCAGATAACGTTGTCACAGCCAATACACTAAACTCGTTCAAAAGCAAGCTTAACAACCACTGGAAAGGACAGCCACTCAAATTTGAGCCAACATGCCTAACCCCCTCTTCTGAACATCAAAGATTAAGCAGAGATACAGGAACGGATATAGAGAGTCGACATACTAGATGATAGATCTCTCAACTAGGTAACAGGTAACAGAAGGATGAGGAACCCTTGATACACATTTCTTCAAATTTTCATGAATATCTGACGATTGGTTCTTGTTAACCTGTGTTCAGTGAACGTATAAGGGTTTCGCCAAGTTTGAAAGAAGGGAGGGTACATATTATCGCTACCTCTACCTGTTCTTACTGAAAATCCCAAATTTTTTCGACAATGTTGAAAATTATTGGAATCTTTGAACTTTCTCCTTTTCGTCTGTGAAAAGTTCATACAAACAATTTCAAAAACCAAAGAGATATAAAAAGATGAAGAGACCTACCCTTTCCCCAGAGAAGCGGGGAAAATGCATTCAAATTTACCGACTTTCTATCATAAAATTCAGTATTTGCAGGCTATGGAACTATTTGAAATTTTTTATACTGTTTCATGTTTCAGAGATGTAATTAATGTGAAAAAATCAAATTCCTACATCAACAATATGCAAAGATATAGATGAAGTGGCGATAATATGTGCCCGGTGATAATATGTACCCGACAAGTATAGGGAAAACAAAAATGTCTAAAATTGCATATTTTGTATTCAAAAGTTTTATCAGATAACTTTGTTTGATGTTTCTAAAAATAATTTTCCTTTAAAGTTCATTTTATTTCCAACAAATTGATGCATAAAACATGAAAATCCATCAACATTTAGATGAGGGACATGACATTTGAAATTTAGGCCTACGAGGAGACTGGTTATATAGAGTAAATTTGGTAGTGTATATGTTCCCAACTCTGGAAAAAAAGGGGGGGTAGCAATCTACTGTCCGCGCGGCTCACTTTAGAAACTAGAAAAACGCGATTTTGAATACTTTTTTCATGCTAAACTTTAAATGAAATGGATACCATTCAATAAATCTCGCTTAGTCATAAATTTTGGTATATGATGTATATGGTCGTGAGTTTATGCAATCGTATTTTACAGACAAAATAATTTTTAGATGGGGCGTTTTCAATTTAAAATTTAAGCATGACGTCGCAAAGTTTAACATAGAGTCTATAAACAGCGTCAGGACGTCATGGGAAAAATTAGTATGGGAAATCGCCCATCTAAAATTTGTTTTGTCTTTAATGTTTGATTGCAAGCACTGACTATTGTATAACTTGTACTGAAATTTACGACTAATCTAGATCTGTTGTATGGTATCCATTTCATTAAAATTTTTGTACAATAAAGTATTCAAAATTAGGTTTAATCAGTTTCCGAAGTGAGTCGCGAGACAGTAGGTTAATTTAAGCCTTTTGCTTGTTTAGACCCATGTGGTCTCGACCTTTTCCTTCTCCAACCTTCAGAATTTTGGTACTGCATGAAAAAATAATGAAATAACAGCTGCAGGGGATTTATATTGTTCTCTGAGATTAAAGACTTGTTTGAGTATGAGTCTGTTGGCTCACAGGGAGTTAACATACTGAATTTTAGAATATGATGATAATGGTAGATTGTCTTCAGTATCTGTATAGTCATAAGGTACATGTAGAGTAGCATTTGTGATTCTAACCAGATTGTTTACATTTCTCATAAATCAGGCATATATATATAAGTAAAAAATATTTTCTTTGCAGGAGACAGAGCATATAGAGGAACTATCTCCTGTTGGATATGTAGCAAAAGAACTTTTGAAATTTTATCTCATGCAGAGAGTACATCTAGACATTTTAGATATGGACATTCTATGTTATAACATTATATCTCAACAAAGTGCATTAGTTTGTTAAAAAAAAGATTCTTTGTATTAAAGATGATTAATCTGATCCTTTCTAGAACTTTGTTTCAATATTAAATGGGTCTTTATTTGAGTCCTAATACTATTTTTACTGTGATTGAAAAAGACTTAAGTGTATTTTCCAATTTATTTCGGTCAGACAGCCAGACAGTACAACATAACAAATTTTGCAACATTTTCAGTGTGATGCTACAGCAAAAAGCTTTAAAACACATCAGGACAGTGCAATTGAATATGACACCACTTTGGAAATATTGCTATCTGATGTGATTTCTGGTGATCTTTGGTTTAGAATTACAGCCTTCTTGAATGCAGCCCTAGAAATAATTGTAAAGTCTTGAATTTCACTTCAGTTGGCAAGTCAAATCAGGTGAACAAGACCATTGCATTGTTGTACCAGAAAATTATACATACTCCATACTTTGTGTAAGGTATGTTATTTTGCATGAATTTCTGGAGTACTTATTGCAAATTATCCATGGAATCTCAAAACTATCAAAGATTAGAGTAAAGCAAACACTAGAAAATGACATATGTATTACACATAAAAATGGAACACATGAAATACATATGTGAAAAACACATGTTTAACATATAAAAAATACATGATGTTTATGTATTATGCATACAATAGCACTTGATATTAACATATGTATTATACATACAAAATGAAACACATATAATACATGTATATAACACATATTTTACATATATAAAATATATTATGTTTATTCCTACACATATTTTACATATGTTAAACATGTGTGAAATTATACAGCTCATACATGTGTGCTCTTTTTTGTGTTTTACATGTGTATAAAATATATGAAAAATATATGTTTAACATATGTTAAACACATGTGGATATTTTTCCTGTGTACTACAGAGATGTGAATATACATGTCAAGTACATTGGTCAGAGTTTGGGCTCTTCGTTTTTAACATTACGATACATGTATGCCTTGGGTAAACGTTGTGCAATTCAGCATCCGCACTTACTCTCCGTTCAGAATCCTAACTGTTACAAAATTAAGTAGATGCTTCTCAAAATGTGCAGAGAACCCCTTTGAGGTTTCCATGAGATCAAATTGAAGGTCCTCAAGGATCACAGGGGGAGGAGTTTTAATTCGTAATGCTGTACATAAGCACAGACACCACATTGTCATACGTCTTATTCATTAGTTTTGTTTTATTAACGTAATTTATAATGAATCTCTTGAATGCTTTTGACAGATATGGAGATTTGACTTGGGTCTTTGTCAAACTGCGTATTTGACTGGTCAACATTATTTAATATAAACAATTTAACGCTTTTGGGGATCTTTTCCTTTATTTTTGAAAAGAAACTTTGCACTAATTATTGCCTTCTTGACAAAATGATCCGAATGCTGTTGACTAGACATGTATATCACGGAAAATGAATCCTCCTTGATCCATTATACATCAAGTCAAAGTGGTTCGAAGAAGCTTGATATTCATATGTCACGTCGTCGACAGTAAAAATAACTTTCCCCAATGAAAACATGTACATACCGTAGAATATACCTGTATTTTTTATTAAGTTTCTAAAGAGACTTAGTACTTAGGACAAACGGGTTTGACTGTAAGTGTTTTGAATATTGTTCCCTGACATTGTCGCCATAGCACTTTCTATATAAACGTGGCCTCAGACAGTGCATGTATTATATATATTCTTTTCATTTTCTTCCATGAACATCGACGGCGGGTGCGGCTTGCCAACAGGGGATGCTCACTCCTCCCGGGCACCTGGTCCCACCTCTAGCTTGCTAGGGATCCGTCGATGCTCAATTTGGTGCTCTATTGTGAGTGCTATTGAGATTATCGTCAGGATCTTCTTTAACTCGTAGAAATAGCACGAATTTGATTTATCGTAATGTAGCCATTATGTAAATGGTCTTTACCTGCATTGTATACACATTTGAAACATTACTTTTTCAAGAAAGTAACCCAGTTTAACCCAGAAACAATTCGTGTCAAATACATAAATTATGTGCAGCATATAAGAACAAATTTCCTTAAGTCATTTGAAAAAAAATGTGGTTGTCATTTTCACAATATATTTGAATAAATATTTGATATCTGTTTTAATGAAATAAATTTTGCCAGTCAACCAATGTTGGTTCAGGTAAGCGTACGATTTAACTTTAAGATTTTACAAATGTCTCATGCATGTTTTTCAAATTTTATAGACAACTTTGGTAAAAGTGGATAACATTGACCTAACAAACTAGAAATAATATATTTATTCAAGCTTTCTACCTTTGAGTTTTTTTATGTTTTGATCAGTGTAACCAAAAACTGAAACAAAGTTACCCAGAACAGCAATACATGTATAAACATTCATATGGTTAGCGTTGATGTATTGAATGACAAATATGGATAATGACCATATCCCTGTATAAAGCACAAAATCGAGAATTCAGAAAATCAGAAACCGAAGGCATACAAAATAAGGATAAATCAGGAACCAAAGCAAACAAACAAAAACCTCCACCACATGAAAAGAAACGAACTCCCGATATGGGAGTCAGACCAGGTGCCCAGGAAGAGTAAGCATCTCCTGCTTTCATGCAACATTTTTTGAATTCATTAATAGCACAGCAAGAATATATAATGCTGAAAACGTGGACATTTTCGCGTGGGGGTAATTTTCATGTTTTCGCGAATCTATGGAGTTCGTGAGAATTCCCCCACGCGAAAATATCCCCGCTGCTTACTGACAATAGGAAAGACATTTTCATCGCGAAAAATTTCCCCCATGCGTAAAGTCTTGATGTTATAATCGCTAAGTTTCCCCCCAGCGAAAATGACAACGGTTACAATGTCTTATTAAGATGATTATTTTTATATCTAGAAGTAATCGTTTAATTTCATTTTTAGATGAGAGATCTAGATTTTTGCCAATCACATTTGTTAATTATCTGGTTCATCTGACACTTGGATATCACATTTTATGAAAAAGCATAGGTACGGAAAAGAATTGCATGGAGGAAATAAAAAAGATTGTTCCTATCCGATTGGAATGAGCCCTTGACATATTGCTTGATGGCTTGCAACTGAACTTAGATATTGATAGTTTCATAGTTACTTCAAGGGTAATAAGATATCAAAACATATGCAGGAAATTTAGTGATGAGCAAAATGGTACTCGGATCTCAATATTTGTTTTAGTATTGATTGCTTTCTTCTGCAGAAAAATATGTGTTTTCTTTCTATAATATTTTGATTGAGGCAATTTCACATGGAAATAAGTATTGCATTACACGTTTTAATAACGCTTCTGGTCTGAATCTGAATATGACGTGTGAATCTTTAATATGTGTCATTTTAAGGTCTTCAATTTTAGTTTATAAAGGTCATACATTTTAACGACTTGAAAGCGATAGGATACATAATTAAGTAATCATTTCACCTCCTATCTCAACGCAGTATGTAGTAAATTCAGCAGGAAAGATAACCTTTCTTCAACGTTTTTCGTAAAATTTGATAAATGCATATTTAGTTGAGGGTAAGGGGTTGGGGGTTCCAGTATACTGAAGGACATAAATAATTTCAATTTATTTCTCCACACCATATGATTTCATTACGGAATCTGTCATCCAATGTTCTCCTTATTCAATGTGCCGTAATTAAATATTCCTTTTGTATTTATATGGTTAATATTCAGTGTTGTTGGGGCATAATTGTGCGAAATTGTGGGCTTTTTTGCTCACCTGAGCGAAGATCAAGTTAGCTATTCTCATAGCATGGCGTCCGTCGACCGTCCGTCCGTCGTAAACTTTTCACATTTTCGACCTCTGCTCAAGAACCACTGAAGGGATTTTGATGAAACTTGGTACGAATGAAGTACTCATAGTCCCCTACAAGTGTTGTTGTTTTTCGTCCGAATCCGTCAAAAGGTGGCGCCACCAAAGGCAAAAGTAGGTAACAGGGGCATCCTCCTTTGACAAACTTCTACAGAACCGAAGCACATATCGACAAACCGAAAGCATCTGGATGATTTAACAAGTTTTGTTGTTTTGGGTTCCAGTCCGAAGTCAAATTTTTGACGCGTTTTGGACTTCGTCAGAAATGCTCATTTTTTAACTGTTTCTTTGAATAACTCTATAAATTTAATGTTTTGCGCCCTCATTTACTGCATGTTTGTCATATTTAAGTTACTATTTGCTTTGATATACATAACATGCTACAATCTTCTTTTTTGGAATTTTTAGGATGTTTTAAAAATATGAATAGATATGTTTACTGGATTGTGGGTTCAAGTTCCGGCACAAGCATCCCAAATTTTTTTTTGTCTTCCCTTTTTCATTTTTATCTATTTTGTCACCTTTTTATGAACTTTTAAATCATCTGAATACCTTTAACTTCATTTTTGACCAAAAACAATTTTTTTTTTCTTCCATTTTCAATTTTTTCCGTTTTGCACACTCTTTCGATGTTTATTTGACATATTTTAGTCTCTTATTGCTGTGATATATATTTCATGCCTAAATTTTATATTTTTGTATTTTATAAAATGGTTTATGTGTATATAATCCCTGGATTGTTGGTTCAAATTCTTGTACTGACACTATCATAATGCAATATTGGTAGGTTAAGAGAGTGCATGGGTATCAGGTGAGTGTTGTGCCCCCTGGGGCTCTTGTTTAAAGTAAGTATGTCATGTCAGATGCCTTTTGCTTATTTATTCATATTTTCTTTATCTAATATTTTGTCTGGTCTTCTTGATTTGTGTTAAGATTGATTTATTTTAATCGTTATGTCTATAGTGGATGAAAGTAAAAAAACGAAATTACATTCCAAAAATTACAATTAAAATGTTGACAATTTCTTGAAAAATATAAAACAGAACCTTCTTACGAAGAAAGAAAAATCGGACAAACAGACGGAGACACTGACACAGCTTCATAGAAACAAGAAGGACAACTTAATATGATGAAACAAAGGAGATAATCTCCAACAACACTTGGTACAACAACCACAGCAAAACTCCAAAACACCCAATGCAAAGCACAAAGCAGACACGCAAAGAAAGAGACGCAAAAGATACAAGAAACATCAAGTCACACCAAAGATACATGAAACGCAAGAGACCTCAAATATACCAACTAGACCAATGGGCAACCGCCAGTAGCAGACGGTGTAGTTATCCGGATTATGTGTACTCAGTTCTTCCAATTTTCCGATTTCCCATATGTCTAGCTACAACATCCAGAATCCATCGCAAGTACGGAACGCATTGTTTTGTTTGTTTTTTTGTTTGTTTTTTTTTTTTTTTTTGTCGATGGTATTCATTTTCGACAATGTTGTGTGCGTTTGTTTGACACTTTTATTTTTCAATACAAACTGCATACGATAACACTTAGATTCCGTGACCTTCTGAAGAAATCTTTTTCTACATGTTTCAAGCTTCCATAAGAGACCATACCTACACCCGTAAGGTTAATCTGTCTAATTTTTATTTTTCAGCTGTTGTAATATTATTACATAGTTAACGAGAAAATGATTCCAGATATGTGCCTCTTTGTATTTTTCTTGAAGATATCCCCAGTCTACCTTGGGGATGGCGAAGGAAAGGTGACTAATTATTTCGTTCAAACATAGATAATTTTGAATTTTCAAAAAGTTCGTTTCCTACACAGTTTCGGCAAAAGGGGGAAACACCTTTTCACAAAATGAATAGCAAAGCTGACTGTCTATGTCTTTCAAACATAAGCTATTTTGAATTTTCAAGAAATTCATTTCAAACAAGATTGTACCACTTGGAAGTGTCACTGCCGGGGGACCCCCGTGGTCTTATGTATCCAAATTCGAACTTAGGTTGATCGTTTTTTCAACGCATTTGAAATTTTCTGTTATCAAATTTTTTTTGAAATTTCTAAAACTTTGGTCCTGTAGCATCATATCTCACCCTTTCTAATATGTTTTCGGTACAGTTTTGGACAAAATAACTTTGCTGGTGTACCAGGAGTCCCCGAGGGGACATGTAGCAAATTTTTATGAAGTTCGGTTGATTGCTTCTTCACAACGTCTACTACTGACGTGGCAGATGGCCGTCCTAAGTCGGCACCGAATGCCCATTGGTCTCGTTGGTTTATGTGTAGTCATTTGTGTTTGATGTTTCTGTATGATTTGACGTTCCTTGTACCATTACGTCTCTTCCTGTGCGTGTCTTTTTGTTCTTTTACAGTGGTTGTTTTGAAGGTTTGCTGTTGGTGGAACACCACCCCCCCCCCCCACTTTCTTCCATCGCATTAGAATCTTTTGACGAAGTCAAGTATATGATGAAAGTAGTTCCGGTGTAAATGTGGAGGAGAAGTGATAAAATTACCTTTTATCTCTATCCGAGATTTGAATAAATTTGCATGAACAATCCCCTTTATTTGCATATATTTATAAAAGTTGAAATACATTTGCAAATTTTTCTAGATAAAAAATGACCTTTATCTATCCGAGATTTGAATAAATTTGCTTAAACAATCCTCGACAGGTTGAAAGGTCGACAAGTTGACACATCGACTGGTCGACTCGACAGGTTGACGGTTGACAGGTCGATAGGTTGACAGGTCGACAATTCTACATATAGGATAAGGGTAATGAATATAATTTAAAAAATAAAGCCCATACATTTAATATTGGTCAAGTTGTAAACAACATCGTTTATGAATGTATCAATTCATATCAGTTCTAAACATAAATGAGTTCGAGAAAATCTTGACGATAATCTCAACAGCACTGACAATAGAGCACCAAAATTGAGCATCTACGGACCCCTAGAAAGCTAGAGGTGGGACCAGGTAAGAATCCCTTGTTGGCTAGCCGCATCCGCCGTCGATGTTCATGCACGAAAATAAAAACAATATATAAAATACATGCATTGCTTTGTCTGAGGTTATATCTATATAGAAAGTGCTATGGCGACCATGTCAGGGAAACTATTCAAAACATTTACTGTCAAACCCCTCACAGGGTTTCTAAACATAAAACACATTTAAGGGTTCTAACTCCGACAGCCTACTTTTTGAATCTAATGAAAGTAGACTGGTTGACAGGTCGACAATTCTACAGATAGGATAGGGGTAATGAATAAAATTTAAAAAATTAATATAGGTCAAGTTGTAAACATTCAAACATGAAAAATATTCAGGATGTCTTGTTCAAATTCCTGATGAAATGAATATTGTAAAAAGGGTGTCCTGATACAATGTATCATTTTAAAAGTTAATTGAAAGCCTGTCATCTACATATAGTCTATTCATCATCTGTAAATATGTCGAACTTTCAACTCAGGGTAATAAAATCTGCAAAACTGTCGACCTGTCAACCTGTCGACCTTTCAATCTGTCAACTCAATAAATAATCAAACCTGCAAAATTGTCGACTTGTCAACCTGTCGACCTTCAGCTTGTAGATTCAAGGAAAGTAAGATAAACAAACTGTCGACCTGTCAACCTTTTCTCAACACAAGGAAAATCAAAGCTGAAAAACTGTCAACCTGTCGACCTGTGAACTCAGGGAAAATAAAATATGCAGAATATTGAAGAATATTTTCAAGTATGCAAATAACTTTAATTACTTCATGAATATTCAGGATAAGAATTAAGAATGTGCATATGGTTCAGAATAATAGGAACCAATTTACTCATATGAATACACCAGGGACTATTTTTGTCCTGTTCCATTTTTGACCCGAAACTTTCTGTTATCAAATTTTTTTGGTACACTTTTGGACTCAATAACTTTCACACTCTTTGGCCATATTACATTGTTTTGATTGAGGATCACTGACGAGGGTTATATACAGAAACGTCCATGTCTGGTCAATGCTCCAAATTCACCTGTCATTATATGATGTTATTGAATTTGAAGACGTTTTTAAAACATTTCAACTTTTTTCGGAAGAACTTACAGACTGTTCCTGTGGTAGAGATGCATGTTTTGGGACAGTCTAATGGAAATTTGCAGACCGTCATTGACTGTCAATTTTCCCGAAGGTATGTATAACAGGTATTAAGGCACGGTCCATTTGATATTCGGGGGGGGGGGGCTTGGGTTTTTTGTCGGAGCAAGATTATTTTATTTCGCCCCGTACCGGGGCAAAATTATTCTTTTCTTGCAAAGTTGGAGCAAGGAAAATTTTTTATAACAATTGATGTGAATACTGTATTAAGAAAGTTTGTGTTTTTTAAAGAAGAAATTCTTTATTTTTACTTAAATTACTCCAAACATTACTTTATTTTTCTGTAAAACTTGTATTCACTTCTAAACTGAAAGAGATGAAAGAAATTTTCCAATATGCGATATATAGTTTTCAGTGAACAAAATGTATATAAGGATATTGTAACATGTAAGAGGGCCTGATGCAAGTTTTAACATGTAGAAATGAGAACTAGTGAAAAAATTATTTAAATTCTCCTTCCAAGCTTGTACCGGTATATAAAATTAGATACTATGGTAATACATAAACACATGATCACAACGGTAGAGGGATAATTGTGTACATAAAAGACAGTATCCCATTCAGTGAATTAAAAATGGAAAGTGTTCAGGAAGTGGAGAATGTGAGCATCAAAATAAAAGTAGGTAAACAAGGAACATTATTATTACAAGCTATATATCGCAGTCCTAACAGCAATGACACAGCTTTGGATGATTTTAAGAAAATGTTCGAAGCAAATACACAGTATACGTACAAAGTACTTCTTGGAGACTTCAACTTTAGAGAAATCAACTGGGAAAATGAAAGTACAACCACAAATGAAAACCATCTGGCTAGTAGATTCATAGAATTGTGCAGAGAAAATTATCTCACTCAGCATGTAACACAACATACGAGATTCTGTGAAAACTGCCAACCCAGCACTCTTGATCTTATTTTAACCAATACGGACTTTATTATTGGAGATATTGATTATTTAGAACCATTAGGATCCAGTGATTACATTGTTTTATCGTTTGAATTGAATGTAAATAGTGTACATAATGCAGACGTCAGGAGTAAACCTCTTTACTTTAAAGCTAACTACGAACTCATAAACAACAAAATCAAGGATATAAACTGGGCAACAATATTGGAGGAAAAATCCATGGAGAAGGCTTGGACCACCTTCAAAGAAAACATATCAAAAATTGTAAAAGAAAACATACCAGAGAGAATCGCCAAAGGTAAAACCAAGTACTACCAAACTCCATGGATGAACTCTCAAACAAAGGAAGCCATTAGAAGAAAGGAAAAGGCATGGCGAAAGCTCATTTATTGTCCAAATACGTACAACCACTATATTTACAGAAAAGCTAGGAACGAGGCTTGTTCAGCTGTAAAATTGGCTAAGAAAGAACATGAACAAAGTATAGCAAAAATATAAAAAAGGGATCCAAAATCATTCTGGAGGTACGTTAAGAGCAAAACTAAAATTAAAGAAAGCATACCTAACCTAAATTCAACAGACAACATGGCCGTAGACGATTTGATAGGGAAAACAACATTACTAAACAACTACCTTGTCTCAGTCTTCACAAAACAGGATCTGACAGCATTACCATCATTCGAAGAGAGGAATAACTCGACAACTCTCGACGAGATTCATTTTCGAGAAGAGGAAGTATTCAAACATCTGAAATGTCTAAATCCGACAAAATCTCAAGGAGATTCACCCTAAACTTCTAAGAGAGACAGTGGATAACATAATTATGCAAACCTTTAACACTACTTTGTCAAAAATCAATCAACGAAGGAAAATTACCAAATGATTGGAAACTAGCAAATGTCACTGCCATTCATAAAAAAGGAAATAAATCAGATCCATCAAACTACCGTCCGATCAGTCTAACCTCAATTTCGTGTAAACTTATGGAAAAGATCATTAGAGATAGCATAGTGACACATATGGATGAAAATAAACTGTTTACTCCACATCAATTTGGATTCAGAAAGGGTCACTCTTGTACAACACAATTAATCGAGGTCATGGATGCTTGGACAAAACTACTAGATGAAAAATCAGATGTGGACATAATCTATTTTGATTTTCAAAAAGCATTTGATAAAGTACCACAGTTTAGGCTATTCAAAAAACTATCAGCATATGGAATTAAAGGCAAAACACTAACATGGATAAAAGAATTTCCAACAGACAGGAAACAGAGGGTGATTCTAAATGGAAAATACTCTCCATGGGACAACATAACCTCGGGTATTCCGCAAGGCAGCGTCCTAGGACCTATCATTTTTCTCATTTACATCAACGACTTGCCAGAAGTAGTTAGTAGCCCAATCAAATTATTTGCAGACGACTCGAAACTATATGGCTCATCAAACAATCAAGAAGACCACAGAAAGATCCAACAGGACATCAACAATCTGACATTATGGTCGCACTCGTGGCAACTCACCTTCAATAAGGACAAATGTAAGCATCTTCATTTAGGCAGGGCAATCCTGCCAGATGATTACAGCTTATCAGAGCAAGTTATAGGACAAATTGAAACAGATCTACGAGTTCAAATAGACAAACAACTTAAGAGTCATTCTCTGTAAGCATCAAAGTGGGTCGGAAATCGCATGACTCAGATTTGGATGATTTTCTTTATGTAAGCCAAGTTTGACCCCCTGACAATGAAAATGACATTGGTTTGTGTATATGGCCATCCGTTGCCATGGTAACCATACCACCCCATTTTGGTCAGAAAATGGGCTTTTGCAAGCTCAAAATTAGCAACTTTCATGTCTGTTTTTCACAATGATAGTCCATAGGTGGATTATATTTTGACTTATGATGAAAAACCATTACATTGATCTTTGATATGGGACATCAACTTTTGGTCGAAATGTGGGGAAAAAGTATTATTTTTTATTGCAAACTGTCCATATTTTGACATTTTCCAAAAGTACAAAAATACACCATTTTTGGCGATTCATAGAAAAATAACGCAGCATAAGTTAAATAGTGGAATAGGCCCTAATGAATCATTGATCCATTATAAGAAAAATATAAAAAATCCAGAGATGTTTTTTTTTTTTGTATAAAGAAAATAAATTCAATTTAAAAATGGTCACCATGGCAACATCTGCATTTTACATGATATATGTTTTATATTAATTATCTCAATTCATAAACAAGATAAACAACCAATTATGGTATATTAAGCAAGTTCATACTTTTTCTGACATTTTGATATCACATATGTTGGCATTTCATCATCGGTTGCCATGGTAACCACGCCCAAAAAGGTACAATCTTCACTTTTTATTCAAACTTTCCGTTGTTTTTTGGTGTTTTTGTACATTTGAATTAGATTAAAGAGACAATTTCTACGTTTTCCTATGAATTCTATTACATTTACCAAAATTTATTGAAATTCGAGAGACATGTTAGAAAAAAATGCAAGAAAGTCTCCATAGCAACGCACACTATTCTAACAGATACAAAGCTAAAGCAAAGTCATGATATATGTTTTACACAAGTATCTCAAATCATGAAAAAAATAAGCAACCATTTTCGGTAAGCAAGTTAGCAGTTACTGTTACTCTTTTATATCAATTATGTCAATATTTCATCATCGGTTGCCATGGTAACTATCCACATAAAGGTAGAATTTTCACTTTTTATACTAATTTCCAGTCATTGTTTGATGTTTAAATGAATTGAATTAAAGAGAGTTTTCCTATAAATGAGATTCCATTTTCCAGAATTATTGAATGTTTTAGAAATATATAGAAAACATGCAAGGAAATCTCCATAGCAACACACACAATCATATATAATACACAACCAAAACAAAGCAGTAATATATGTATTACATGAAGTATCTCAAATCATTGAAGAGATAAACAACCAATTATGGTATATTCAGCAATTTTACAGTATCTGTGATAGTCTTCAGTTCAATAATGTTGGTATTATGTAATTGGTTGCCATGGTAACCATGCAAAATAGGTACAATTTAAGCTTTTTCTGCCAATTTTCAATTGTATTGGACTGTAGTGGTACATTTAAATAGAATTGAAAAGACAGTTCCTATGTATTCCTATACCTTATTGTCCATTCACTAACATCATTGGATTTCTTGAGAATTATGTATAAAAAATGCAAGAAATCTCCTTAGCAACACATAAAATTATAGTTGATATACATCCAAAAGAAATACATGATATATGTTTTACATCCAGTTTCTCAAATTATGAAAAAGATTAAAAATCAACTTTGGTTTATTAAGCAAATTAGCAGTTTTGTGACATTTTAATATCAATGATGTTGATATTCAATAATCGGTTGCCATGGCAACCACATCAAAAAAGGTACAATTTTCCTCTTTATGCAAATTTTTCATTCTTTTTTTTTTTCTTATTGTTTTTGTATATTTTAATTAAATTATAGAGACCATTCCTGTGCTTTCCAATAAATGATATTCCATTTTCCATTGTGCAAATTCCTAGTTGTTAAAGATAAGATGAGCTTTATTTTGAGTCGGCATGTCAAAGTAACAAGTGCAACATAAGCTCTTATGAGCTTTTAGACTGACATAATTTTTTTCAGTGTTTTGGTGAAAAACTTTTATTTTTGGTCTTTTTCTCTACAATTTGAACCAAAAAATTTTTTTTTAAACTTGATAGATAAAATATGAAGCTTCAAAAGAAATTCAGGGTGGAAATCATGAAATGATATGGGAAATAGCTGTATTTTCATTATAGAAATCACCAAAAAGCTTAAAAAATTAATTTGTTAAAGATGTACAGAATTGTATCTTTGTATAAACTTCATTTTTAATGATGATTCTCAATCAATTAAATCAATTTGGGAAGTCAAGCTGTATATATTTTTGAAATGGTTTCCATAGCAACAGTGCTTTATAAGATCTGATTTGCTGATTTTCTGCAATTTCCAACTATTTAAGGCCCTGCTTGATAATGTGGGAGCCCTATAGGAATCACGTATTCCGTCTGTCCGACGAGATAACTCAAGTAAGTAGTGTACATCTTTCAGATAAAGGATCATGAGAGAAACATGCCAATACATTTTTAAACTTCATGGTCTTATGTCCAGGTCAATCTTTGGCAAAACTCAATAAAATATCATTAATTTGGTTCTGACCCGGAAAGTTCTGACCCGAAAAGTTTTCAAGGTACAGCTTTCACATTTCATACAGAAATTAAAGATCATTTGTGAAATATGCGTATAAATTTTGACCCTTCAAGGTCAGAGGTCAAGGTCAAACTTGGCAATTTCAATAAATAAATATAATATACATACATGTATAAAGAATCCTTAGTTGAACATGCCTATTAATTTTAAACCTTCAAGGTCAAGTCAAGGTCAAACTTAGGTAAATCGTTATTAAATATCAATGCAATAACTGAAGACGTACGTATTTAAGGAAACTTTTTTATGTTTCATATCCTGGTTTAGAACTATGATAGAAACACACCCAGAAATTCCAAACTATAACAGAATGAAGTCAAAGAACCTAGGCCAATCTTTAGCTTATCTAGTAAGATTATTATTTTGATATGAACCGATGACTCCAGCTTCCAAGGTATACATGTATCTTTTCAACTTAGACTTTTGAAATTCGACATACTGATGAAGAATAATGAGAAGAGCATGCCTGTAGGTATTCAACTCTCATTATTTTCATAAAATGTACTTATTTTATGCAACAGAGTATTCATTGGTGAGATATTAAAAATTCCGAAATTTCAAAAGCTTTATACGAAATTCTGGCTTTGTATTTGTAAAAATTGTGTGCTTTGCCATAGAGACTTGTTGCATTTCTTCTACATATTTATCAGGAAGTTCAATTACTTTTAAGGAAAATTAATTATAGGAAAACATAGGAATTGTCTCCTTAATTTAGATCAAATATACAAAAACAATAAAAAAAACGGAAAATTTGCTCAATAAGTGAAAATTGCACCTATTTTGCATGGTTGCCGTGGCAACCGATGTCAAAATATCAAGATTATTGATATTAAAATGCCACCAAAACTGTGAAATTGCTTTCTACATCAAAATTGACTGTTTATCTCTTTCATAGTTTGAGCAACTGAATGTAGAACATAAAGCATGGCATTGTTTTCGTTGTGTATCATTTCTAATTGATTGCATTGCTTTGGAGATTTATCACATTTACTGAACATTTCTCAAAAAAATAATTCATAAATATAAATATCAAGTATAGGAAAATATCGGTACTGTCTTTTTAATTCAAATGTACATAAACATCGAAAAAGTAAAGAATGTATCTTTTTTGCATGCTTTATATACCACAATTGGTTGTTTATCTTTCCCATGACTTGAGATATTTAATGTAAAACATATATCATGGCCTTAATACAGCTGTGTATCTGTAATAATTGCATGCGTTGCTATGGAGACATTCTTGCGTTTTTCTATATATTTTTCCAGAATTTCAATGATTTTGGGAAAATGGAATATTATTCACAGGAAAATATAGACATTATCACTTAGATTTACTTCAGCTTTTCAAAAACTCTTAAAAAATGACGGAAAATTTGAATAAAAAGTGAAAATGGTACCTTTTAGAGCATGGCTACCATAGCAACCAATGATAAAATATCAATATATTTTATATCTAAATGTCACAAAAAGTGTGAACTGGCTTAATATTCCACAATTGGTTGTTTATCTATCCCATGACCTGAGATACTTGATGTAAAACATATATCATGGCCTCGTTACAGCCCTGTATCTGTAACGATTTTGTGCGTTGCTAAGGAGGCATTCTTGCATTTTTTCTACATATTTCTCCAGAATTTCGATGATTTTCGGAAATGGAATATTATTCAAAGGAAAACATAGGAATTACCACTTTAATTTACTCAAACTGTACAAAAACTCTGATAAAAGGCCGAAAATTTGAATAAAAAGTGAAAATGATACCTTTCAGGACATGGTTACCATAGCAACAAATGATAAAATACCAATATACTTGATATTTTGATGTCACAAAAAGTGTGACCTTGCTTAATATACCACAATTGGTTGTTTATCTCTCCCATGATTCGAGATACTTATTGTAAAAATCATATAACATGGCTTTGTTTAAGCTCTGTAACTGCAACGATTGTGTGCGTTGCTATGGAGAAGTTCTTGTGTTTTTTCTATATATTTCTCCAGAATTTCAATGATTTTGGGAAAATGGAATATCATTCAAAGGAAAACATAGAAATTACCTATTTAATTTCATTCAAATGTACAAAAACTCCTAAAAACGACGGAAAATTTGAATAAAAAGTAATAATTGTACCTTTTCGGCCATGGTTACCATAGCAACCAATGATAAGATGCCAATATAGTTGATATTAAAATGTTACAAAAAGTGTGAACTTGCTTAACATACCATATTTGATCGTTTATCTTGTCCATAGATTAAGGTACTTGATGAAAAACATATATCATGTAAAATGCAGATGTTGCCATGGTAACCATTTTTAAATTGAATTTATTTTCTTTAAGCGGAAAAAACATATCTGGATTTTTTTATATTTTTCTCAAAATGGATCAAGGATTCATTACGGCCTGTTCCACTATTTAACTTATGCTGCGTTATTTTTCTATGAATCGCCAAAAATGGTGTATTTTTGTATTTTTGGAAAATGTCAAAATATGGACAGTTTGCAATAAAAAATAATACTTTTCCCCCATATTTCAACCAAAAAGTAATGTCTCGTATCAAACATATATGTAAGTAGTTTTTCATCATAAGTCAAAATATAACCCACCTATATACTATCATTGTGAAAAACGGACATGAAAGATGCTAATTTCGAGCTTGCAAAAGCCAATTTTCTGGCCAAAATGGGGTGGTATGGTTACCATGGCAACGGATGGCCATATACAAAAACCAATGTCATTTTCATTGTCAGGGGGTCAAACTTGGCTTACATAGTGAAAATCATCAAAATCTGAGTTATGCGATTTCCGAGTTTTCTGAGAATTCTTTGATGCTTACAGAGAATGACTCTTAAGTTTCAAATTCATATTAACACAGCAGTAAAAAAGGCTAATCGCATGCTCGGTGTGATAAAAAGGAACTTTAAACATTTGGATAAGGACTCTTTCTTAGATCTATACAAAAGCCTAGTGAGACCACACCTAGAATATGCTTACTCTGTACAAAAAAGATGCCATAGCTATCGAAAACACACAGCGTAGAGCAACAAAACTTATCTATGGAATCCAACATCTGAGTTATTCGGAGAGACTGCTCAACTTAAGTCTTTCATCATTAGAATATAGAAGAATAAGGGCAGACGTAATACAAGTCTACAAATACATTAACAATCTAGATGAAATGAGTAAACCACTTTTTGAAAAGAGCCAGGAAAACACAATAAAAGGTAATAGTCAAAAACTTGTCAAAGGCCACTGCAGACTAGATGTGCGAAAAAACTGTTTTACAAATAGAGTCGTCAATGTATGGGACAGCTTACCAGATAACGTTGTCACAGCCAATACACTAAACTCGTTCAAAAGCAAGCTTAACAACCACTGGAAAGGACAGCCACTCAAATTTGAGCCAACATGCCTAACCCCCCCCCCCCCCCTCTTCTGAACATCAAAGATTAAGCAGAGATACAGGAACGGATCTAGAGAGTCGACAGACTAGATGATACATGTAGCTCTCTCAACTAGGTAACAGGTAACAGATACAAGTATCTATTAAATTTATAGTAATAAATTATATTGATAATGTAATTAAGCATTTTAATTGTCAGTCGCATGCATTCTTTTTGATATTTTCAAATACATGTATGAACTTGCCATTACAGAAGAAAACTATGGCGAGCGAAAAATTTTTTTATAGAAAGTAAAAACTGCGGCGAGCGAAAAAAATTCGGGAATTTTAAGCAAATTTTATGGTTATTCTTCAAATTCAGATTACTTGTAAGAGCAAGATTATTTTTTTCTGTCACACAATAAGCAAATTAATTTTTTTCATCAAAATTCAGAGCAAAATTATTTTTTTCGAATAAAACCCAAGCCCCCCCCCCCCCCCCCCAGAATATCAAATGGACCGTGCCTAATATGCATTTTATGTTTACTTGTACCTGGATGTTAATATACATCTTACAATGTAGCACCATCCCTCCAATGCTATTTTTAACATTAATCTTATTTGAATATGCTACTGGAAGGACCCTACAGGAAATTTGGAGCCGCGCACACTCTGTAAAGTAAATGAAAAAATAAAACCAGAGGGCGCTACAAAAATGAATTTTGGCGGCTTATGAAAAACACTTTGGCTGGAAGCATCGCTGATGAGGATTTAATATCCGAAAAGCGTGTCTGGTGCATACTAAATCTATTTGAAATCTTCTTCAAGAAGGTATAGAGTTTGATACCCTCCCGTATTATTGTTATGATTACAAATCTGCTATATTACTCGTTGGTTTATGTGTTCTGTTTTATGTTCGATGTTTTGATGTCTCGTTTGCTGTTCCTGGTCTCTTGCTGTGTGTGTCTTCTCTGTGTTTTCACTTGGGGTGTTTGGTGTGTTGCTGTTGGTGCTGCAACCGAGTTTTGTTGGAGATCCCCTCCTTTCTTATGTTATTACGGCCCAGGACGTGTAATGTGGTCTAATGTCCCTTGTCATTTCCACTTCGAATCGGGGGTATAAGACAAGGTTTGTCAGACCATATCACATGTAAACGTCTTCAAATTGAATACCATCATTTAAGAACAGATAAACTGGCAACGTGGACCAGACATGCACGTTTCGGGTACTTAATCCTCATCAGTGATCCTCAAATCTAAACAATGTAATATGCCAAAAAAGTGTGAAAGTTACTATGTCGAAAAAGCATACCGAAATACGTAGCAGGATGGATGGGATTTGATGCTTCAGGACCCACTTTTTAGAAATTTCAAGAAATTATGACATGTATGGTTTGGAATCGTAATGGAATTTTTGTCATACTGCAAATAATACATAAATTGTCATTTCAAAATGGCGTCGAGAAAAAAAATTTCGGACTATTTTTTGTTGCTGGATTGTAAACATTTATTCATCATAACAAAGATTGTAAAATGAAAAAAGAACGATTGGATAAACCATGAATAAAATTCATTATAGAAAAAAAATATATTTGAATAATCTGAGACGACTGAAATATTGGACACTTTAGAACGTTTTTATGGGAAAATCTCGCTTTGATATCAAGAAACAATATAGATTTCCGCAACGTCAAACAGTTCCATAATTACGGCTGCATACGGATAACATAGTCTCAGCATTACGGCTAAACAACAAATGAGATTCGTAGATTTGCTATGTTGCAAAATATATCTATGGTCTGGTACCGAGGGACGTAGTTTATTTTCATCTGTTTCGCGAGGCCCGTAAGAAATATCGCCACTCAAGGGAACCTTTCAAGGACAGAGTCATGAGCGAAAAGTCAATGTAAACGTCTTCAAATTGAATAACATCATTTAAGAACAGATATATTGGCAACGTGGACCAGACATGCACGTTTCGGGTACTTAACCCTCATCAGTGATCCTAAATCTGAACAATTTCTGTTTTATAAAACCGTTTGAGTGAGTCACCTAGTGCATCATAATTACGCTATCAGTATCTGTGCTCAGTTTCACAAAAATTCTGAAGAAAATTTTCAGGAATATTCGAAACTTTTATCATTATGGAAAATCTTACTTGGAGAATGTCTTACAATTAAGTTTATATTATGCTTCCTAATATCATTTTATATACTAAATATACAATCAAGAACAAAACATTATGATTTTTAGTTTATAAGAAGTGCTAAGCGATCAAAAAAAAACATGCGGAAGGGTTCCAACTCTATACTATCTTGAAAAAAGTTACGAAAATTCCTAGAATTGTTCGTAAGTATTTTTTTTGTGAATATGGCTGCAGGCTGTCTTCGTTCTGGAGACAATCATCACGATAACATCCTTATCCAATTATGTTTGTAAAATGTAGTTCCGCTATATTTTCCTGAGTTCTGCCCAAAAATATGATTCTTAACTATACAACGGCGAAATTTGTCCGAAATAATTATTAACTGTCTCCGATGCAGGTATTCAAGGGAAAAAGCAGTTCGAGCTATTTAAATTTTTCTATATATAATTTGTATAATGACAAAAGTTGCAAAGGCTTTCTGAAATAGTTCTCGGTTATTTCTCGATATCGTGATTAAGAGCAAGCGGGCAACTGCTTGTGAACCCGGATAACAGTTCAATTATTTGAAGGTTACATGACATACGGGTACCTTCGTATTGCTACGACATCAAGATTAAAGAAGCGAACGCGTAATGGATAATCAAATAATTGTTGAAAAAGTACTGTTTTTACTTTAAATAGGAATCTTTAACCTATTTCTACTTCTATTTTCAGATCCTTGCAGGAATGCACCTAATGGCTTTACCTTCGTAATGCCCATTATGGGTTGCCGTGCATACTGGATATGCATGAATGGTCGAAGTAATACTCTGGTGCTGTCTCTCGGATCGACATATGTCTCAGGATTAGGATGTATAAATAGTCCAGAATGCAACGATCCGTGTCCTCCTAGAAATAGATAACTGTTTACTTTACTGGCAAAAGTTTTATAACAAAATTCATTTAATGGTATATTTGCATTTCCATGTCATCATTAATCATTGTACAATGTATTGTTAATTAGAGACATAAGCACTTATGCGGTATTCCCCTGGATCTTTGACTCCTAAATTTGGTGCTCTGCTATACCAATAATAGCCTAGATCTTTGTTTCCTGAACTACGATAGGTGCTCTTCTATATCAATTTAACCCTGTATCTTTGACTCCTGGCCTATGATTGGTGATTTGCTATACCAATATTACCCTGAGTCCTGGCTTCTGAACTACGGTTGGTGCTCTGCTATACCAAGATTACCCTGAGTCCTGGCTTCTGAACTACGGTTGATGCTCTGCTATACCAAGATTACCCTGTATCCTGGCTTCTGAACTACGAATGGTGCTCTGCTATACCAAGATTACCCTGAATCCTGGCTTCTGAACTACGGTTGGTGCTCTGCTATACCAAGATTACCCTGAGTACTGGCTTCTGAACTACGGTTGGTGCTCTGCTATACCAAGATTACCCTGAATCCTGGCTTCTGAACTACGGTTGGTGCTCTGCTATACCAAGATTACCCTGAGTCCTGGCTTCTGAACTACGGTTGGTGCTCTGCTATACCAAGATTATCCTGAATCCTGGCTTCTGAACTACGGTTGGTGCTCTGCTATACCAAGATTATCCTGAATCCTGGCTTCTGAACTACGGTTGGTGCTCTGCTATACCAAGATTACCCTGAGTCCTGGCTTCTGAACTACGGTTGGTGCTCTGCTATACCAAGATTACCCTGAATCCTGGCTTCTGAACTACGGTTAGTGCTCTGCTATACCAATATTGCCATGTATTATTGACTCCTGAATTACGATTGGTGCTCTACTATACCAAGATTACCCTGAGTCCTGGCTTCTGAACTACGGTTGGTGCTCTGCTATACCAAGATTACCCTGAATCCTGGCTTCTGAACTACGGTTAGTGCTCTGCTATACCAATATTGCCATGTATTATTGACTCCTGAACTACGATTGGTGCTCTGCTATACCAAGATTACCCTGAGTCCTGGCTTCTGAACTACGGTTGGTGCTCTGCTATACCAAGATTACCCTGAATCCTGGCTTTTGAACTACGGTTGGTGCTCTGTTATACCAAGATTACCCTGAGTCCTGGCTTCTGAACTACGGTTGGTGCTCTGCTATACCAAGATTACCCTGAATCCTGGCTTCTGAACTACGGTTGGTGCTCTGCTATACCAAGATTACCCTGAATCCTGGCTTCTGAACTACGGTTGGTGCTATGCTATACCAATGTTAAACGTCTTCAAATTCAATAGCATCATTTAAGACCTGATAAATTAACAGCATGGACCAGACATGCACGTTTCGGGTACTAAACCCTCGTCAGTGATCCTTAGTCTAAACAATGTAATATGGCCAAAAAGTATGAAAATTATTATGTCCAAAAAATTGTACCAAGAAATTGTACCAAAAATTGTACCAAAAATTGTACCAAAAAATTGTACCAAAAATTGTACCAAAAAATTACCCTGAATGACTTCTGAACTACTCCTGGTGCTCTGCTATACCAATATTACCCTGAATGACTCCTGAACTACTGCTGGTGCTCTGCTATACCAATATTACCCTGAGTCCTGGCTTCTGAACTACGGTTGGTGCTATGCTATACCAATATTACCCTGAGTCCTGGCTTCTGAACTACGGTTGGTGCTCTGCTATACCAAGATTACCCTGAGTCCTGGCTTCTGAACTACGGTTGGTGCTATGCTATACCAAGATTACCCTGAATCCTGGCTTCTGAACTACGGTTGGTGCTCTGTTGTACCAAGATTACCCTGAATCCTGGCTTCTGAACTACGGTTGGTGCTCTGCTATACCAAGATTACCCTGAATCCTGGCTTCTGAACTACGGTTGGTGCTCTGCTATACCAAGATTACCCTGAATCCTGGCTTCTGAACTACGGTTGGTGCTCTGCTATACCAAGATTACTCTGAATCCTGGCTTCTGAACTACGGTTGGTGCTCTGCTATACCAAGATTACCCTGAATCCTGGCTTCTGAACTACGGTTGGTGCTCTGCTATACCAAGATTACCCTGAATCCTGGCTTCTGAACTACGGTTGGTGCTCTGTTGTACCAATATTCCCCCTGGATCTTTGACTCCTGAACTACGATTGGTATTCTGCTATACTAATATTACCCTGCATCTTTGACATTAACCCTAGGTTTACACTATGTTCCCGGCGACCACGGCAGTCACGGCGACCCAAAACGTAGCACGCCGTAGGATTTGTGCCAGTTTTTATCTTGGTATTCAAGTTCTGTTAGGTCTGGTTACGTTTTCTCATGGTCTATCAAGGTATTCTTATCGAGCCGCGGCTCTGGAATCCCGGAGACCTGACATCGCGCTACGTTTCAACCTACGGCTTGTTACGGACGTTTGTACGTTTCCTCACGACCTGTCACGTTCTGATAAAGTCTGTCACGGTTTGTTACGATCCAGTCAAGTTGGCCACGTCTACCAAGTTCTGTCAAGGCCCACTACGATTAACCGTGACCGCAGGGAAAAGGAGACACAAAAAGCTGCATAAAAGGGTTTGGTTTGTTAAACTTCTTGTGTGACCGTGCGTACCGTGCCAGGCCGTAGTAGAACTTGAAATAAACCGTAACAAGTCAGGACGTACCGTGACTGAACGTGACGAAAGGGCTAACACATTCCTTAGCTCGCCGTGAGAAACCGTGGAACACCTTGATAAAACGTTCATCTGCTCTAAAGCCGCTGCAGCTAAACGGGACATAAACGTGGTAGACTGTAACTAAGAATCGTAATTTGTCGAGTCATACTTTTGCTTCCCGTTCCGCTACGGACACTGTCCCAAGTTTTGTCACGATCTGTAACGTTTTGTCACGTTGCGTTGCGTTAGACCCGTTTTGCTACGGTTTCTAAAGTAGGCCATCTGCACAGTAGGCTGCCGTGACAAATACTTTGACAGTTTAAACATTAACCCCTTCAGCTCCGGCAACCACGGCTAGTCGATCGTCCACGATGGTTTGAAACGTGGCCTCCGTGGCCGCCGAGAACATAGTGTAAACGGGGGTAAGTGTTATTTCGTTTTACTGCTGAACTACAATTGGTACTCTGCTATACTTGATATAGATTATAGAAAGAAATCAATGAGAAGACAGTTCAATTATACTTTTGATGATTGTGAATATTTTTCAAATGTTATTAGATATAGAAACATAATATGTAAAATAAATGCGAATTTATGACAGCACATGCATCAAAACGACCAATTTGTTGCCGGAGCTAATTTTGGTCGACCAATCACTTCAAGAAGGAAACCAAAATAATTACATTATATATAAATTAAAACACAAACATTCGAATACACAGTCATGTGTATTTGAGTATTTTTATTTGTATCATCCCTTCCCTCTGAAAGAAACATTTAACTACTATAATAATAATAATGCTCTCAAGTTCTCTGAATTGATCAAAAATTTAAATATCATTTATCTCACTCCCATATCGGGAGTTCGCATCTTTTCATTTTAAATATCATTTAAACCTAAATGTACAATGTAGTACTCATGACCCCGATCCGTCAATCAAAATGGTGGCGAATGCATTTGATTTGTCAAGCTTTGAATTTCCTTATTTAGATTGTCACTTACATAATCCATAAAGGGAGCAATGCTAATAATATCCTTGATCTTTGACTCCAGAACTACGATTGGTCCTTTGCTATACTTGAAGAATGCAGGCATCGTCAGTTCAATCATACGTTCGATGACTATGTGAATATTTTTCAAATGTTTGTTTAAGAAATGTCAATAATTATAGAATAACTTCTTTTGGAAAGAAACATAATTCCTGGATTCATTTTAGGTTATCACAGTATATTTACATAAACGTGACGTCATAGTAAGTTGGCTTGATTGAACTTTGACGGTACGTAGTAACAGAGCCTTAGCAACGTAGTTGTAAACGTATTTTAACGTCATTAAAGCGTGAAAAACTGGAATGTAAATATATATAATAACTGTCTTTTGGAATGTGATTATACTGTGATAACCTACAATGGATCCAGGAATTATGTTTCGCAATATGGAACATAATTCCTGGATCCATTGTAGGTTATCATAGTATAATCACATTCCAAATGACAGTTATTCTATAAATAAACACATTCCAAAAGACAGTTATTCTATAT
This sequence comes from Pinctada imbricata, assembly GCA_033119305.1. Taxonomy (NCBI): domain Eukaryota; kingdom Metazoa; phylum Mollusca; class Bivalvia; order Pterioida; family Pteriidae; genus Pinctada; species Pinctada imbricata. The sequence goes on along the minus strand of VSWD01000005.1, from coordinate 85,550,684 downwards.
ATTTACATTCAAGTTTTTCACGCTCAAATGACGTTGAAATACGAATAAAATTCCGTTGTTAAGGCTCTGTTACTACGTACCGTCAAAGTTCAAATCAAGCGAAGTTACTATGACTTAATAGTTCAAACCACGCCACCGCGGTTATACTCCTATAATCACAGTGTAAATTCTATACAAATGAATGGGCATATGTAAATATTAAGATATAGACCAAACAGGAACTACTATCCTAAGATTTAGTTTTTCTACCTAACCTTCTGATATACTATACAAGATAACTGGCTATAATCCGAGAGACACACTGTATATGGTACTGGTTCAATAGTCCATTTTCCAGAAAAAAATATTTATCACCGTTTTAAACCTTGATTTTATACGCACAGACACCAGACATCACATCATTTGACAAAATTTTGAATTGTGTCTTTACATTTGAACTTCATGCGTTGTCATGTTTTCTATCTTGACGTCGCAATAAAAATGTCTCCAAATTGTGTGATATCTGGTGTCTGTCCGCTCAATGAATCTACTGGAAAATCAGCTATTGAATTATTGTTAATGTTCTTATGTCTTGTCAGCGAAGAACTATTATTATGACGCCCCCCCCCCCCCCCCCCCATGGCCCTTCAATCAATCTAAGGAAGACATGCAAGATTCTGATCACCAGTCATGTTTGAATTTTCACCTTTTCCGTTATTGAAAATTAATTCGTTTCAGTCAGTAAAGTAATGGTTTATCGTCGAATGCTTATTTTACATCCTTCCTTTCACAACCTGCCTTTTATGGTGACATAATAAGAAAATAATGAAGATCAAAGGAGTACAAAACTTCAGTCAAAATGTGTGAGTATCACTAATCGCCCTTTGTATCGTAGATATGAACCATGTGTTACCAGATGAACACTATGCATGGCACTTGACCAATCTACCGTCTACCTGTACACCCTGAATATTAGTTAGATTCCTTGGATAATTGCATGTATGAGCTCGCGTAACATGTATGAGGGATGATTGATATGTTGTGAGCCTCGTATTTAAGGATTTGAATTATATTAGACATCTTGCATTATTTTTCTACATCATCCACTACCAACTCCTTATCTTGATTGGTCAGAAAGCCATCCACTGCAAGAATGACGTCACCATCGGATTGAATGTGGGTGCCGGAATAAGCTGACTTCAGCTTTTGGAATAGATGAAAGTCTGATGGAGCAAGATCTGGTCTATAAGACGGATGCTCAATCAAATTAAAGCCACAATCATGAATGACAGTCATGGCAGTGACAGACTTGTTAACAGGAGGATTGACCTGATGGAAAAACACACCTTTAACTAGTTAGCTTTCCGCGGCGCTTAAGTTTAATATTTTCCTGTAACTGTGTCAGAAGTGAAGCATAGTATGTGCCATTTATTGTTTGTCCTTTTTGGAGATAATCTATCAGCAAGATACCTTCTGCTACTCAGAAAACCGAGGCTCACAACATAACAATCAACCCTCGTAATCATGTATATATCGATTGAGATGCAGCAATAATGAGGATCGAACCAGTCCTCTTTCAATCACTGGTCCGACGCCATAACCACTAGACAAGTGCTTATTCTTTTGTCCAGGCATTTGTTAGGCTTTTGTTCATGTTCCTTAAAGGTAGGTATTCTCTTTGGCGCTGAAATGTCTATGACAATATCTGTGTTGGATACCTACTCCCTTTTCAATTAAAACCCGTTTTCATTTATACAAATCAAGAATCAAACCAAAGTATACTTTACTTTCTATTTATTTTCCATCTTCCACATTTTTAAGAAAGAAAACTAGTTCATAAACCAATCAGTCTTGAATAATCAATCTTGAATAATTAATCCACATTGATAAATTTATGAATATCTTTAATCTACAAATTTGGTTTCATTGATTGTAAACCTTTGTCCTCGATGATTTTAAAGGAGCAACCATTTGATTCCTATATCTTGAAGCATCGATGTTATGTCATGAGTTATATGAAGTAAGCAATGTTACGAATGGCAATAATCAAAAAGCCACATGACAAAACCATGTAGTTGAATTGGTTCAAGGCACTCTTAGAGGACGCTGAAAATAAACAAGTTCTTCTGTTAATATTCTTGTCCAAAGTCGGCACCGGTTGCCCATTGGTCTCGTCGGTTTATGTATAGTCTTTTGTGTTAAATGTTTACATGTCGTGTGTCTCTTTTCCGTCGCGTGCTGTACTCGTCTTTTTTGTTTTTTCATCGGGTGTTTTGTTGTTTTGCTGTTGATGCTGCAACGGGGTCTTGTTGGAGATCTCCTCCTTTCTTTTGTCCTTACATCTTACCAATCATTTGCACTCAATATCATCTTACAATCAAGATTATATTGATGGGGGTTTTTTTGTATTTCATTATTTCCGATGTTAATATTTGATTGAATCCATCTGGTTTGTGTCACCATATTACAGTGAGGACGCTTTAATACACAACAATTTTGCTACCTTTGAGACCGCTGAATGCCCGGGCAAGTGGGAAGGTGGTGCCCACGTAATCCGGATTACATCTCTATTTGCTACTAACGAGACGGATGACCGTCTTATGTCGACACCGTTTGCCAGTAGGTCTTGTTACTTTATGATGCGTCTTTTGTGTTAAATGTGTAAAGTCGTATTTGGTGCTCAATCTCCCTTTTGCTTCTCTTGTGCTAGTCTAGTCTGGGTTTTCAAATTGAGGTGTTTCGCTTTTTTGCTGTCGGTACTGCAACCGAGTCTTGTTGGATATCCTCTCCTCTCTTTAAAACATTTGAAAACCAAGCTTTCCTAAACCATCAAAAGGTCATTCACACATGCAGTGATTTGTACAGGGCATGCTTACTCCTCCCGGGCACCTAGTCCCACCTCTAGCTTGCTAGGAGTCCGTCGATGCTCAATTTTGTGCTCTACTGTCAGTGCTGTTGAGATTATCGTCATGATCTTCTTTAACTTATTTGTAAGTGTAATTGGATGTCAGTTTTGCGTTTCTTCATTTAGGTATGCAATATACAATACCTTCACTGAATACTGAAACTGGAGAGGGTTCATTAGATAAGTTGTCCTTTGTGTTTCTATGGAGCTAGTCATTGTATCCGTGTCTTTGTCATATTTCTCTTCTCTCGTGAGAAAATTATGTTTTTTATTTTTTTTTTTCATATCCCCCTTTCCAGAATGATCAGTGACATTCTGGATTGTAATTGAATTGCTGTCATCATCACCACACAAGTAAGTAAGTACCAATATGTACATCGAGACAATCACCGAATTTTACAAGTTTCCATGGAGCTGTTGCTACGGTTGTTGCATGCAATCAGAAGACGCTGAATCTCCCCCGGCACCTGGTCTCACTTCGGAATTTTATTCATTCCCTATTTTCCTATGGATACTCTAATGATTTTGCCTTGCCTTCTCGACTTTGAGACTGAATAGCCGATCGGTACTTCTTTTATGTTTATTCCAAAATTCGTAAGCCTTTCGGGTGTGGTCTTTGAAATCTGGTTTCGGCTTTTGTGAGTCTATAGTGATTTTATTACCTCGAATTGTAAAGTATGGTTTATTTCACGCCTAAGTTAGGTACAATAAACTATACATTTTCTGAAAGGTGATGATGCCCTGAGTATAGATATTTAATCCCACAGCTTAACAATCAAAGTGGAAACTCTTATACAAATTTATAGTTATTTTGTAAATATGTCATTTCAAAAAAACAACAACAAACAAACAGAATGAAAATTTGTGCTTCATAAGTTATATTCTGGCTCCAAGATTACTATTTCTGAGCTGTTGGTATCATTACCTTTCTGATACCCGAAACGTGCAATTCTGGCCCATGCCGCAAATTTATCTGTTCTTAAATGATGCTATTGATATTAAAGACGTTCCTAAATAATTCCTTGTGAACAGATGCACTTACATGTGCCCTTGTTCAAATACCTTAAGCCGTGTTTACACTATCATCTTCAATAAACTCCTTTTAACTTACTAGAACAATCAGTATTTATAATTCCTTGTGGACATATGCATATCCCGCTCTCACATGTGCCGTTGTTCAAACACGCAGTATCATTTAAACATGCTGAAAAGATATTAAAAACATTCTTATGATTATCTATTATTCTCTTATACATGTAGATGGTCTTTAGGTATCATTTTCCTTATGCAAGATATAGTCATGTAAATGATTTTAACAAAAACACATATAACATTGTTTTGCGTTAAGCCACCGTTCCACTGCAATCGCGCTGTACCTACGACCATTCCCGACCGCAATTTTCACAAGAGTGGGTAAAACTTTCCTGACCTTTTCATTTTTTTCTTGACATCACGTTCTATTCCCGACTGATTCCCGATCAATTTATTACCGATTCACGTTTCAACGCGGACTTACTCACGCTTTACCCGCTCTTCTCACGATCATATTGCCGACCAAGTCCCGTTCTATCCGATCAAACTCCGATCTATTCCCGACAAAACCCGATCTATTCCCGATGCAATTCCGATATATTACTGACTGCCCCCGACGCATTCCCGCTCAAAACACAATTTCTAACTTTAACTGATCTCATTTGTCATCCAGTGATCGCATCGGCCGAGAGGAAGCCTATAGTTCTAGTTTTGACCTAGCCTTACTCAAAAGTGTCGCAATCAGAATAAAAGATTTTCCTTGCTTAAAAAATGGCATTGGATAGCCAAGAATAGTCGCCGCGATATTTTGATAATAAGTATTTTAAACAAATCAATATCAGTGCGAGAAAATGATTGAAATAAACACAGATCCTATTTGAATCGTCGTTTGATCGTAACTTGGTCTTATAGAACGTGAAAAGGTCGTAAGATGATCATGAAAAGGTCTTGGCAAGGTCAGGAAAGATTGAATCTGTAGTGAATAGATCGTTGTAAGAGCGCGGTTCACGAGATATGCGCCTGTCGAACCAGAGTGTAAAAGCCATGAACGCAAAAAATAAGACACTCATTCCTTAAATAATGTTGGGTTTATGGTCTTATCTATATGTTTCCATGGCAACAACACAGGTACCTTATCAAAGTAGTGTTTTTGGCATTTTTTCAAAATTCAATGATAAATTACTTACATTTTTCAGTTGTTTATGCAAATAATACATGAGAAATCACCATGGAACAAAGTTTTTATACGTTGCTATGGCAACATGAACTCAAATCGCAAAACTGAAAGCAATTTTACATAATATTTAGAGACCTTTTTTTCCTAGATCATTGAATTGTTATTCAAAATAATGATTATTAATTAATGTATGATGTCTTTCAAAACACAAAAGAATTTTTCTTTTAAATATGCAGGAAATAGCCCGTTGCTATGGGTACGATTATGTAAAATTGTACATAAGCCCAATTTGAGTCCTTGGATACGGGCATCCAAAGTTAAGTAATGTGAAAATTTTTAAATCTAAAATAAAGTTTAGACTTGCCTTTATAATATATGTAAAAACAGTTGTGTAATGCCTGTTTCAGTTTTTTGGGGAAAAGGCTTCGAAAAACAGCAAAAAATTCATACATTTTTATTGTATGGCCGAATTACCATAGCAACCATTAATTATTTGGAAGTTTTTTCTTGTATTTTGAAAGAAGCTTACTCGATCTTTATAATAAATCTGAACTTTCTGGGATTAATAATGACTGTTTTATAAAAATAATAAAAAAAAATGGTTGCCATGATAACATATGTTCCCAATAGCTTTTTCACGGTTTTTGAAATAGCTCTTTGTATTGGATATATTCCAACATTTCTCATTTGTTCATCATGATGCAAAAATTTAAAACATAACTCTGAAGTTGCAAAATAAGTAATATTATAGACCTTAGTAACCGTTGCCAAGGTAACTAATGTGCATAAGCAACAAGTGGCTTTATCTTGAATTTACTCATTTTATAAAATAAATTCCATTTTCCTATCATATACCCATCAAGAGAGAAGGAAAATTGGAAAATACAAACAGCATTTTAAATCAATATATTAAAATTACCTTATTATGTAGTCATGGTAACCAGCCTTTTTGACAATATCTGACACTACGATTGAGCTTATCTAAACTTTTAGGTCCTAATCTCTAGGATGCTTAGAAATTCTTTCAGAAATGTCGTATATAAACCAAATTATAGAACTACAAAGTAGCTCAATTTTGCCAATTTCTCAACTTTAAAGGTCGTTGCCATGGTAACCAGATGACCTAGAAATAAAATTTTGGTCTAATTTACCTTTTTTCATTGGTCCCTACTTATGTGTGAAATTTCATGAAAATCGGAGACCATGCGTGCCGAAATTGTTTAAATGGTTACAGAGAATTGCTATTAAAGCGTATCTTATGCGTAAGAGAGCGGGGTTAAGTTAAATGCCGATCAGACCACGCTCAAACCACGCTCTTTCCCGACCAGGAGACGATTAACCTAGGCTGTATCCCCGACTATCCCGACTATTTCACGACCATAAAGAGAACGGGAAAATTTCCCGTATTTTTTCAACCGGTTGAAAGAAAACGGGAAATTTTTCCCGACCTCTAAAGCGTCCCGCTCTAATGCCGATCTATTTTGGACCAACATACGCTGAACCAGACCAAGATACGACTAAAAGCCGTTCTCTCCCGACCTGGCAATTTTCGAGGTCGGGAATGAACGTAGGTACAGCGGGATTGCAGTGGAACAGGGGCTTTAGCAGAAGAATGTACTCCTTTCGTTATACAACTTTAATTTGTTGACAATCTGATAAATGACCACGTTTTGTGTACGAGTACAAAACTTCGACTTAATTTAACACAACGAAACAAATATTTCATTCATTAGTAGAACAACAAAATTTACTTCTACAAGTAGGTCCTGACCACACGGCAGTGCAGCTGCATGTTCCTGTTTGGCACGTGCCACCATGACTACAGTCGTTGTCTTGGTTACAATTTTGAGCTAGAAAGAAATAAAGGAATATATAATTATATATAGAGAGTAATTCATGAAAAAAATATTTTTCCAACATCAATACGTAAGTCTTAATCTAAAAAGCCTCATTCGACTAAAATTTTACCATAATTAGAGAACAAGACGTATGTTTCATTTTATGCGCATCTACAACATGTATTCGATGAAGCCCTATTTCGTTGTTTTATGTCACATTATTCCTAACAGTTGAAAAACTACGTAATCATTTCTTCTTTCTAGAGAGATGCATGAAATTATCAAAGTCTAATTCTAATTTAATGAAAATGGACTATGTCTTTTACCTGATTACGATAATATCTTATTTAAACAATGTGAAATAAAATTTCTTTGTAGACTTTATCTAAATTTGACAAGCGTTCATGGAATTGTTGCAATAGATATTGCATACAAACAGGAGACGCTGGCTCTACCAAGGGCATCTGTTCTCATTTCGGAATATTGTTTATTCGGGAGTTCTCTAATGTTTCAATTGAAATAAAATCATTTGCCTTGTCTTCCCTACTTTGAGACTAAATAAATGATAGGTACTCCTTCGATGTTTATCAAAGACTACTCCCAAGTATACCGGAAAAGAAGTAGTTCCAGGGGAATATGGCACAACCGTGTAAGGACATCACGAGCCGCGGAATGACTGCAAAAGGAGTAAGCGTCCATGTTGTGTACATACCATTTACAACTGCCATAAAGAATAAAAGGATACAGAAAACAGCTGTCCCCTCGCTACTGCCTTGCATCTTTAATTCTCAGTCTTTTTATCTCTTGTAAAATAATGAGAAGACATTAAACAGAATGACGAGTACTCAAAAAAATTTTAATAGTATTTTCACTATATATATTATCTATATAAACTGGAATGAAGTTTTTTTTACAAAATTGTAATCAATGATTGCATAGAAAAGAAATACGTTATTTCCGTTAAATATCGAAGTTTTAGGATGTGTTGTTTTTAAATTTCAGTTTTCATTTAAACTTGTATATTTTTTTCATCTTTTCGACAGACAGCGAGAAAATTTATCCTTTACTTGAAAGAAAGATCAGTTTAAAGAATAATTTACCAACCTGGTAATTGACTTTAATTCTTAATATACAATGAGGTTTGTTCTTTAATAGATACAAAATTATCCTTATAACCATATCACACAAAATATAATAATATCTTGTTAAAGTTTGATCTTTTGACAACGCATGCGTGAAAGTTAATGGTCATCTTTTTCTCCACTGAATGTGACCACACTTATTTCAAGAATTATAATGAAAGCGGAAAAAGTGGAAATCAGCTTGTTTTCCAAACTAAATTGTCAATTCATTATAGTTGTTGTATTATCACTTGTTTGAAATGAATATGTTTAAACTCAAGTTTGATCTTAAACACAGAAAATATGAAAATTATAATTACCTTTTATCACTTGATCTATAAGTCCAGATTCTTCAGTTCAGCAGTGACACTGGTCTCATATAAAGTAATTCGATATTACGTGTACATGTACATACACCCATAAAACAATTTGAACATCCCATGATATGTGAACGCCTCTAAATTTCGGACATGTATATGGGATGCATATATCACCCAAAGCTAATAAAGGTTAAGCACTAGCCATAAAATCGGTAAAGATTACAATGTATATTCAGTGGAAATGTTTCATTTTTGATAGAAATTTATGATTTCGAGGTTTAATACCGAATTTGGTCAATGTTGTCCTTTAACGGTTTATCTATAGTAGAGAAAGTATTAATTTACTCTTTACGTGTCATCCATTTCATCAAATAAACATAAAAAGAATACCAAACAGTTATTCAGTCTCAGAGTCGAGAAGGCAAGCCAAATCGTGAGAATTCCCATCGGAACGGTTGCGAACTCCGGAATGAACAACATTCCGAAGTGTTAATTCTAGTCTTGGTTTGCCTCAGTCTATGTATTTAACTTTTTATGTTGCTGTTGTTCTATTTTTTCAAATTTTGCAAGGAGAATACCGCGGCCAATGAGTGAGACTCCCACCCCTTGTTTGTTTTAATTATACGAAGGGAAAAACTGAAACAAGCTGTAAGCTTCCTTTTTGGTCCTACATACTTGAATGTTAACTTGCATCATATTTCAAGTTGACGTACTCCCGACTTCGCACTTTAGTAATCAGGTGCAATTAGAAAAGTAAAATCTGAACGCAGCATAGACGAAATGACTCTTGAGAGCTTTAAATATGTATATTAAATCATGAAAATAAATAAATTCTCACAATAAGTATTCAAGGTTCATTGCGATAACACGAACCATTTACTTTTGTGCGGTGTCCGAAGTGCGAAGTTCGCTAACATGAAAAATGTCTATTAGGGTCACAACGCTTTTTGACTTGCTTACATACTATGTTGATACATTCAATATTTGATTATTCAATGCCCATTTTTCTTGCTTTCAGTTCAAATTGACTTTATATTGCATTTGTCTTTCTGTTCAATACAATGTTGCTTCAGTCCCTGTTACATTTGTCATTCCTCTATGCAAAAGTCTCCTTATAGTCTAGTTGCCAAATGGCTATTTTGGGGTGAACCCCAAAAAATGTAACGCACAAAATGTTTTTGCATGAAAGTGATGTTAATACTGTCTACTTTGATAATCCGGCTGATGCCACTCTGGCATCCTTGGGCATTTCGAAATTTTTGGGAAAAAAGGTAATTTTTCAACAAAAACCGTTGAAAATTGGAAATACACAATTACTTTGTCCATGTTGTAGCTAGAACAACAAATTTGGTATCAAAAGAACAGCAATGCCATTGCCTTTAAGTCCCAAGCTCAGTTTATCAATTTACTCGTCCATAAAATGGGGGAAAACTATGGATTTTCGATGAAAAACCGTTGAAAATTGGGAATATGTCATTTTTTTTTTCATACCCTAGATAAAATAACAAGTTTGGTACCAAACGCACAATAAATGTATTGCCTTTTATTTTAAATATCAGATTAGCAATTTGCAAGTACGAAAATGGGGGAAAGAATGAATTTTGAATGAAAAATCGCTGAAAATTGGGATATTGCAATGTTTTTTCCATGCTGTAGTTAGAACAACAGCAAGAAAAATGATTTCATTGCTTTAAATTCAGAATTCCACTCGAGCAAATTGAATCTTCTTGTTTTGTTTTGTTTTGTTGAAACAGGTTTTAAATTGTAAAAAAAATCGGTTAAAAGAAATTCTAAAAGAACAATTTTCGTGTCAAAATGATTGCATATTGATAGTTTTAGATTTGCACTCTCTTATTACCATTTATTCTACTCTAGATATATCATTCCAAATAGTATAAATGTCCTAGCATCATCTTACAACATCACGCATCATTTCACGAAAAGAATGTTCCATTTTAATTGCATAATTCATACATTGCTTATTTGATGTTTGATGTCGTGTTTGCTGTTCCCTGCCCGTTTGGTTTCTCTTTCTGTGTTTGTCTTCTCTGTATTTTTACTTGAGATGTTTTGATGTGTTGATATTGGTGCTGCAACCCAGTTTTGTTGGATATCACCTCCTTTCTTATTGCCTTGTTTTTTCATTAACATGCAATTGTAATTCTTGTGTGCAGCTACTTCTAACAACAAAGAACCCCTCTTACATGGTTGATCAAAATGCCTCCTTTGCATCGTACTCTGACAATTTTCTACTCCAAAACATTTACAGAATTGAGCACAGAATTTGTCACATCTGTTTGTTACACAGCTCAGATTTCATGTGCGACTACAACATATCAACAGGATACTAGTAACATATAGAGGTTCAGACGCAATTGGCAAAATATTATCACAATAGGTCTCAACATTTACTTTAAATTTAGTTCTTTCAGCAGATCCAGGTTTGATCTTAAGAATGTTTCCTTATGCATGGCTAAAAATATTTCGTTTTTCTTGACATTTTATCGAAATTCTTCAATTAATAAAGTTGGTGGTAATGGTCATCCAAGAGTTTTGAACTCTGTGAGGAGGTTGTTTTACACCATAATTGTGCGTTCTTCGAGACCTCTGGGAAATCGGAATAGTGGGAGGGTTGTGCGCACGTAATCCAGGATAACCACACCGTCTGCTATTTACGTGGCAGATGGCCGTCCTAAGTCGGCACCCGTTGTCCATTGGTCTCGTTGGTTAATGTTTAGTCTTTTATGTTTCATGTTTCTATGATCCTGTCCCTTTTGCGTCTCTTTCTGTGGGTGTCTGTTCTGTGTTTTTTTTTTTTTTTTTGCATGGGTGTTTTGGGATTTTGCTGTGGGTGCTGCAACCTAGTGTTGTTGGAGATCCCCTCCTTTCTCTTATAGCCCATTTCATTCAATCGTACACTGGACCAGACATCAGATATACTGTCTAGATTCTTTTCAATATCTGAATTAACTTCTCTCAAATTTGACATGGAACACCACTTCAAAAGATTTCCCACAGAACAACCTTTGTCTCTCCTATATCATCATATGTTGATGGTATCCATCATCATGATCTGTTCGCAATACCTACATCTTTAGAATAATGTGTAGAATGCGAGTTCTTAATCAATCGGATTGCTTTCTCGATCAAATGATTGCAAGTATATGTAATATCAATCAGTTGCACTTCATTTCATGAGATGTAGCTTTCTTGATTGAATCTTTTATGTCATTGTGATCGTAAGTAGGAGTCAATTGAATACCATTTAAATTTGCTCTCTGCAAAGTAATAGCAATTTCAAGTTCAGAAAAAAGGGCCAGGGGAGCTGCTGGAGAGGATTTTGGCTGTGCCATGAAGTCACTTTAATTGAAAGCATCACTGATGAGGATTTTTCTATCCGAAACACGTGTCTGGTGCAGTAAAATTGGTTTAAAACTTTCTTCAAGAAGGTAGATAGCTGGAACACTTATCATTGAACATTTGAAGTGTTTAGTTATTTTTAGAATTATATGACCAGAAACAATCAAGGTATTAATTCTGCCATTGAATGGTCAGTTGATACACCAGAGCCCTGCATACATCAATCGATCACCAGCTCCTAGGCATTCTTGTCGAATAGATAACCTGGAGCTTATTTTAAGAACATATTTCGAAGTTGAAAAACTGAAGTAATCATTTTTACATTGAACAATGTCACCACTAAGCAGGTCTTTAAGATCCACTTCAATGATTGAAAACAACTTCACAACCCTGGCAGAAATCATCTATGTTAAACATCTTCAAATTCATTGGCATCATTTAAAAGCAGATTAGTTAACAGCGAGGACTAGACATGCACGTTTCGGATATTTAACCCTCGTCATTGATCCTCAATCCAAACAATGAAATATGGCCAATAATGTGTGATAATTATGTCCAAATTATAAGACGTGACAAGATGACTAGGATATGATGCTACAGGACCCAGGTTTCAGAAATTTGTGACAATTTTGCAAACCGAAATTTTTTGAATGCGTTTGAGACAAAGGAGGGGATCTCAAACAATAGCAGGTTGCAGCACCCTTACCAAAACCCCCAATGCAAATAACACAAAGCAGACAAGCACAAAAAGAGACGCATAAGGGACAAGGAACGTCAACGCACAACACAGAAACATCAAACAGAAAGGACTACACATAAAACAACGAGCAACCGGTGACGACTTAGGACGGCCATCTGCCACGGATATAGCTGAAGGTGTGGTTATCCTGGATTACGATTTGAAGAAACGACCAACCGAAATTGATCAAACTTGGCTACATGTGCCCTCGGGGACTCCTGGTCCGCCAGCAGTGACACTCACTAAGTGGTACAAATGTTAAACGTCTTCAAATTCATTAGCATCATCTAAAAGCAGATTAATTAACAGCGTGGACAAGACATGCACGTTATGTATCATAGACAGTAGCCGCTTCCTTTTGAACAATGTGTCTAATTTCACCCACATCTTTCAAAAGCTTGCTACAAGACTCCATGTACTAGTAAATTGTTTTTCTCAAAACTGTTGACTTGAATAAACATATCTTTGTTCTAGATTTTCTCTAAACGTTTTGCATTTTCAAAGTCCCAACTTTGTATGGAAAAAACCTTCAAAAATCAAAGTTTTCTCCCTCATTCTTCTTCTCCCATTTTATTTATGAGCAAGTTGCTAAATATGTATTCAGAATAAAAGACAATAACAAAAACCTTTATTTTGGTACCATAATTGCAGAACCTCATACTACAGTTTGAAAAAGTCATTGCATTTTGCAAATTTTCAGCGATTTTTCATCAAAGAGTAGTTGTTTTTCCCAATTTTTCGTACCAGCAAATCTGACTTCTGTATTCATTAAAATGAAAGGCAATAAATTTATTGTGCGTTTGGTACCAAAATTGTTTATTTAGCTACAGAATAAAAAAAGATATGGTGTTTTCCCAATTTTCAACGATTTTTCATCGAAAATCCATAGTTTTCCCCATTTTATGGACAAGTAAATTGGTAAATTGAGCTTGAGACTTAAAGACAATAAAATTGTCGTTCTTTTGGTACCATTTTTGTTGATCTAGCTGCAGCATGGAAAACGTAATTGAATTTTTCCTATTTTCAACGGTTTTTCTTCGAAAAATTCCATTTTACCCCAAAATTTCGAAATGCCCAAGGATGTCAGAGTGGCATCAGCCGGATTATCAAATAAGAGGGTATTGACAACACTTTCATGAAAAAACATTTTGTGCGTAACACATTTTTGGGTTTCGTGAATGGCACCTAGACTATTATTATGATATCCCTCATTCTGCCATCTAATTCAATTATTGAGTCGTCTATTCTAACTTCTATTTTGATACCAGGTGGCGCTCTGCGAGACCTTTGAAATGAACTTTGACACATCTCCTGTCTTTCATTTAAATACAGTCTCATTTGAAAACTACTAACTAAAGTTAGATTATCACATGAAAGCAAAAACAGATTGATGAGGCTATTTAAATATTTAAGAAACATATGTTAACATTTGCTTTTGTATGCATTATATGATTGTATATTGAGGAACTATAATAACATCACCTCACACTGTGAAAGACTCTTGGCATAGTGGATAATGCGCATAACCTTCCGGAGTCCCGGACCACCTTACAATTTTTTTTCAGAAGAGAGGGAAGGGGGCTTTTGTTTTTCGGGTTTTGGGATTTTTTGGGTTTTTTTTTTTTTCATTTTTTGTTTTTTGTTGTTTTTTTTTTTTTTTCCTTCTTTTTTTGTTTTTTTTTTTTTTTTTTTTTTTTTTTTTTTTTTTTTTTTTTTTTTTTTTTTTTTTTTTTTTTTTTTTTTTTTTTTGTTTTTGTTTTTTTTTTTGCTTTTATATGTATTATGAACGTTACAAGGTGGTAAATGGGGGAGGAGGTATCTAATGGCCTTATGACACCTTGTCCAAGTTCAAAATTATGCCGTTGTCCAGTTGGGCACCTCCCCTTCACAAAATGCTGGATCCGCCCAAATCTAATAAAGATTCAGCTCTCTTCATTTCGTAAATTGCATGGGCAGCTGAATTTTAAAAAGATATGGTATGCCCAAGTAGAGTTTGTAGAAAAAATGGGCATATTTACTTTAGGTAGAATGTACCACTAGTATGTTCGATAACTCTTCTTCGTCTTATTTTTGACGGATTGAATTTTTCTCCCGAGTTTAGTCCTGGAGTTCTTTTGAATAGAAGCACAAAAAGACTTCAGTCCTACAGATTCTTGATCAAGTGTGTTGCATGGCTCACATGGAAAATTTCTGCCTCATGGCTTTCACTCCATCACATGATGGAATATGTAGTGTTCTTTCAGAGGTCATAGATAGAAAAGAAAGAGTCACAAAAAGGGAAAATATCATTTTGTCAGTTTGTAATTATTTTCATGAAAGATTATTCCCATTGACATCTTGTTTAAATTCAAAATGTTTTGTCCTAAATGATTCGTATTTCTAAAAAGCATCTGGGTTGCCCATATTTTCTTTATTGAATCTTGGATATGTATCAATCAGTTTCATGTTCATATACAACTCATATCTCAAATTTTATGCTGTGATAAATAAATCACAAATAATTGCATTCTTAGAATTATATCATTTTTCCTTCATTCAATGATCATCTTTAACTTTAAATTGCTCTAAAACTTACATGTGAAGGAAATTCAAAACAAGTCAGTTTGCCATTAGGGAATACTAATCCTTCAGAATAACATCATTATTGTGTAAAACAAAATTCATGGAACTTAGCATTAATTAATTCATTTCATTAGCGCCCTCTAGTTTTATTTTTATACAAACCTCCCTTAAACAACGTTTGGGGGTATATAGGAATCACCCTGTCCGTCCGTCTTTCCGTCCGTCCGTCTGTCTGTCCATCACACCTTGTCCGGAGCATAACTCCTCCCCCCTGTGGATGTATTTCAATAATATTTAACAGAAATGTTCATTAGGACTAAAGCCTGTGCTATGACTTTGAAGTAAGGTCAAAGGTCAAGGTCACAACAGACATCATAAGTTAAACCCGTCCAGAGCACAATTCTTTCTCCTATGGATAGATTTCAATAATATTTCAAAGAAATGTTCTTTGGTACCTAAGAGTGTGTCATGACCTTGAATCAATGTCACAATAGACATCATTAGTAAAACCTTGCCCCGAGCATAACTCCTCCACCCCACCAGTGGATGGATTTCAATAATATTTTACTTGATTGTTTCTTGAGGCCTAAGGGTGTGTCATGACCTTAAACGCATGTCAAAGGTCAAGGTCACAATAGACATCATTAGTAAAACCTTGTCCAGAGAATTACTCCTCCTCCTGTGGATGTATTTCAATAATATTTCACAGAAATGTTCCTTAGGGTGTGTCATAACCTTGGACCAAGGTCATAGATCAAAGGTCAAGGTCATAATAGACATTATTAGTAAAACCTTGTCCAGGGCATAACTCCTTCCCTGTAGATAGATTTCAATAATATTTCACAGGTTTGTTTCTTAGGACCTAAGGGTGTGACATGACCTTAGACCAAGGTCTTAGATCAAAGGTCAAGGTCACAATAGACATTATTAGTAAAACCTTGTCCAGAACATATTTCCTTACCCTGTGGATTGTTTTAAAAAATATTTCACAGTTATGTCCCTTAGGAAATAAGGGTGTCATGTCCTTAAACCAAAGTCATAGGTTTTAAGGGTAAAGGTCACAATAGACATCATAAATAAAACCTTGTCCAGAGCATACCTCCTTCCCATGTAGATGGATTTCAATAGTATTTCATAGAAATGTTCCTTATGACCTATGGGTATGTCATGATTTTGAACTAAGGTCATAGGTCAAAATTCAAGGTCACAATTGACGATTGACCTTGATCTCAATATAACTTTTCAAAAAAATATTGCTGCGGGGGTATTTTCGTCCCGTTAGGAGCAAAGATTTAGAATTTGAATCTGTGCATTTACGTTACAGACAGTATGCGAATCTAAATTTCATGTAGGTTCGATTCAGTAGCATATCCAAATAAAATCTATATTAAAAATTTCATTGGAGGAATGGTGCTAAGAAATTAACCTCCTTTAATTTCCATAATATTTTTGGATGAAATGACAAGTTTCCGTAATAGAAAAAAAGATATGTATGATGTCAAATTGATAAAGTGCCAAAACAAAGCTTTTCTCAGGCGACAGAGCTGGAAAGAAGTAGTTAATACAAGATAAAATAAATCAAGCGCGCTAACTGCTGAGTCACGTAGAATCTTTAACAATAACTTGAATTCAACAAACTATAAATCCACAATGGCTACTACATGTGTATGAATAAAAATTAATAAAAAGCCCTTTAAATACATTTTTTTTCAAACATGTAGTCTTACCGATCATATTTAGCCTTAGTTCGCTATTTCAATCAATTCACTGAGGCTCAATTTTCAAAAGAGTTAGCTACTTCAACAAGGACGTATCAAAGTTCATTTCAAGGAGTGCCAAATGGTATCAAAATTGAGATTAGCATTGATGAAGAAATAATGACACTAGGACGAAAGAATGGTGGTAGAATGAGAGATGTCATAATGCATGAAATAACGACAATTCAACGACGGACAAATGTAAAATGCACGGAATAAACATTGCATTAAGAAGAAAGACAAATGCAAGAAAGAAAAGCAAGACAAATGAACATACATGTAAGATATTCAAACATTGAATGCATGAAGCATGTAAGCAAGACAAATATCATTTTGACCCTAATCCCCTTCCATATATTTGTAGCATGATTCGTGTATTACTTCAATATGTATAAACGATAATTCTTCTGTCACCAGACGGGTACTTGGCTTGGTACTGCACCAATCTTCAGCCTTGATGCTAATGAATTTGAAGACGTTAAACATTTGTACCACTTTGTGAGTGTCACTGACCAGGAGTCCACAGGGGCACATGTAGCCAAGTTCGTTTTGTCGTTTCTTCAAACACATATGAAAATTTCTGTTTACAAAATTTTCTCAAGTTTCTAAAAACTGGGTCCTGAGTATCATATCCCAGCCATCTTGCTACGTCTCTCCGTATATTTACGACATAATTGTCAAAGATTTTGGCCATCTTACATTGGTTAGGTTGAGGATCACTGACGAGGGTTAAATATCCAAAACGTGCAAATCTGGTCCTTGCTGTTAATTTTTCTGATTAAAAATGATGCTAATGAATTTGAAGACGTTACACATTTGTACCAGCGCATTCTTAAGTATTGCACTCTGATCGGATCCAGTCCAAACTTCTTTAGAGAAGACAGTGCCCCGACCACCTGTTCTCTCTGAATGTCAGTCGGACTCCTCGGATGAAAACATACATGAGCTCGCTACAGCCGGCAGAGCACGGACTGTATTACGTATACGTACGCCCTCTTATTATATTCATTTACATTTTCATCTGTGTTTCTTGGGCCCCTGCGTTTTGCGGTATTGTTTGTGTGGTCATCTGACAGTGAGGAGGTTGTTTTGCATCACGATTGTAATCGTCGAGACCTCTTGGAAATTGGAAAAGTGGGAGGGTTGTGCTTGCGTAATCCAGGATAACTACACCTGCTATTTTCGTGGCCGTCCTTAGTCGGCACCGGTTGCCCATTTGTCTCGTTGGTTTATGTGTAGTCCTTTGTGTTTGATGTTTCTGTGCTGTGCTGTGCGTTGATATTCCTAAATTGACCGTTAACAAAATCACGCTCTATTTTCTGTGCCTCCGCTGGACACTTACGTTTCAATATGATTATGTCACCAAAGTTAAATAATGAGTGATGTCGCGAAAGGTCAATTATACTAACAATTCGATCAATTAAGTATTTACATTAAAGTTTCAGTGATCTCAAATACAAACAAAAATAAAAACATTTGCGCAATCGCCGTGTGAAAGAAATTTGACATGATTAAACCTGATTAGAATGACAAAATGATTAAAAAATAAAATCAAGTCTTTTTTTCAATTTCTTTAAATGACAAATATGGATAATGACCTTATCCTCATACACTGTGCAAAATCGATAATTCAAATGAATCATAAACCGAATGCAAATAAAGTCATGATAAAACAGGAACCAAAACAAACAAAGATAAAGCTGATTAAGATGACAACATAACTACAAAATAAAGTCAAGTTTTTATTTTAATTTCTTTAGATATCGTTTTAAATTTTTAAAAATGTAGCAAATACTAGGGCTAATTGATATGTTGTGAGCCTCGGTATTCTGCCGGATAGATTATCTTCACAAACGTCAAACGATCAATGGCACATACTATGTTAAACGCCTTCAAATTGAATAGCATCATTTAAGAACAGATAAATTGGAATAAAATGCTTCACTTCTGAGCTAATCAGCTTTATAAAATGCTTCACTTCTGACAGTTACGGGAAAATATCAAACTGAAGTGCCGCGGAAAGCTTACTTTTTAAAGGTGGGTTGTCCGATCAGGACAATGCTCCTGTCCACAAGTCTTTCACTTCCGTGGCTGTCATTCATGATTGTGGATTGAATTTGATTGAGCATTCATCTTCTCCATCAACAACAACAAACAACAACAACAATTTCAATCTATTCCCAAACTGACAGCAGCTATTTCTGGCAAACGCTTTCAGTCAGATGATGACGTCATACTTGCAGTGGATTGTTTTCTGACCAGTCGAGATAAGGAGTTCTTTAAAAGTGGTATCGAAGCCCTTAGGCACCGGTTGCAAAAGTGTAAAGATAATGAAGGGGGTTATGTAGAAAAAAAAAATGCAAAATGTCTGATAAAATTCAAATCCATCAAAACGAGCCTCGCAACATATCCATCAGCCCTCGTAAATGACATCATCAAAATTTTAATTTAATAGAAAACTTTTATTTCGATTTATATGACAATTATGTATTTCTAAGAAAATTGTAATATAAGTTATGCTCACATATCCATAAAAGAAGTTTTTCTCAATACCTTTCACATATACATGTGAATGAATACATTTAAATCAGAAATTGATCTGGCTGTAATTTTACCGACCGAATTGAATAAGAATGTAATTCATTAAAAATTTATTTTTCAAAGTATTAGAACATATCCTATTGTCAATATTGAAATATATGTTCTATAGTTCCAATTTTGTTATACTAGACACGTGTTTCGGATATCTTAATCCTCGTCAGTAGTACTTCATGGCAAACAGTTTAGATAAAGCCAAAGTGAATTTTCATTACATATTTGAAATGTTAAAACAATTGAAAATACATTATGATTACGATTCTCATAGGACACAAGCGCTCAAATTGATGATTATGAATTTTAGGCTGAATGAGGATTCTATAGAAAAATGTATCGCAAAGATAAGCTATACTCATTCACACACACTACATCTTCGGTTTTCTTCCTTACATGAGATCCTTAAAGCCTCTTCTATCATCTTTCCATTTACTTCCTTTTACCTTGCCTGTCTCACTCTTTCTCTCCATCAATCTCATATTATCATTCAAAATCTTTCTCTTATTCAAACAAAACCGCCACATAACAGATACACGCACCAATATCCATAAATAATGACGCAGTAGCTACATGACAATATATTCATAATTTGAAATGAATTAGGGAACATAAAATAATTAAGTTACTTATTTCGTTTCCTTATTATAGTCTGCAATAGCCTGTGTTGATGACGTAATACTGAGAGTTTTTCGTCTTACTTGATGATGTCATATTAATTCCTCTGCTGATGACGTCATTTTGGCTTCAGTTTATACGTCAGATCAAGGATGATGAATACAGCAAGGACGCTTACTATCACTGTTATTCCAACAATCCCCAAACTAAACGTCACTGGACCATCCTCGTATGGACTGTACTTCGATCTTCTATAAGCTGATAGAGATAAAAACAATTTTATTAAAACGTCACTGGGCCATCCTCGTAAGGACTGTACTGTGATCTTCTATAAGCTGATAGAGATAAAAACAACTTTATCAAAACGTCACTGGACATTTCCTCGTAAGGATTGTACTTTGATCTTCTATAAGCTGACAGAGATAAGCACAATTTTATTAAAACGTCACTGGACCATCCTCGTAAGGACTGTACTTTGATCTTCTATAAGCTGATAGAGATAAAAACAACTTTATTAAAACGTCACTGGGCCATCCTCGTATGGACTGTACTTCGATCTTCTATAAGCTGATAGAGATAAAAACAACATTATTAAAACGTCACTGGACCATCCTCGTAAGGACTGTACTTTGATCTTCTATAAGCTGATAGAGATAAAAACAACATTATTAAAACGTCACTGGGCCATCCTCGTAAGGACTGTACTTTGATCTTCTATAAGCTGATAGAGATAATAACAACTTTATTAAAACGTCACTGGACCATCCTCGTAAGGACTGTACTCTGATCTTCTTTTAGCTGATAGAGATAAAAAACAACTTTATTAAAACGTCACTGGACCATTCTCGTATGGACTGTACTTTGATCTGCTATAAACTGATAGAGATAAAAACAACTTTATTAAAACGTCACTGGGCCATCCTCGTAAGGAATGTACTTTGATCTGCTATAAGCTGATAGAGATAAAATCAACTTTATTAAAACGTCACTGGGCAATCCTCGTAATGACTGTACTTTGATCTTCTATAAGCTGATAGAGATAAAAACAACTTTATTAAAACGTCACTGGACATTTCCTCGTAAGGATTGTACTTTGATCTTCTATCAGCTGAAAGAGATAAGCACAATTTTATTAAAACGACACTGGACCATCCTCGTAAGGACTGTACTGTGATCTTCTATAAGCTGATAGAGATAAAAACAACTTTATTAAAACGTCACTGGGCCATCCTCGTAAGGACTGTATTTTGATCTTCTATAAGCTGATAGAGATAAAAACAACATTATTAAAACGTCACTGGACCATCCTCGTAAGGACTGTACTTTGATCTTCTATAAGCTGATAGAGATAAAAACAACATTATTAAAACGTCACTGGGCCATCGTCGTAAGGTCTGTACTTTGATCTTCTATAAGCTGATAGAGATAATAACAACTTTATTAAAACGTCACTGGACCATCCTCGTAAGGACTGTACTTTGATCTTCTTTTAGCTGATAGAGATAAAAAACAACTTTATTAAAACGTCACTGGACCATTCTCGTATGGACTGTACGTTGATCTGCTATAAACTGATAGAGATAAAAACAACTTTATTAAAATGCACTGGGCCATCCTCGTAAGGACTGTACTTTGATCTTCTATAAGCTGATAGAGATAAAAACAACTTTATTAAAACGTCACTGGACCATCCTCGTAAGGACTGTACTTTGATCTTCTATAAGCTGATAGAGATAAAAACAACTTTATTAAAACGTCACTGGACCATCCTCGTAAGGGCTGTACTTTGATCTTCTATCAGCTGATAGAGATAAAAACAACTTTATTAAAACGTCACTGGGCCATCCTCGTAAGGACTGTACTTTGATCTTCTATAAGCTGATAGAGATAAAAACAACTTTATTAAAACGTCACTGGACCATTCTCGTATGGACTGTACTTTGATCTGCTATAAGCTGATAGAGAAAAAAACAACGTTATTAAAACGTCACTGGACCATCCTCGTAAGGACTGTACTTTGATCTTCTATAAGCTGGAAGAGATAAAAAATACTATATTAAAACGTCACTGGGCCATCCTCGTAAGAACTGTGTTTTGATCTGCTATACGCTGATAGAGATAAAAACAACTTTATTAAATCGTCACTTGGTCATCTTCGTAAGGACTGTACTTTGATCTTCTATAAGCTGATAGAGATAAAAACAACTTTATTAAAACGTCACTGGACCATCCTCGTAAGGACTGTACTTTGATCTTCTATAAGCTGGAAGAGATAAAAAATACTATATTAAAACGTCACTGGACCATCCTCGTTAGGACTGTACTTTGATCTGCTATACGCTGATAGAGATAAAAACAACTTTATTAAATCGTCACTCGGCCAGCTTCGTAAGGACTGTACTTTGATCTTCTATAAGCTGATAGAGATAAAAACAACTTTATTAAAACGTCACTGGACCATCCTCGTTAGGGCTGTACTTTGATCTTCTATAAGACGATAGAGATAAAAGAAAAGTAAAGATGATCCATATTAAATAGTATTTCATATTGAGGAGTGTTTAGTCGTTTTGTTCGAACCGATTCTATCTACTTTTTGAATTTCACAGGTGATAAAAAAAAGATTTTGAAAGCTTAATTGAAATTCAGACTTTTTTTTTCTCTTATTTTTTTTTTTTTTTTGAAATTTTGAGTCATAAAGTGAAAGTCGAAATACAGATTATAATTATATCTCCTGCAAAAGCATATTATCGATACGAACATCTTGCATTTTATCCTACCATCTGGCTGCATTTAAGTTAGACAGGCCAATTATTAAAATCTCGTTTTAGGAACCATTATTATAAGATCAGAATCTCACGTCATCAAAAGCGCAGAAACTTTCTTTATAATCACTTTGTTAAATATAACCTTTCTATTTCGGATATCAATATTACTCCAGTTCAGTCTTTTCCAATACGTAAAAATTAGAGATAGAAAGACGGAGTTTTTTTAAAATGCCTATTACAAGCTGAATTTGCCTGGATCCCTAAACTTCAGACTGCGTACCCTCTTGGTTTAAACGATCTAATATCAATATCTTTTTCAATCCACCCAAACAGTAAAAGAAAAAAGGTCCTACGGGAAAAGATGAAACAGACAACAAAGAATACTATCCAGAGTCTACCGCTCTTTCAGCGATTTACTTACAATGGCAGGCAATGACGGCAGACATGAGCTGTTACATGTTCTATCGTCAATACCAGTGCTGTAACTGAAATATATCTAGAATGAAGCAGAGGTTGCATTCTTAAGAAACACTGAATGACTCAGACTTTTAGATATAATTGTCTCATTCGCACAGTATTAACTTCATCCTATAATAAAAACACCTTCCTTAAAAGACGATTCATAAAATTCCCTTTTATTAACAAAGGTTTTGATCTTATAAACATCTCTAATATTTTTAGGGATCATCGCGTACAAAGTACCATTCCTCAATATTTTGAAAATGTGGAAACACCTCATATTGGTTACAAATACAAATAAGTTAAAGAAGATCCTGACGATAATCTCAACAGCACTCACAATAGAGCACCATGTTGAGCATCGACGGACCCCTACATGTAGCAAGCTAGAGGTGGGATCAGGTGCCCGGGAGGAGTAAGCATCCCCTGTTGGCTAGCCGCACCCGCCGTCGATGTTAATGCACGATAAAGAACACAATATATAAAATGTATGCACTGTCTGACGTTATGTCTATATAGAAAGTGTTATGGCGACCATGTCAGGGAAATATATTCAAAACACTTACTGTCAAACCCCTCGCGGGGAACTTTTTTACGAGCTCCACACGGCAAAGGGCATAAGTGTGACACAAATGAGTAAAAGAAGATCCTGACGATAATCTCAACAGCACTCACAATAGAGCACCATGTTGAGCATCGACGGACCCCTAGCAAGCTAGAGGTGGGATCAGGTGCCCGGAAGGAGTAAGCATCCCCTGTTGGCTAGCCGCACCGGCCGTCGGTGTTAATGCACGATAAAGAACACAGTACATAAAATGCATGCACTGTCTGACGTTATGTCTATATAGAAAGTGTTATGGCGACCATGTCAGGGAAATATATTCAAATCACTTACTGTCAAACCCCTCGCGGGGAACTTTTTTACGAGCTCCACACGGCAAAGGGCATAAGTGTGACACAAATGAGTTAAAGAAGATCCTGACGATAATCTCAACAGCACTCACAATAGAGCACCATGTTGAGCATCGACGGACCCCTAGCAAGCTAGAGGTGGGATCAGGTGCCCGGGAGGAGTAAGCATACCCTGTTGGCTAGCCTCACCCGCCGTCGATGTTAATGCACGATAAAGAACACAGTATATAGAATGCATGCACTGTCTGACGTTATGTCTATATAGAAAGTGCTATGGCGACCATGTCAGGGAAATATATTCAAAACACTTACTGTCAAACCCCTCGCGGGGAACTTTTTTACGAGCTCCACACGGCAAAGGGCATAAGTGTGACACAAATGAGTTAAAGAAGATCCTGACGATAATCTATACAGCACTCACAATAGAGCACCATGTTGAGCATCGACGGACCCCTAGCAAGCTAGAGGTGGGATCAGGTGCCCGGGAGGAGTAAGCATCCCCTGTTGGCTAGCCGCACCCGCCATCGATGTTAATGCACGATAAAGAACACAGTATATAAAATGCATGCACTGTCTGACGTTATGTCTATATAGAAAGTGCTATGGCGACCATGTCAGGGAAATATATTCAAAACACTTACTGTCAAACCCCTCGCGGGGAACTTTTTTACGAGCTCCACACGGCAAAGGGCATAAGTGTGACACAAATGAGTTAAAGAAGATCCTGACGATAATCTCAACAGCACTCACAATAGAGCACCATGTTGAGCATCGACGGACCCCTAGCAAGCTAGAGGTGGGATCAGGTGCCCGGGAGGAGTAAGCATCCCCTGTTGGCTAGCCTCACCCGCCGTCGATGTTAATGCAACATAAAGAACACAGTATATAAATGCATGCACTGTCTGACGTAATGTCTATATAGAAAGTGCTATGGCGACCATGTCAGGGAAATATATTCAAAACACTTACTGTCAAACCCCTCGCGGGGAACTTTTTTACGAGCTCCACACGGCAAAGGGCATAAGTGTGACACAAATGAGTTAAAGAAGATCCTGACGATAATCTCAACAGCACTCACAATAGAGCACCATGTTGAGCATCGACGGACCCCTAGCAAGCTAGAGGTGGGATCAGGTGCCCGGGAGGAGTAAGCATCCCCTGTTGGCTAGCCGCAACCGCCGTCGATGTTAATGCACGATAAAGAACACAGTATATAAAATGCATGCACTTTCTGACGTTATGTCTATGTAGAAAAAGCTATGGTGACCATGTCAGGGAAATATATTCAAAACACTTACAGTCAACTATTCGAAACTTTGTTTTTAATTACAAAGGTACATCGGATTCATGATTTTAGATATTTTACAAAAATTACAGTCAAAAAAAAATAAAATTCGGATCAATACAAACAACAGAGTACATTACTTTGGGTATTACTTAACCTGCCTTTTATGGTGATATGATAAAGAAAATTAGTAGGATCAAAAGTAGACAGAAAACCATCGAAAATGCGTCAGATTCATCAAACGCCTTTTATACTATTGGTATGATCCTAATTTTACCAGACGTACACTGGGCTTGGTACTTGACCTATCTAGAGTCTTGTACCAGCGCATTCTTTAGACTACTGACTGTGACGAAGGGACTCCATGAAGGGCCCTGTCAAAACCTCTTTAGAGAAGACAGAGCCCCGCCCACCTGTTCTCTGTGAATGTCAGTCTGACTCCTCGGATGATAACATACATGAGCTTGCTACAGCCGGCAGAGCACGGACTGTATTACATACACCTTCTCTTTTTATATCCATTTACATATTCGTCTGTGTTGCTTTGGCCCCTGTGTTTTGCGGTCTTGTTTCTGTGTGGTCATCTAACCGTGAGGAGGTTGTTTTACACCTCAATTATACGTTCTTCGAGACCTCTATTTTATTGGAAATGTGATAGAGTTCTGCGCACGAAATCCATGATAGCTACACCATTTGCTACTTGTATGGCAAATGGCCGTCCAAAGTCGGCACCGGTTGCCCGCTGGTCTGGTTAATTTATGTGTCTTCTTTTGTGTTTGATGGTTATATGTCGTATGTCTCTCTTCGTCTCTAAGTGTGCTCGTCTTTGTGTTTTCGCATCGTATGTTTTGGCGTTTTGCTGTTGGAACTGCAACAGGGTCTGGTTGGAGATCCCATCCCTTCTTTTACTCAAATTTGATGTAAATAATCTCTATTTGATAAAATGTTATACACCTTTTGAACCATCCAACCACCGAATATACTTGTATCTTCAGAAATGGAAGTAGCCGAATGTGACAATTCTACCGAATTGAAGCGACGGGTGTCGCATGCAGCAGGAGATGCTGACTCCTCCTGGGCATCTGGTCTCACTTCCATATTGGGAGTTCGCTTCTTTTCTTACAATGGAGGTTTTTCTTTGTTTGCTTTGGTTGTCTGTGTTGTCCTGATTTTGTATGCCTTCGGTTTATGATTTTCTGAATTATCGATTTTGTACGGTATATTGGGATGTGGTCATTATCCATATTTGTCATTTATAGAGAAATTACTCAACAGTATACTTTATATTATCACGATTTTTGTTCGAACCTATCCATTCAGACGTACTGTGAAGTCAAAAAGATCTAATTAAAAATTAATCAAGCTCAATCAGAAAAGTAATGTGTCTTCTAGCATTTCTTTTGTATTATTGGACGTAATAATGAAGGTTTCAATGAATATAATCAACATCTGATGAAATTAACAATTGCTTCTTCATATGAAATGCAAAACAATATCCGGAATAGATCAAGGTAGTTTGAAATACAATTCTGAATCAGATTGCAATCTTGTTAGAATGTGATGATGAAACAATGGCAATCCATACTCACCTTTTGTCGAATTCCGTCTTATTCTGAGATTTTCTCTGAGAAATTTGATTCGTTCATTAACAATTCCGTGACTCCAAGTGAAATTAACATGGCAATCAGTAGCTGCCCATGTGCAGATGTCTATGATATTCTTTGAATACGTTGTGTTTGAAACGGCGATTGAGGTAGATAAACTAGCAGAGTCTGTCATAGCTGTACTTCGTTGATATGATGAATCTGCATATAGATATTTATAAGAAGAAGAGAGGATATCTCCAACAAGACCCCGTTGCAGCATCAACAGCAAAACACCAAAACACCCGATGCAAAAACACAAAAGACGAGTGCAGCATGAGACGAAAAAGAGACACTATATAAGTACATTCTATGATAATAACTCAATTCTGCGAGAAAGGTCCAATTATGCATATTGAGTCCACTGACCTCGTCTAAAGCGGATGGTAAAATATTCTAATTTATTCTTATCTTTTAAATTCAAGATTATTTTACTATTCTTCTAAGGTCTCTTAACATGGATAGTAATCAGTGAAAGAAATTGGAAAATTATAAAATTAATTGTTACCAGTCGTTGTCAAACTATCTGAGGTTGAACCAATCGAACTGCTGGTTGTCTGAGTAGACAGAAGAGTTGTTTGTAAACTTTTGTCTGTCTCTGTGGAGAACATCGGTGTTGTTGTTGTGCTAAGTGTTGTTTCATGTTCTTCAGTGGTGAACATATTTGCAGGAACTGAAAAGATATCATTCACGAAAAAGCGATTCTTATACAAACATCATTACCGTATAGCCAGATTTATTCTCGTGTATAAAAATATAATGGTTATAAGGGCGCGATATATTGCGGTTCGCTTGGGAGTGTTGTTGAGATTGTCCTCAAGATCTTCTGTTTCTCTCATTTGCCCCAATGTTGGATAGTGTTTGCCAATAGCGACGCGTCATGTAGGGTCACTGTATCCCACATGTACCTCGCGTGACTTTTGACATAGGCCGTATCCATATTGTGGCGTCGTTGTTATTCATTGTGACGTCATGATTTTTGCACCTAAAGCAGCGACCTCTCAACAAATACGTCGTTTTAAAACTCTTTTTTTACATTTGAATTCTTATTAAACCGATTTAGGCTAAGGACTACGGTTTATTCTTTTTTGAGGGCGCTGAAAACGAATATTCCTTTATTTTTCGAATTTGATAAAGTTGACGATTTCATGATTTCATGGAATTTCAAGAAAAGGCCCTAGAAATGGGAAAAAACGATCAACTATATGTTTGTCATGTGGGATGAGAAAAGCCCACCCGAGGGATCTGGTTTCTGGTCAGGGAACTCGGCAAGCCTCGTTCCCTGACCAGAGACCAGACCCCTCCGGTGGGCTTTTCTCATCCCACAAGACAGCATATGGTTGATAGTTATAATCTCATCTGCAGTGTGCATCAGATATGTTTTTTTCTATAGAGAGGTCAATATTATCCGCTATCTCATCTTTTTTTCAGGTCAATGTGATCCATACATAATTGATCGATTAGTTATTGGTTATACACACATATAAAAGTATCAGAATTAACGTAATCTAAATTTATTTTTGGGAAGTAACATAGGTTTTTGTCTTTTTATTACGCTCTCGGATTTACAGGAAAGAGAATGATCTCCAGCATGACCATCCTGCACTCACCCAGCGAATTAAACCCACAAGAAAGTGACACATAAATGACATAATAAAAAACTAACTTCGGAATATATTTTGTGTATTTCTTTGAAGTATATTCTCTAGACACCAGTGCTTGGGATACATGTATTTAGTTTTTATTTTTTAGAATGACAAGATTTAAATTTGTCTTTTAGCGCTATAATGAAGACCATGAAAACGTTCATTTGGATAAATTGTGTATATTCGATCATCTATCCCCTCCTTATGCTTTAAGTACCGCTGATGATGATTTTTCTATCCGAAACACCTGATTGTTGCATAAAAATAGACTATTCAAGAGGTTACGGGTCGGCACACCCCCATTTTCTTTTACCCTTATCACGTCACCATAAAAGGCAGGTTGTGAAACTCATAAAGAATTATACTGTAGTGAATGTATAGGCCCGAATTTCAAAAGAAACTCAGATATGTTTTTGGTTTGTTTTCTGTAAAATTTCCTGAATGTCTTAATACATTGAACACATTTCTAAAACCAAATTGACCCTTCTGAACGCGGGAAAAATTTGAGAAATTCCTCGACGTCCGGTGCAATTTCGATTTTTAACCGAGGTTCGAAGCTTGTTTGTCCGAGGTAAAAGCATTGTGACGTCACGAAATTTTGCATTCTTTCCCGCAATCGGAAGGGTCAATTGCAATGTTATCAATGACTGGTTATGATGCACCATGCAAAAATCATCTGAATCTGAATCAATCCCCCGCTTAGCCTGTTGATCAATGAAAATATGCAACAGTGGAAAATTTTAGTTAAATTTACAGTATTTGCTATAAGGTCTGACCAGATTTAATCAGAGTGAAACATGTGGGAGTTCATTTATTGCGACGAAGCATCATTGCTTAAGCATTTGCTTGATTTTTATCCGTGGTTTATGTGTAATGCTTTCGTGTTTAAACCTTTGATGTCGTGTTTAGATTTTGGTCTTCTTGTTCCTTTTGGTGTCTTTTGCTGTGCTAATCTATGTTATAACATTTGGGTGATTGGGGTATCCCGTGGATGCTCTGACCGAAAGGAGGGGATCTCCAACAACACTCTGGTGCAGCACCCACAGCAAAACCACAAAACACCCAATGCAAAAACACATAGAAGACACCCACAGAAAAAGACGCAAAAGGGACAAGGAACACCAACACCACACATAAAACTACGAGACCAAGGAGTACCGTTGGAAATCTCCATCTTTCTTAGTTACATTTATACGTAAATGGTTCATAGAATTCGAAGTTTACTTCATTATATCGAATGAGTGAACGTCTTATATGGATCTGGCATTGAAAACTGTTCATACAAGAGATTATTTTTTATTCCAATAGAGAATAAGGAACTGATATCCAAACTATGACGACACACACGAGTGAGAAAATTATGGAATAATTTAGGAAGACCTTATATCATACGTGTGAGTTAATGTAAAGGCAAGATATCAGCTTCAGCGTATACGTTTTGATATCCCTGGTGGGTCCTTTGAGGAGATTGATGATCGGAATTCAGATATTTTGCAATGCTCGGAATAAAATCTCTGTGAGGCATAAACCCAAATATTTCTCAAATGAGAAAATCGTACATCAAACCTTAAACCAATCAGAGCATTGATAAAAACTAATACAAAACTGTCCCGTTGATTACCGAACTTTAACATGTTTACCTTGTTTCTGGCACACTGCCTGTTTGGGTAAATTACACAGTAAGTCGTTCCAATTACCATTCGTATTCATTTCCACACATCGTTCGTCGGTTGCAAGAGTGGGTTCCCCGGGGTTCCAATTTGTCCATGTCTGCGCAAAAAACAATAGCAGAAAAACGAAATTTTAAACAAGAGCTAAGGACCATGTACATGTACGTCAAAATTGATTATGGTCTGACAAATAACGTGTTTGTATGTTGCATGCAGGAAAGACCAGGAAATGATCAGCTTAACTTTCTCTTCACCGGTTTTCCAAAAATATGTTATGTTAAACTCAATAATGAGAATTGAAGTGACAAAATATTACAAAGAAGAATGAATAAATCTCATTAAAAAAGCAAGAAATTGTAGAACCCTGATACCTGTTCCAGAATTTTAATCCCATAAGTTAATTTGGCGGGGTACATGTATGTTTATTGCATTAGAGTTATACTTAAATCGATACAGTTCGGTAACTCGGACAAGTGTTGGTCTCTTAACTAATTATATTAAAATATGTTTATGTTATAAATATTTGTTCAGAACATCTAATAAATAAACATTTCGTACCAATTTTTCAACATAGTAGCTTTCCCTGAATGTTCTTTCTTCCTCAAAGTCATTATATCCGACATAAGCATTGACTTTGGAGCTGTAAACACAGAAAATACATAATTACATTTATCAAAAATGTATGACAATGACATATCCCAATACAGAATACAACATCCCTAATTCAGAAAATCATAAACCCAAGGCAAAAATCAGGAGGAAACAAAGATAACGAAGAAAGATTTCAACCACATGAAAAGAAGCGAACTCCCAATATGGGAGTGAGACCAAATGCCCAGAAAGAGTCAGCATCTTCTTCTTCTTCTTCTTCTTCTTCTTCTTCTTCTTCTTCTTCTTCTTCTTCTTCTTCTTCTTCTTCCTGTATTAGAGTTGAACTCCTGACTGGAGTGTTGAATAACTCTAGCACATGTCATTAAAAACAAGGAGCTTCCTCGGTTAAAATTTAAAAGGTTAAAATTATGTACAGGCAAGTGATGGTTTACGCATGGGAGGTCAGCCTAGGCCAGGGGATGTCATTCAATCTGGCCTTGAAGTCCTCTAGGGATGTTGCTGACTTCACCTCCTCTGGTATGGAGTTCCAGTCCCTGATGGATTTAGGGAAGAAGGAATGGTGGTAAGTATCCTTCTGGGCTCTGATCTGTCTAAGATTCCTGCTCCCTCTGGTCCGTGAGTCCCCAGATGTGTAGTAACCACTTGGATTGATTTCTATAAGTTGGTGGTTGATCTTGTAGCTCATGACGAGTCTGTTCTTTGTGCGTTGTGCTTGTAAGGCTTCCCATCCAAGCTGGTCCAGTAGGTTAGTAACACATACGGGTGAGGTGTCTGTGTAGGTGTTGAACACAAATATGGCAGCCCTTCTCTGTCCTCCCTCTAGTTCTCTGACAGATGTTACTTGATAGGGATCCCAGCCAGTAGACGTATATCCGAGGATCGGCCTTACTAGAGCTGTGTAGGCAGTGACCTTGACCTGTGGTGTTGAGCGTCCTAAGTTCCTTCTGAGGAAACCCAGTGTTCTATGAGCCTTACTGCTGGTAGTTTGGATATGCTCATTTCATCTATGGGTGTTGCTGACTGTGACTTCGAGGTATTTCCCGCTGTTGACAACCTCAAGGGTGGGGCCATGGATGGTGTATTTTGTTTCCATAGGCTTCCTCCTTCCTGTGACTCCGATGACTGTGCATTTGGATGGGTGGAAGCTCATTTGCCATCTCTTTTCCCACTCTTCAAGCCTGTCGAGATCAGCTTGGAGCTTTTCTGGGTCCCCTCTGTTACGTATCTTTCTGAAGAGGAGGCTCTCATCGGCGAAGAGTCGGACATCAGAGGTTGTAGCTTCCGGCATGTCATTGATGTAGGCCAGGTTGAGGAGCGGCCCGAGCACCGTCCCTTGTGGAACCCCGGAGACCACCTCGAGGGGATCGGACTACTGACTGTGACCTGTGTTACAAGTTAATTTCGTGCTCTATTGTGAGTGCTGTTGAGATTATCGTCAGGATCTTCTTTAACTCATCTGTGTAACAAGAAATCCCGGATCCATTGTAGGGTACAACCTCTAACTCCATAGTATTCCAACTTGTGAAGGAGTCTGATGTGTGGGACCTTGTCGAAGGCCTTAGCAAAGTCTAGCAGTATGATTTCTGTCTGTTGGCCTTCTTCGATGTTTCTTGCAATTTTGTCAATGGTAATAAGCAACTTGGACTCGCACGATCCTCTGGCTCGGAAACCATGTTGCTAGTCACATAATATTCTATGGTGTTCAAAGTGTCCCATCACTCTGCTGTGGATTATGTGTTCCAGAAACTTGCAGACTATAGATGTTAGGGAGATAGGCCTATAATTGTATGCCACATGCTTCTCTCCTTTTTTTTGTAGATTGGTACTACATTTGCCTTCCTCCAATCATCTGGAACAGTTCCTGTATCGAGGGAGAATTGGTAAAGGTATGTAAGGTATGGCGATAGGCTATCTGCAGTGTTCTTCAGTATAAATGCTGGGATCTCGTCTGGTCCTGTTGCCTTAAAGCAGTTTGGTCACACCATTTGATGGGTAAGGGCTGGGTCCCATGTCAGGCATATTTGAGAGATCCTCCTTGGTAAAAACTTACTGGAACTGTTGGTTCAGTATGGTTGCTTTGGTGAGGGGTTCACTGTGGAGGAATCAATCACTGTTCTTGAGAGCTGCTATGCCTGATGAGTCCTGTTTCCAGCTGCGTACATACGACCAGAAGCGCTTTGGTTGAGTGTGCAGGTCCTCACTGACTTTTTCTCTCATGTGAGCTGTATGGGCCTGCCTGCTTTCTTTCTGGAGTTCTGCTTTGAGTCGTTTGTATCGCCTCCAGTCTTTTGGTAAGTCGGATCTTTTTGCTGTGGTATAGGCCCTCTGCTTCCTGTTGCTTTGTTTCCGCAGTGAAGTGTTCATCCATGGGTGACTATGTCGTGACAGGATGCGTTTGGTTGGAACAAACTTGTCTACAGACGTATGTATGATGGCTTTGAAGTCACACCACATGTCATTGATGTTATGATGTTCTTGCCTTGTTATCAAAAAGATGTTGATTCATGGCGTCTATATTAACTTTCTTCCATAGTTTAATGGTGCGTCGAACTGGTTTTGGTCTATATAATGAATCTGCCATGTCAATGAGTAAGATGTCATGATCGCTATTGCCAATGGGTGGGAGGGTTTTGCATCGATCAATAAAGCTGGGATGGCTAGTAAAAATCAAATCTAATATGTTGTTTCTTCTGCTCATTTGTTCAACAGAGAGACTGGCTGTCATATCAAGATATGCTTGGTTTGTTGATCTTGGAGTGTTGTTGTTACCTATGATGTTGGTTTTCCAATCGATATCAGGTAAATTGAAGTCGCCAGCTATGATGGAAATATTTTTCTTATGTTTATTTCTAATCCATGATATTTCTGAAACTGATGTATCTGTGTAGTCTTGATCAGACCGATTAGATGGACGGTAAAACGCACTAATGATTACTTCCTTCTTATTACCAACCTTGATTTTCCCTGATCTTTGCATTTATTAATTTGAGCGAGACCTAGGTCTGACTTTACCGCGATGAGAACGCCTCCATGTGCGTCATTTGGACGGTCCTGCGAATAACGTCAAAGCAGAGCTCAAGGGGGGAAATCTCCCGGTTTCCGATTTTATCACAGAGCCAAGTTTTCTGTGCCAATGATCACATCTGGATGAGAGGATTCTATGAGATTTGGTAGTTCAGTCTGTTTGTTTTTGATACTCTGGAAATTAATGTTCAGTATGCGTATCGACCTCTTACTGCGATGTGTCTTGTTGGTTGGCTGTGACCGTTTAGGAGATGATGAAGCTATAGGATCTCCAATGCAATCATCTATATGTAGATCTGATTCATCTGGTGTGTCAGGTAATGTGGAGAAAGTATTACTATCAGCGGAGTCTATATGATCATAAATGATGGTCGAGTGATTTGGCGCATTACATACTGGGCAGTACCACGAGACTGATGGATGTGAGAGTCTATCATAGTCCATGGTGCTTAGGCCTGTGTAAGATGTGTGATACCATGTGTCGCAACTGTCACAAGCAATGGCACGCTCTTCCCAAGTACACATCCTGTCACATATTCCACAATAATCTTTCTGTGATTCTGGACCTGGGTTTGTTTCTAGACCACTAATGATATAGGCTGTACTTATTATCTTCACAGTGTTTTGGGGGATGGGGGAAGTTGATACACTTTTGCTGTCATATACCATTGTACCAAACCTGTGTACTGTGGAAAGGTCGTTTCAAAGAATGGTTTTGCACTTACATGAGTATTACCAGTGTATCTATGGAATATGATGATAATTATACAGAACTCTAGTAAAATGTGCCTCAGAACAGGTGGTTTCAGTTTGTTGTTTTCCTTCAACATACCGGAAGTAGAGAGTTCTACTTTCACTTTTGCCTAGACAAAACATTTTGGGGCAATCACTGATCGTAACGTTTAAAGTCAAAATTTTTGCGTAGATGGCATAACTGAGTGGTTTTGAACTATAGAATAAACTCTTATTTTCCTTTGATGAACTGAAAACTGTAGATTTAGATTTCCTGAAATTCTCTGGCTGAAAAGAGGAAGCAACTTGTTTTCTCTGAGCATGCGCAAATTATAGCTATAGGTGCTTGTCTTGTATGCAACATCAGTATAACACGAATACTGACCACTTCAACATTTCGAAATGTGGATATCCAAAAACATCATAATGGCCAAGGTCATTATTACGATAAGTATTTATCAACTAGAAGGGGAGGCTTACTCTTCCCGGGCACCTGATCTCCTCCGGGCACCTGATTTGAACCATCCAACTAAAGATTGTACTCTATGTCTTCCAAAATGGAAGTAACCGGATGTGACAGTTCTACCGGATTGAAGCGGCGGGTGTTGCATGCAAGCAGGAGATGCTTACTCTTTCTGGGCACCTGGTCTCACTCCCATATCGGGAGTTCGCTTCTTTTCATGTGGTGGAGGTTTTTGTTTGTTTTCTTTGGTTCCTGTTTCTGATTTTCTGAATTATCGATATTGTGCTGTATACAGGGATATGGTCATTATCCATATTTCTCATCTCCTATTCAGAATCCATTTTGAGACTTTGAGATTTTGGAACCCTCCGACATTATTTGCAAAATATTAAAGCTGTTTTTTAATTGGTTTAGTATTCTTAGTGATATATGGAGCAGATTTCCAACAACACTCGGTTGCAGCACTCACAGCAAAATACCCACTGCAGAAACACAGAGCAGACACTCACAGAAAGAGAAGTAGAAGGGACAAGGAACACCAACTCACAACTGATTTTCTGATTTGAAGATTCCGATTTTGGGCTTTGAGCTTGAATTTCATTCATGAATTCGGTCTTTTCGAAATAGAGAGTTACTTCCCATTTATGCAGGTATCTGACGTCATAGCATTGTGATGTCATCAAATTATATGTATGATGTATGAAATTCAGGGAAACAGGGTAACATATATGAAGTTTTTCAAGGAATGTAATGACGTCACAATGCTTTTACGTCACATGCCTGCACACATCGAACGTAGGACTGTAAAATCGAAAAGACGATATTAGATCTTGTAAAACAAGACGAGAAATAGACCATAGATTAGAAAAAACACACAAGAGTATTTAGTACAATGAAAAGGTGAGCTCCTTGAGAAAGATCAAATACATTTCATTCACATTCATTGATTCGAACACTCATTTTGTTTATGTCATATTACATTAATTCAATATCAGTTCATTGTTTCGTTTTATGATTAGTCAGTCTAGTGCAGTATAATTTTTAAAAACAAGAGCACTGGTAAGATGAAATATCAATGGAAACATTGAAAACTAATTAAAATATAAATTACGTCTCCCAGGACTTACTTTATGTGAGAGTTATTGTACATATTGTGGAACTTATTAAAAGAAAAAGATAAATCAATACACTGCGATAATCGTATAGATCCAATAACTCATTTATCATGAGCTTCAAACTTAAACTTTAAAAATGTACAGGTCTATCCATGTTATGGAATTTGAAACAAAGGTCTTCTTTTTTAAAATAAAATCGAGAAAACTAATTCATCGTTTTTGTTTTGTAAATGTAGATTTACAAAAGGGCACATGTAGCCAAGTTCGATCAACTAAAGTTGATCGTTTATTCAATACATTCGAAAATTTCTGTTATCAAAATTTTTTTGATATTTCTAAAACGGTGGTCCTTTAGCATCATATCCCACCCCTCGTACTACGACTTCCGGTACATCTTTGGACAAAATAATTTTCATTCTTTGGCCATATTACACTGTTAAGATTGAGGATCACTGACCAGGGTTAAGTACCCGAAACGTGCATGTCTGGTCCATGCTGCAAATCTGTTTTTAAATAATGCTATTGAATGTGAAGACGTTATTACATTATAGATAAAACCTTTATGAGAGAAAAACGAAATATCCGACTCTGCGGCCAGAGAGCAGCCTTCTAGACAAACATGTCTAAATATGCTGCACCAGACAGTCATGTTTCGAATGAAGAGACCTCGTCAGTGGAATCTCAAGCCAAAATAATTTACAGAGAAGTTCAAATTTTTTATCACGACTCACATTTATTTAAATCATTATTTTCAAATATGTGTATTGTGATATCTACTTAAACTTCTCATGACCCTATGAAAGTAATGATGCAATACTGTAAAATAAAAGAGATATATTTAGATAGACTTAGATTACCATAGCGTATCATATATTAAGAACATCAAATAGGTATAAATAACAAACAATAAGTAAGGTATCCACACATCTAATACGTCAGAGAACAATATTTATAAAACTGATGGGGATAGAGAAAATGGCCAGTTACACCAGTGATAGCGTCATAAGTTTGAAACAACTTACCCAAACCAGTCATTAAATTTGTCATTTACTTGGTCCAGTGTTTCTTGATTCCTTATGACTGCCAATGTGCCACCCTCAGACAGACAGGCCTGTAACTGGTCCTCTGCTTTGCGACTCGTAGTATTTGGCCAATAACAAGTCAAGTTGTAAAATAATAAATTGCTGGTTGGACATTCTGCTGGTGAAATTGCCGCTGAAGTTTGAAAATGTTCTTATTAGCCGCAAAATAACCTTCGTATTTTGACAAAAAAACTTGATACAAATAAATTAAAGGATTAAGAGATGCTCGGGAGATAACATGCATGAGCTCGCTACAGCCGGCAGAGAACG
Source organism: Pinctada imbricata (assembly GCA_033119305.1). NCBI lineage: Eukaryota > Metazoa > Mollusca > Bivalvia > Pterioida > Pteriidae > Pinctada > Pinctada imbricata. The sequence goes on along the minus strand of VSWD01000005.1, from coordinate 85,513,006 downwards.
GACTGTATTTCGTACGCCTTATGGTTTTATATCCATTTACATATTCATCTGTGTGTTTCTTGGGCCCCTGCTTCATGCTGTCTGTTTTTATGGTAATGTTACAGTGAGGATGTTATTTTACACCACAATTGTACATTATTCGAGACCTCCGGGTAATCGGGAAAATTGGAGGGTTGTGTTCACGTAATCCAGGATAACCACACCGTCTGCTACTGACGTTGAAGATGGTCATCCTAAGTCGGCACCGAATGCCCATTGATCTTGTTGATTTATGTGTAGTCATTTATATTCTATGTTTCTATGTAATTTGGTATTCCTTGTATCATTAGGGTCTTTTTCCGTGAGTGTCTGCTTTGTGTTTTTGCAGTGGATGTTTGTGGGGGTTTTGCTGTTGGTACTGCAACCGGGTGTTGTTGGTGATCCCCTCCTTTCTTTCCTTTTATGAAAGTTGCCTAAGAAGGAATCATGTAGTTACATGCACAGCTCATGGTCACCGCTGTTGAAAATTGACGATATACACTCAAAGTAAAGATGATAATAACATGACGTCATACAATTTCATTTGATGTCATTCATATTATCATCATGACCCAGTATAAATTGCAGCTATGTTATAATATATTAACGGAAAAAAGAAACTGTGATACAAAAATTTAAGAATTAAAAAATGAGATGAAGTATGAAAGAAATAATTCGACCTACAAATCATACTGGAGTATATTTATAACATAATTATTTTTACGGAAAAACATTCTTTTGTTTCAGGAAATTGATTCCAGATTGTTAAGCAAAAGAATAAAATACTAATTTCTTACATTCGGGAAGCTTTGCTCTCAGAAGCCTCGAGACGACGTGACAAGGCAAATTTAGATTAATTATTCGTAGGTAAATGCTTAAATGGGAACTTTTCGGCATATTGGCGACATTCGGGAATACAAACGGACAAGGCAAAGGCCTGTGACGTCATTTCGGCAAAATACGAAAATGAGGACGTCACGCCCGTTTGACCTTATTTTGTCGACTTCTATAAAAGCAGAAACACCCATTGATAATAGACAGCAAGTTCCAGAAACCGCGAAGAAAAAATGTTGAACGGTTTGTCTGTCCGTGACTCCGAGTTCGGCTAGTCCATTTCCGTAAGCGTCAGCGTAATATTACTTTGACTACAACCTGGTGTTGTTGGAGATCCCCTCCTTTGTTTTTGAGTCAGGATAATACACATGCGTACACTTCGATAAATATTTGTATTCGAATCAAAGATTACATTTGCTATTTTTACCAACATTATGGAAATATTTATCTAAAAAAGTCATTTTGGCATGAATTTACTCGGTTTTTACGTCAAACAAATTACGTCAACGCTTCGCAAAGTATGTTGTACTGACCCTTGACAGAACAATGCGAGCGCATTACTACGTCATTCAAGCGTTTATCTTCCTTCAGATGTGAATTTTCCAAAGTTTCAAGTGATTGTTACATGTATATTAGATTACCTGACATGTGAATCAGGTTCTGCACCCCCTTCCTTTGATAAGTTAGAATTCCAAAAGTTCTGTACCAAATGAGTAACGATTAGTGTTATTTGAAGGCTGCCCATTGGTCTCGTTGGTTTATGTGTAGTCCTTTGTGTTTTATGTTTCTGTGTTGTGCGTTGACGTTCCTTGTCCCTTTTGTGTCTCTTTCTGTGCTTGTCTGCTCTGTGTTTTTGCATTGGGTGTTTTGGGGTTTTGCTGTGGGTGCTTCAACCTGGTGTTGTTGGAGATCCCCTCCTTTGTTTTGAGATGAAATACATGATATTTGACAATAAAATACCAAATAAAAGACATAATTTTGTACAACGAAATACGGACAAGTTTGTTTCAACACACAGGTTCTCTTTTTCCGCTAGTATAGTTAAATATTACTCAATAATACCCTTTTGAAGAAATGATAAGCATATTTTATATATATATATATTTCTGATAAATTGTGGTGTATTAAGATACATGTGATTTCAAATCTACCGTTATGAATGTAGACGTGTTACAATTTCATTCTTACTTTTGCTACAGACAGCCTTGTATGTATCTGTACAAGGTTTATCTTGGAATTTTCCGTTTCCATCAATTATTCCGCAGTCTTGGTCTGGTGTGTACCCCCAAGGAGCGGGTTGTGCTTCGTTAGACCAGGGCAGAAATGTCTGTTCAAATATAAATTTCAATATTGAACAATTATCTACTTCGGATGAGGGAAATTGCCTTGTTGGACAAAATATTGAACAGGGCGGAAGGCCCAACAAAGTCTAACACATGTCCAACAAGGCATATACTGCCCTGATTTCCAGTAAATAATCGTGTTGTTATAACTTACTTACATATTATGAAAACCAACCGACGGGTCTGTATATTTTTCTATTCCTTGACGTGTAAAACATAGAAAAGCACAAAAAGGATATGACATACGTGTATTAGATGTGCATTTCGTGAGGGAAAAAAAGGAGATATCACACTAGACTCGGTTGCATTACCAACAGCAAGAACACACCGATGCGAAAGACAAATAAATATCGAAGAAGCACTCATTAGTTGTTAAGCCGAGACGGTTAGGCAAAGTTATCAAAATTACCACTGGAACAGTTGTGAATGTCAACGTCTTCAAATTAAATATCATCATTTAAGAACACATAACCCAGTAATAAACAATATTCCACAGTGAGACCAGCTGCCCGGGGAGAGTTATTATCTCCTATTTGCATATAAGACCCATCCCAACAGTTCGATAAACTTGTCAAATTTGGTAGTTGACTCGATGTAATATTGATGTAAATTCATGTATCAGGTAAAGATGTCTTGTTTGGTGAAGCTGACAGCCATTCAATCGCAAGTAAGAATGCCACTGATCAAATATGGAAAGAGGGTCCTTTTATGTTTTTATAGGGGAAAGGGGAAAGGGAATGATCTCCAACATGACCAACCTGCACTCACCCAGCGAAACAAACATAAAAGAAAGTGACACATAAATGACATCATACAAAACTACAAATCGCAAATAGACACAACAACATTCACTGGAACATCATCCTAAACAATCGTAACAAACGTACAAAAACATCAAACATTGATGACAACACATGAAATAAAGAAGAGAAATGTGCAACGGGCACCGATTTTGGACGACTTTCTGCTATTTCGTAGCTTCAAAATTAACGGTAAAACATTGATGAAACTTTGCATGTCGAAAAAGTGCGTTTCTTCTTCCTTTTTTGTGTTGTCTTTCATGTTTGGTGTTTCTGTGCGACTGTTTCGATTATTTTGTATCATATTCTGGCGTCCTTTTGCGGTTTGTACTTTCGTCTGATGTCAATCTGTGTCAGTTTCTTGTGGGTTGTTTCGCTGGGTGTCTGCAGGGATGTCATGCTGGAGATCTTTCCCTTTTCTTCATTTATTGACAATCATAATGTTTAAGAAAATTGAATGATAGGATCTTTATTTATGTCTGGCTGTGCTGGACCTTCTTAATATATTTTTTAGAAACTTTTCATACCTGATTTGCTGGTTGTTTAATGACATGGTAAAATGTCTCCGAGTTAAAGACATCATACATTCCCAAGTAAACATCGTGTCTGGAATGAATTATAATCTCACTTCAAGTATATTATATACTTATGTACTTTACACAATTATTATATGTTACTCTTATTCTCTGAAAAGCTCAAAAGAACGCTAAAATGCTTTAAAATTATGGAATCCTGACATCTTAAATCACTGCATAGTTATAATGTAAAATTAATTGAATTTTTTTTACCAATTCAGATATTTAAAAAAAAAGTTACCTAAAGAGTTATGCACCTTTATAGTTTACACTGGACTCTATGGGAAATGTTATTTTTTCTTAAGATTAAAAAAAAGTGACAGGGCATCAAATATCGATTGGTAAAAAAATTCAAACAAATATATTTATCAAATTTCGATGAAAAATCAAAAGTTCGCCAATTCATTTTTCTGCAATTATTATTTTTTCGATGTTTTCATTAAGAGGAGATAACTCCTAAACATGACCCCATTCAAAACATTTCTCCTTTTTACATGTATATGTACTTGGATAGTATAAAAGATTCTAAAATATCAAAAGACACAGCAAAATATTAAATGATGAATACACATATTAATGTCAAAGTTTTTGCCATATTTCTTTCATTACCCATTTAAGATACCAGCAAGTAGCCCTAAAATCTTATAACATAAATGACACTACAAATTGTTTGTTCATAGATGAAATTCCAGTCTAACTTCTATAATTCAAATAGATTTACTGAAAAGGACGATTTAATGGAAACTTTTCATTCAATCCTTTTTTATCTGTTGTTATTACATGTATTTGTATAATGTTATTTCATGAGATCACTTTGGAAATTTGTACAACCAGTCAGGTGATACCCGGAGTAAAATTTATTTCCCAGACTACTGGATACCGTAAAGATATAATTGATATGGTTATGATAATTAAGTTTCAAAAAGGGCTTAAAAGCTAATGTAAAAATGAAATAGGCGTCATTATGAAGTGCCTTAACATAGTTGCATCCCCCCTCCGAGAAAGAGAAGAACAAAATCAATAAAAAATCAAAATTTTGTTTACAAGTACTCAAACCTGTGTGACTGTGTGTTCCGGTACAGAAAAGACTTCCTCGAGATATTTTACAAATTGGTGTAATCAGATATATATTTGATAATATCACAATATTTGACATGCACGGTACTTTTTTCTTAAACTTTATACTCACGGACTTGTAAACCATTGAGTCCAGGGAATATGATTATATACATATTGGTATACGGTCGTATTGGGAATAGTTAACACAACACCGCCATGCTCTGCACAAGTTGTCACATGTTTAAGATAAGCCTGTAGAGCCGGGGAGGACCAGTAACACATCTCAAATGCGGAATTATAGAAGGATCCATTGGGACATGGCGAGTCTGACTGACATTTACGAATCCCTGTAAAATAATATAATTTTATTTCAAATGAATTTTGTTATTCAAATTCTAAAAGGTTTAAATTAATTTTGGAATAACAAGAAAAGAAAATAAACTTCAACATCTTTATTCGAGAGAAGAGTGTTCTTGACAAACAGGCATACATGAATTCATGAACATAATACCAAAAACCAGAATCAAAAAATCACTATCAATAGGAATACAAAGGAGAAGATAAAATAAGGGCCGTACTTAGCCCTGAATCCTTCTGCCGCATAACGACTTGTATGCAGAAAAAATGAATTACTTATCTTAAATATAAAGACCTTTGACATTTGAAGACCTTTTAGATGTTTTATATTTCGTTGAAATGAAAGGAAGTGATCCCCAACAAGACTCGGTTGCAGCATCCACAGCAAAATACCAAAAGACCCAAAGTGAGGACATATTACATTGTTTAGATTTAGGATCACTGATGAGGGTTAAGTACCCGAAACGTGCATGTCTGGTCCACGTTGCCAATTTATCTGTTCTTAAATGATGTTATTCAATTTGAAGACGTTTACACATACACAGAAATAGACGCAAAAGGGACAAGAAACACCAAATGCGAGATCAAAACTCCAAACACAAAAGACCACACATAAAGCAACGAGACCAATGGGCAACCGGCTCTTTAAGTGAAGTGCTCTTGAGATTCTTAACTGAAGTCGTAAGAGGGAGGGGTAGTTGGATAGGAAAACAGACAATATTGACTTGGAAACGTAGAAAACAAATAATATTTTACTTAGAATTGATAGTTCCAACTCTTGAAGAAAATTTCAAACCAAATTTTTATGCACCAGACACGTATTTGGGATATCAAATATAACGTCTTCAAATTCATAGCACCATTTAAGAACAGATAAATTTGGGTATGGACCAAACATGCACGTTTCATTTAATTGAAAAACATGAAATCTGTCTACATTGTATAACAGAAATAGATTTTGAACGTTCTATTTCCTTTTTAAATCAGTTATTAATTAAATCCAACACTAAAATTAGGGTATCATTTTGTATTCAATGGCCACAATGTAAGTCTTTTCACGCAACATACACATTGGCCGAAAGCTAAACATAGCTTTTGATCTTGTATATTTCAATCAATCGTATTTAGAAAATAGTTTTGGATGGATTAAAGCAGCACATTCCGACTGGGGGTTGTAAAGGGGTTGATATTTGTAATACATATATCATGGTAATACATATATCATAATATAGATTGTTCCATATTATGGTCATACATTGGTGTACCAAGTATTCCCCATTAGAGAGATACGGGCGTTCAGAATTTCAGCTGTAGCCGCGCCTCTTCATGAATATTAATGAGAAGGAGAGCTCCGAGGAACAAAATGATTAGATGCATATACCGATTTAGTAGGCTATTTCGATGGTTATTCTAAACAACGAGAGGTGAAATAGACATCGTATATTTCTTTCATAAATCATTTCAAATAATAACGGTAAAATAATGTTTATCAAACGATTTAGGACGGATTGTATCTAATTTGACTTACATGTCCAGCAAAATATCAGCTCCTTCATGGCGTGTGACGAGATCGAGATTTAACTCATGTTTCAGCGAATTATACTTTCCATATTGCTCTTTCACACTCTGTCTTTCTTTAATTTCTAACTCTATCCGAATCCGAGAATCAGTTTATTTTCCCCTCTTTTCCGTTGAGAGTGTACGATAGTCGCCATGTTTGTTTTGATTTTTACAACATGACGAGCCGTATCGCACACGCATGAGGGCAAGTCTATCCCAAACATGGACAATTTTTGTGGCGCTACAAAAATTCTTTTTTAAATTCATTTAGTATGATAATATGAAGGACATATGGTTAACAATTTTGGTATTAACGGAAAGTTTATAACTTCTTCCATCCAGAAAAAATTGAGATTTGCCCTATATCTTTTTTATGAAGCATTTTTTCGTCTGAAGGCGGAACGTGCTGCCTTAAAGATGAAACAGTCAAATTTGTCATATTTTATGGTAAAAGAATCGATTTTAAAAGATGTACCCCTTCCTTTTTTAGTTTTCGCTCTGGGTTAGTGTTCCTCCCGGAGATACAGATCCCCACTTTGCCAAAGAAAAATTGTATCGTTGATATTCACATTCAGTAAAAGTGAATACACAGGGTGACAATGTCCAATAAAAACTTTTTCAATCTATATTTATTTCTATGAGAAAAAAAACTGGTTTAGACCCAAGTATTAGCAATATAATTGAAAAAATATCAAAAATAATTTCAGATTCTGATCGGATGCTGTATATGTATAAATTGTACGAAAAAAATCTTGAGATTTCCATTTTCAAAATAACAATTAACAGGTCACATATAACGCCTCATCGTATCCATTTTAAACGTCTTCAAATTCAATAGCATCATTTAAGAACAGATGAATTTGCAGCATGGACCAGATATGCACGTTTCGGGTACTTAACCTTTGTCAATGATTCTTAATCTAAACAATGTAATTTGACCAAATAGTATGAAAATTATAATGTCCAAACATGTACCGAAAAACGTAGCAGGATGCTACAGGACCCATTTTTTAGAAATTTCGAGAAATTTGGTAACAGAAATTTTCGAATGCGTTGAAGAGACTGACGATCAACCGAAGTTGATCGAACTTGATGTTATCCTTGTAAAATACATGAAACAAAGCAAAAGAAAAGAAGGGGATACATGTACGCAACCTAACTGGGGATTCCGAAGAGAAAAGACAAACCGAACGAACAGACGGATTCGATACAAAAGCACAGCAGCAAGGAACAATTTAAGAATCTAGTGCGGAAACGGACTAATTCATTAAAGGTTGCGCTGTTAAGAACTTGCTGTATTAAGTTACGTTTTTACATATTAAGCCTTCCCATGTACTCATGTTACATAAACAATACACTGTTGTATTTGATAGCTAGACTACAGACTTCATATACTTTGACGACGTTAAACTTTCTATTTTGACGTCACTGTATAAATAACGTAAAACCTTTTATTGATTATGACATAACAATTCAAACATTTGCTGTGATACTTTATAGTTAGCGTTTTGAATATTTCCCCCCGACATGGTCGCTATAGCACTTTCTATATAGTCATTACCTCAGACAGTGCATGTATTTTATATATTGTTTTCATTTTCGTGCATGAACATCGACCGCAGGTTAGACTAGCCAACAGGGCATGCTCACTCCTCCCGGGCACCTGGTCCCACCTCTAGCTCAATTTCTAAGTGCGGCACGAAACTTAAAACATGAAAATCAAAACTTGTAACATCCTAATAACAGACACTTCATTCTCAAGTAATCTCACAAAACATACATTTAACTGTATGACATCTAATGTTGTCTACGGAATAGAGTGCTCACTTTGTGGGATGATTTATGTGGGTGAAACCAAAGGTAAGCTCCGAACCAGAATGACAGGACATCGGTCAAAAATAAATAATAAAGGAAGTCAACTTCTTTATCGACATTTTGACCAGGCCGATAATTCTGTTTTATCTATGCGAGTCAGAATCCTGGAGAAATTAATTCACCCCACAAACAATACCAATTTGAGCACACCGTTCCGTCGCTACAGAGAAAAGTTCTGGATAAAAAAATCTTAACACTGCAGCGCCCTATGGGTGCAACGATAATATCAGCAGCATAGGAAACTTAACAAGTTTTAGTTTAATCATATTTTATTTCAAGTAGCAGAAAAAGGATCGGGGAAAAGTTTTCACAACATTATATTTTTTGGCATATAACATTGTTTAGATTTAGGATCACTGATGAGGGTTATGTACCCGAAACGTGCATGTCTGGTCCACGTTGCCAATTTATCTGTTTTTAAATGATGCTATTCAATTTGAAGACGTTTACATTTATACCACTTGGTGAGTGTCACTGCTGGTGGACCAAGAGTCCCCGAGGGCACATGTTGCCAAGTTCGATCAATTTCGGTTGATCGTTTCTTCAACGCATTCTAAATTTCTGTTATCAAAATTTCATGAAATTTCTAAAAAGTGGGTCCTGTAGCATCATATCCCACCCATCCTGCTACGTCTTTCGGTACACTTTTTCGACATAGTAACTTTCATACTTTTTTGGCATATAACATTGTTTAGATTTAGGATCACTGATGAGGGTTATGTACCCGAAACGTGCATGTCTGGTCCACGTTGCCAATTTATCTGTTTTTAAATGATGCTATTCAATTTGAAGACGTTTACATTTATACCACTTGGTGAGTGTCACTGCTGGTGGACCAGGAGTCCCCGAGGGCACATGTAGCCAAGTTCGATCAATTTCGGTTGATCGTTTCTTCAACGTATTCTAAATTTCTGTTATCAAAATTTCATGAAATTTCTAAAAAGTGGGTCCTGTAGCATTATATCCCACCCATCCTGCTACGTCTTTCGGTACACTTTTTCGACATAGTAACTTTCATACTTTTTTGGCATATAACATTGTTTAGATTTAGGATCACTGATGAGGGTTATGTACCCGAAACGTGCATGTCTGGTCCACGTTGCCAATTTATCTGTTTTTAAATGATGCTATTCAATTTGAAGACGTTTACAATTATATAATATAATATAAATATACAAGTCCCGGTTGTCAATTGGTAAATGTGACTAGCTTATTCACCGCGTGGGATCGAAACGTATGATGTTGTGATTCTTTACGGAGAATTTTGATGTTTTCTCATTATTTAAGTGATACTGCACAAAACTAATAAGACGTTGCAGTAGAGCAATGTCTAATAAGTAAGTCCATATCGTTTATATATCTGAAGTCTGTAGATTTTGCAAACACTTCAAGAGTTCGTCAGAAGGAATTATTTTCTGTCGTCGACAAACTATAGAAGTGTTTGCGAAAACTATGAACTTTCCATATACCTGGACGATATGGATTGATTAATAAGGTGTTGTCCTACTGCAACTGCTGTTCATTTCTGTAAAGTTTAATTTAGAAAATGAGAAAATACATAAAAACAATGTAAGGAAGCACAACATCATACGTTTCGATCCCTCGCGGTGTTATTCAACAGACCACAAAGATGACCTTGAAGTCATGGCATTCGTAAATATAATAGGCCTGAGATACATAGTTTCACCTTCGAAGACTTGGTTTCATTTTTGAATGATCCTCTTGGCCTGCATTATATTCTTACCAAATTATACTCTGTTCCTTTACGGAAGTTACACGAAATCTACGAATATACGAAGGACCTCACATTTACCGATACACGTTCCCCAGAATTCAGACTACAAGGAGTCATCTCGGACATTTCTACTTTTCGTTTCTTTCAAACAGTTAGATCAGATAAATCAGAGAAGAAAACAAACCGTCCTTTCATTAAAGTAAGATTTGCAAACAAAAGTATTGATAAATTAAATCTTGGTCAAATTTTGAATAACAAAATTCTTTCAGATAAGCTTCTCAGACAAGGTATGTTTGTGACCGACCAACATCGTCACTGAGGAAGTTCTGCGGTCGATATAGGGAACTCGTCATACATTATGATGTCCTACTCTCCAGAATGGTGGTTAATATTCTGTCATAGACCATTTCAACCATCCAACAAAAGATTTTACTCTTTGTCTTCCGAAATGGAAGTAACCGGATGTGACAGTTCTACCAAATTGAAGCGGCGGGTGTTGCATGCAAGCAGGAGATGCTTACTCTTCCTGAGCACCTGGTCTCACTCCCATATTGGGAGTTCGCTTCTTTTCATGTGGTGGAGGTTTTTGTTTGCTTGCTTTGGTTCCTGTTTTATCCCGATTTTTTGTGCCTTCGGTTTCTGATTTTCTGAATTATCGATTTTGTGCTGTATACACGGATATGGTCATTATCCATATTTGACATAGCTAGGGGTCCGTCGATGTTCAATTTGGTGCTCTATTGTGAGTATTATTGCGATTGTCGCCATTGATGTCCGTAGTCTGATGTGTATAATGAAGGTTTTTAATGGTCGCTTCAGAGAACTCGAAAATGGACCTAAATAAAAGTATTTTTAAAAATTAGTCTGATTGAAAAGTGAAATGTATTTGCATATCTAGTACATATCTTTGACTCTTTATCGGACTAGCTGACACAATTGTTATATTTACTCCTTGGTTTTTTATACCTTGGCTAAAATAAAAAAAAGAAGTTTTCAAAGATGAAATAGGATTTTTGCCGAAAATGAAATATTCAAAATGTTGGGGAGGATGAATGAATGAAATTAATACGTCAGTCACACCTAGCCGGATAAGGCAAACAGACAAGTAAGGGATAAAAAAATTTCAATCCGTTGGTCTCCGTTCGCATCCGTTAGTCGTCAGTTGCATTTCAGGGTGCTCAAAACTTGCCAACGGACAGAACGGACTACTTACATGTTACTAATCCGTAACTCGTCCTTCACATATCCGATATGTGTTCGTTGACATCTGTTACGTTTCCGTGGATGTCCGGTAGACTCGAGTCACGAACGGACATCTACCGGACGTGCAACGGATAAACCGGAGAAGTTACTGCCAGCTACCGGATCCCAACGGACGAGTAATGGATGTCCTTTCATTGTCCGTTATATCCGTTACACGTTCGCTACTTTGTCGTTATATCTCCGGTACTCGAGTGGTACGTATCCGTTCCATACTAGTCGAAAGAGCCTCAAGCAGTTGCAGAGTTGATTTTTTACAAACAGACGACCAACGGACTAAGGATTTTGTCAGCTTTTCATCATCCGTTAGACGTCTGTTCGCTCTATCCAGTGAAAAGTGTCGCTACCATAAAACACAAAACTAAACAATCGTTATCATTCGATACAAATGAACATCAAAGAAGCACAAAACATTTACTCAGTATCATAGTCAGGAAGATAATAATTAGAATTTCTGCTTTAGAACAGTTGTAAACCCCCGAATAAACAAAAACAAAACTAAAAGAACTAAAACATAATACTATTCTACAAGGGAAATACACAAGGAATCCATAATGGAGAACGTGATTGTCTGGTCTATGCTGTAAATATGATGCCATTGAATTTAAAGACGTTTAACATTAGATCAGATGTACTTGAAGTGTAAGCATGTCTTGCATGCTAACAACAGCAGTAACTTGATCCGGGCAGGAAAAGTCACGAGCGGGGATTTCAGGATTCAATTCTGTGGGATGAGTTAAGCCTTTACAATTTTCAACAATGTGGACAACGAGGTGTTTATATCCCTGCCATCTTGCTACGTCTTTCGGTATATTTAGGACATAATTTTCATAGATTTTGGCCATATCTCATTGGATCACTGACGAGGGTTAAATACCTGAAACGTGCATTTCTAATCCATGCTGTAATTTTGTTTTTTTGCACTAAAATGATGCTAATGAATTTGAAGACGTTCAACATTTTGTATATTCATTGTCGTCTAAAATATTTTCTTTGTGCTGAAAAAGAAAGAAGCTCACAAATATATGTATATCAATCTGGTTTCAGTAATTTCTCCGTTAATTGTTTTGCCATTTTATCGAAGGTGTTATTATTGTGTCTTCTCCTCGACACCTGGTCTCATTTCGGAATGTTGTTTATTCTGGAGTTTGCAACTGTTTCAATGAAACTTCTAATGATTTTGCCTTACCTTCTCGACTTTGATACTATAAACTTATAGGTAATACTTTGATGTTGATGTAAATTGACCTTATCGTACTAGAATAAGTTTCTTCACTCAATTTACCAAAAACATCTTAGCTTAAACAAGGCACCAATTACTAAATTGACATTAAAGCATTGTCATAAAACCGCCCAAAGATTTTCCATAGTCTTAATCAGTATGAACAGTGTTGACAGCGCTAAATCTGCTTAAATATCACTCCTGTTTAAATAAGGGCACAGAGAGAACACGTTCAATTTTAATGCTTAATTTTAAAAAAAACTAAAGGATTTCAATATTTGTAAATTCAGAAATAATAATCAATATAAACGACAAAAGCAAGGTTTTTAACTGGGGCCATCGTTTGAGAGATATTGAAAAAAAATTAAAGGGTTTTAAGTAAACTTTTGGAAAATGTGGTGCTGTGAAAGACATGGAAATTTGTTCTCATAACAATCGAATATCTCAAAAATTAATTAAGGAAGAAATACATATTACACCGCAGCGTTTACGAAAAACCAATTAATAAATAACAGGAAAATATACCCCTCCATTTAAAGTAATGTCTCATTAACTGCTCTAAAATATGTTATTCAACAAAAATTATTTGGACACTTTCGCAAGTTTATTACGGATCGAATATGCTTCTATGATCGATGGAATTTGTAATTAATGAAATAATATGATTCAAACGTTTATTATGTAAATTGTTAAAAACAAAAGAAAGAGGCTCGCGCAAATATTTAATAATGGCTATGTGCAATTGAGAAGCCATTTTAAACTATTAATAATTATTTTTGCACTAATAATAATTGACAAATACTTTCAATCAATTAAAGGCATATCCCTTGTCAATATATGGAAGAAAGGAAGAAAGGAGGGGATCTCCAACAAGAATCGGTTGCAGCACCAACGACAACACACCAAACACCCCAAGTGAAAACACAGAGAAGACATACACAGCGAGAGGCAAGGAACAGCAAACGAGACATCAAACATCGAAAATACAAGGCAACACATAAACCAACGAGACCCATGGGCAATCGGTGCCGACTTAGGACGGCCATCAGCCACGTTAGTAACAGATGGTGTGGTTATCCTGGATTACATGCGCACAACCCTCCCACTTTTCCGGTTACCCAAAGGCCTCAAAGAACGCACAATTGTTGTGAAAAATAACCTCCTCACTGTAAATATATGTAAAAATAGGGTAGGGTCGTACGAAATGAAGTCCGTGCTCTGCCGGCTGTAGTGAGCTCATGCATATTATCACCCGAGGAGTGCGACCGACATTCTGAGAGGACAGGTGGTCGGGGCCCTGTCTTCTCTAAAGAGGTCTGGACAGGGCCCATCATGGAGTCCCGTCGTCACAGTCAGTCAGAGTGCAAGTCTTAGGGATGCATTGGCTGTAGATTGGTCCAGTACCATACCGAGTGTCCGTCTGGTGACATTAGGATCATATCCACGGTTTAAATGTCGTTTGTTGATTCTGACGCATTTTCGATGGCTATTCTGTCTGCCTTTTATCCTTCTAATTTTGTTTATGTCTATGTCACCATAGAATTCAATCTGTGAAATACCCAAAGTAATATACTCTGTTTCTTGGTTATATGTAAATATGTAATAAAAAGGGATATAACGTTATTTCATAGCATCCAGTCCAAACCGCCTTAGAGAAGACAGGGATCCAACGAATTTCAGTCGGACTCCTTGGGTGATCACATGCATAAGCTCTCTACAGCCGGCGGAGCATTTACAAATCCATCTGTGTGTTTCTTTGGCCCCTTTGTTATGCAGTCTGTTTGTATTTTCATCTTACAGTGAGGAGGTTATTTTACACCAACATTGTGTGTTCTTCGAGACCTCTGGGAAATCGGAAAAGTGGGATTGTTGCGCACACGTAATCCGGATAATCACACCTTCTGCTACTTGCGTGGCAGATAGCCGTCCAAAGTCGAGACCGGTTGCCCATTGGTCTATGTGTGGTATTTTGTGTTTGATGTTTCTATGTTGTGAGTAGGTGTTCATTGTCCCATTTGTGTCTCTTTCTGTGTGTGTCTGCTATATGTTTTTGCATTGGATGTTTTGGATTTTGCTGTGGGTGCTGCAACCTAGTGTTGTTGGAGATTCCCTCCTTTGTTTTAAGAACATATTTACTTGCAGCATGGTACGTTTCGGGTACTTAACTCTCGTCTGTGATCATCAATCCAAACACTAAAATATATCAGAAAGACTGTGAAAGTTATGTCCAAAAATACCGAATGAAGTAGCAGGATAGTTTGGATATGATGCTACAGATCCCACTTTTCAGACATTTCGAAAAAAAAGTGGACAGAAATTCTCCAATTTGTTTGAAGAAAAGATCAACTGAAGTTGATTGGACTTCCCTATATGTGCCCGCGGGACTCTTAGTCCACCAGCAGTGACACTCACCAAGTGTTACAAATGTTACGTCTTCAAATTCATACCATAATTCAAGAACAGATAAATTTGCAAGATATCTGACAAGACCCGGATGCAGCACCCACAGCAAAACATCAACAAGTGAAAACACAGAGAAGATATGCAAAGCAACATATGCAAAATGGACAAAAGGAACATCATGCAACGCGACATGGCAACAGCAAACACAAAAGACTACACATAAACCAACGAGACCAATGGGGAATCGATGCCGACTTTGAAATGCAACGTTGTCACCTCTTCCTTTAGTCTTCAAACATGGACACATTCTGTTCTTCTAACAAAGGTAAAGATATGTTCTTTGTTTTTTAAACGTACATACTTTTAACGTTAAAGTTTTTAAAAATCTCAGTATACAGGCAACGTTGATATGGAGGATACAAGAGTTTAAAGCAAATTAAAAAAAAACTACACATCATCACAATTTCAGCAGAAATTCTTCCACCAAATGGTATGAAAATATTATTATAATGATAATTATCAATATTGTAATATAATGCTCTAGTATAGTAATTTAGTGCATCATATGTGCATTCCGACTCAGAATGTATCATCAGTGATGCTTGAGATTGAAAGAGGGAAATTCAAATAGAAACATATGAAGAGCGAAATTCTACACGTGACCTAAAATGAATGCTAAGAAAAGAGATATGCCATAATGGAAATTGTCAATATTGTGTCCTATAGTACCAATTTTGTTGTATTAGACACGTGTTTCGGATACTTTAATCCTCGTCAGTAGTACTTCGTGTCAAAAAGTTTAAATAAAGCCAAAGTGAATTTTCCTGGCGCCATATCTACAAAAGATCCCTTAATTTAGACAAAAAAATAAAAACTAGTATTCGAAATTTTATGTAAAAGTATAGTGAAAGTAGGCGAGGGTTATCCTCAAGGGATAACAGTCAGACAGCTGTACTTGGTGTTGAATTTGTCAATATTGAAATAACTGTTCTCATTTACAAGCAAAAACTGGTACATAGAAATAAACAAAAAAACTAAAACTCATAATCAATGGGTAAATAACTTCTGTCAAAGTATAAAAGTGATAAACTTCTTCAAATTCAATAGCATCATTTAAGTACAGATGAATGTTTACGTCTTCAAATTCATTAGCATCATTTTAGAGCAGATAAATTTACAGCATGGACCAGACATGCACGTTTCGGGTATTTAACCCTCGTCAATGACCCGCAATCTAAACAATGTAATATGACCAAAATCTATGATAATCATGTCCTAAAAATACCGAAAGACGTAGCAAAATGGCCGGGATATGATGCTACAGGACCCAGGCTTTTGAATTCTTGAATTTGCAGCATGGACCAGACATGCACGTTTCGGGTACTTTACAGTGATCCTTAATCTAAATAATGTAATAAAGCCAAAGAGTATGAAAATTAAGATGTCCAAAAATGTACCGAAAGACGTAGCAGGATGGGTGGGATATGATGCTACAGGACCAACGTTTTAGAAATTCCAAGAAATTTGGTAACAGAAATTTTCAAATGCGTTGAAGAGAAAGACAATCAACCGAAGTTAAACAAAGATTGGGACTCCAACTGTGGAAATAACGGGATAACTCTAACGAGACGTGAACATATACAGGTACAAATGTATAAACGACCAACTAGGTGCAGACATTTACACCACAGTATAAAGGAACAGAGTTACTGGAAATAGATAAACCGGCCGACTCTGCGTTGAAAATAAATAGAATGACCCGAAAAAAATTTTCCTCCCTCTCAGGATTACATGGTCGACCCATCACATGATAGCTGAAACCATATTCCAAAAAAAGGAGGGGATATCCAACAACACTCGGCTGCAGCAACCACAGCAAACCCCCCGAAATACCCAATGCAATAACACAGAGCAGACACGCACAGAAAGAGACATTCAAGGAACAAGGAGCACCAACTCACATCAAAGAAACTTGAAACACAAAAGACCACATATACATCAACGAGACCAATTGGCAACCGATGCCGAATTAGAGCGGTAAAATTTATAAAAACATGAAGGACAAAATATCTTTATTCTCACAGAGTCCAGTGTAAGGACGAAAGTATGATAGGTGGTGCCGCTCAAAAAAAAGCAAAGAAGTACCTATCAGTATTTAAGTCTCAAAGTCGAGAAGGTATTGCAAAATCATTTGAATTTCTATTGGAATGACCAACGGTCCGAAGTGAGACCAGTTGTCCGGGAAGAGGCAGTTTCTCCTGTTTGCATCCAACATCCGTCACATCGGCTCCATGAAAAATGGTCAAATTCGGTGATTGATTCGATGTACAAATGATGTATATATAAGGTAATTGATGTCTTGAACTCAAAGAATGCAGACCAATGCGACACCATTTTAATTTCAACGTAATTAGAATAAGCTTATATTAAAGAAATGAAATTTAGTCGTTATATGGCAAAAACATTGGACCTAGGATAAGAAAACCGACAAAATATATACTGGCTAAACAAAATTATAATAAAACAAAATGAATGATGAAGAAAAATCTTACCATATAAAAGAATGTAGGTAATACCAAGTAAAGTAGTCATCATTTGATTCCTCATTCCATGAAAGAACGCCTAACGGTTATTAGATTCCTACTATCTCATTTGATATAATTGGTTGCTTTTTTGAAAACTGATTAAAAATTAAACACACAAATTAAACAAGTGCATAGATGCCTGACTTTGGCTCGATCAATTTGTACATGTTTTAAATGTTGTTTTTCTGACGAGAAATGATTTCAATTCAAGTATATAGATCATTCAAAAGAAATACCACTACATCGTAACAGTCAATAAGGTGAAATAAACTCAACCTTTTTTGAAATTGTTATCCGGTGTAGACTTGCGCAGTATAATAATCGATGTCCTGTACTCATAGAATTCTGTTAAAGGCAGATCATCCTTGATTAAAGAATTAATAGTACAATAGCACCAAAGATTCCTCTAGAAAGTACATAATTCATCAAATGATAAATTGTTTCAAAAGTTGGCTGCAGTGTTGAACGTGAAGTCCTAGAACAATCGTCATTGAATTTCAAAGATTTCATTTTTTTAAACGACGAGTATTAAATAAGATTAAACTTTGGGTTTGACAGTAAGTGTTTGGGATATTTTCCCTGACATGGTCGCCATAGCACTTTCTATATAGACATAAACCCCAGACAGTGCATATATTTCATATTATTTATTTCTTCATTTTCGTGCATGAACATCGATGACGGGTGCGGCTAGTCAACAGGGGGATTCTTAGTCCTCCCGGGCACCTGGTCCCACCTCTGGTTTGCTAGGGGTCCGTCAATTTTGTGCTCTATTTTGAGTGTTGTTGAGATTATCGTCAGGATCTTCTTTATCTCATTGGAATGAGATGGAGAAGAAATGAGAAAAACCAAGTCCTTTTATGGTCATTTTTTAAAATTGTTCAGTAATATAGGCTCTATTGATTTCAACAAGTTGCGTGGCATCGGTTATCCTCGACGCCGATGAAGAAGATTTCTAAATAATGAATAAATGAAGACCATGAAAGCATGCCTACATTGCTTTGCTGGTGGATTGTTTAGTCCCTGGGGATCCTGCTCGCCTTGATCCACAGTGTTTCAGAACTTGACTTAAAATACATATTTGTAAATTAAATAAAATCACATTTCATACAGAGTACTGATCTTTTTTTCTACAGAACATGTTTTTCAATATATTGATCATTTCAACAATTAAGTTTGTATCTCTGCTGGTGGATAGTTTAGTCTCCGAGGATATTTTTCGCTTAGACCCACAGTGTCTCTGACATTGACTTGAAATACATATTTGTAAATTTGTAGTGATTGAATACATCTATGGAGAATGTTTTGATTATCTATCATTTGATCGATATGTCAGAAAATTCTTCTTTTAAGTCCTATTTCTACATTGAACAGAATGTGACAATACGCCATCTTTACATGCAAACAGGAGACATTTACTCTCCCCTTGCACATGGTCTCGCCTCAGAATTTCGTTTGCAACCGTTCCAATGGAAATTCTATTGACTTTGCCATACTTTTCAGACTTTGAAACTGAAAAACTAATGGGTTTTTATGGTACTCGATCGATGGTTATTATTCATTGATTTTGCTATAAAGGGGTGTGGTCATGAGACCCCTGAATCGGCCCTCAATTTTTCTCTAGAAATAAATTTCATGAGAAATACTTGGTATCTCTCATGAAAATATAAGAGTGTTTACCGCTTTTAATGAAATGAAAAATATCGCCAAACAAAGCGTCGTTTAACTGTAATGACGTGATGAAGTGACGTCATTCACAAAATATGGTTTTGGTGACAGAACTCAATGTGGCCGCATGCGTTAACTGAGATAAAACTTTAATGACATAAGCATGTATTGATAATCTTTCACATTTAAATGTTTCATCGTAGTCAATGCATGCGGCCATTGCTAATTCAATAGACATATGTAATTTTTGCATTAATTTCGAGGTGGACTATGACTTATTTTGGTGTTTTCAAAGGGCTAAAATGACAAATATAGATAATGACCATATCCCTGTATACAGCACAAAATCGATAATTCAGAAAATCAGAAACCGAAGGCATACAAAATCAGGATAAAACGGAAACCAAAGCAAACAAACAAAACCCTCCACCACATGAAAAGATCGAACTCCCGATATGAATGAGACCAGGTGCCCAGGAAGGGTAAGCATCTCCTGCTTGCACGCAACACCCATCGCTTCAATTCGGTAGAACTGTCACATCCGGTTACTTCCATTTCGGAAGACATAGAGTACAAGCTATTGATAAACGCAACGTGTACAAAAGATAGATTCTTGATTCAGTAGAGAACGTTTCAAAATGTCAAATCATGGCTAAAAATTTCACGAAGAACAATGCTCAAAATAATGGCCAATATCGGGCTTCATGGCCCTACCCCATTCAAAACACTAATTCTAAATATCATAGAATATTTCTTTACTTCGAGGTTGTTTATTACATTGCTTGTTTTGTCTGATGTCCATTACTGGTTAAACTCTTTTTCTGATACGATCAGCACATATTTGTCTTGCTGAAGATGAGCTGTGCTTCGCTGTACATAACACACGAGAAATAAGACTATATATTTCAATATAAAACAAAACAGTCCTACTCATTTCCTAAGAGGATTACCTTTGTGTTTTGAAGATGAAAGTATGGCAGATTTAAATCGAGCATTCCATGAAGGATCTTTTGTATGTTTATATGTGATATCCTTGTGGAAATCGAAACCGGAAGACATGGAAAATGAAAAGATAAAATCGACATCGTGATTTACGGGTGTAATACGATGATTCACCTTATCGTATAGGTTTATCAACTTGAAATCAAATATCACCATAGACATTTTTTTTCAAAGAAATTAGAAACCGTTTGCAACATGTTCAATCTAGGATTTATCTGTTCAGAAAAGAAAAAAAACATACTAATCAGCTTTGAAACATTGATTTTCATCCAAAAAGAAGAAACAAATAGAAATGCAGTTTTACCGCGAAACTATGCAAAATAATCTTTGGAGGGGAGTGAATACGTATAGCCTATTAAAACATCGACTTAAAGGAATAATCGTGTAAATAATGAGCATGCTGTACTACTACTATACTGGTATACTTATTATACTTTACTAATAAACTGACAATACCTATATACTGAAAATGACAAATATTGATAATGACAATGACCTGTATACAGCACAAAATCGACAACCCAGAAAATCAGAAACCGAAGGCATACAAAATCAGGATAAAACAGGAACCAAAGCAAACAAACAAAAACCTCCACCATATGAAAAGAAGCGAACTTCCGATATGGGAGTTATAATAAACTTATAATCTGTTTCACCATTTAAATATAAAAACGTACCGTGCGGGGACTTAACTTTGAATAAAGGACATAATGAAAAATATCTCTCATATAATTCATCATCGAAAGCATGCAAATTTTGACATTTCATTATAATGTCGTAAATTATTCTAAAAACCTTATAGCCGTCTTGTTTTCAACTGCTAGAACTGCGTGTCTGGAATCCTTAAACTTGCCTTAGGCTAGTTGCTTAGATAATTGGACTTTTAATAGATTATATTCATTTTTATAAAAATTTCCATGGATATAAATACACTATATATACTTTTTGTACATTTAAGTTGATTTGAAGGTTGATCTGTATTTCAGATAGAAAATAAAGTAAGTTTGACCATTAAAACAGTATCAAAATAACGATACTCGAACCCCTTGAATCGAGATTAATAAGTGTAGTTTTTACGGAATATGCAGTGTAAATATATGTATCTATCTAATACAACGACATCTAGTAAACATCACCGTTGTAAACCATTGTGTAAAATAACAAGTATTCATAGAGCGAAAGGTAAACATCAAGGAAGTACCTAACAGTTATTCAGTCTCAAAGTCGAGAAGGGAAGGTCAAAGCGGAAGAATTCCCATCGGAACGGTTGCGAACGCCGGAATGAACAACATTCCGAAGTGAGACCAGGTTCCCGGCGGGAGTCATCGTCTCCGGATTGTATGCAAAGGGTAATTTATCATTTAGCTCATTTCCTTTAAAAAATCTTAATGTATACCTTTTCTTATTTCCTTTTTGCAGAGTACTCAATATAAAAAAAAAACAAAAGTTATATGAAAGAGAAGAAATAGTACAGATTTATTCCCCTCAGAGATGTCTAATACAGTAAAAGCACGACATGAAAAAGGTTTATGAATACTTTTTTTTTCTTGGTAAAAGATTAGACTCCTTTGATCAACCAATCTTTGTCAGACATCAAAACAAACTATTGTCAATATTCTATTCAAATTTTTAGCTACCTTTTTATTCTGTCTCTTTTATGCTGTTATGTCCATTAAATAGCAATATCTTACGAGAAAAACTGACATATTAGATTTAACACTCCTTTTACAATGTCAGTTGAAATACTGCCAAATGTAAACCTATACCTATTCGGATTTTAAAATGATGTATTTAAAATAGAGTCCCCGAGGGCACATGTAGCTAAATTCGATCAACTGCGGTTTCTTCAACGCATTTGAAAATTTCTGTTACCAAAATCTCTTGAAATTACTAAAACGTGGGTCTTGTAGCATCATATCCCATCCATCCTGCTACGTCTTTCGGTACGCTTTTCGACATAAAAAGAGAAAAGAGGGGATCTCAAACAACACTAGGTTGCATCACCCACAGCAAAACCCCAAAACATCCAATGCAAAAAAAACACATAACAGACACCCACATAAGAGACGCAAAAGGGACAAGGAACATCACCATAGAAACATTAAACATAGAAGACCACACATAAACCAACGAGACCAATGGGCAACCGGTGCCGACTTTCGACGGCCATTAGCCACGTTAATAGCAGACGGTGTGGTTATCCTAGATTACGTGCGCACAACCCTCCCACTATTCCGATTTCCCAGAGGTCTCGAGAGAAAGCACAATTTTGGTGTAAAACAACCTCCTCACTGTTAAATGACCTCACACAAACAAGACCGTAAAACACAGGGGTCTCAGCAACACAGATGAGTATGTAAATGGATATAAAAAAGAGGACGTGCGTAATACAGTCGGTGCTCTGCCGGCTGAAGCGAGCTCATATGTTATCACCCGAGGAGTTCGACTGACATTCAGAGAGGACAGGTGGTCGGGGCCCTGTCTTCTCTAAAGAGATTTGGACAGGGCCCGTCATGAAGTCCCGTCGTCACAGTCAGTCAGAGTTCAAGTCTTAAGAATGCTCTCGTACAAGACTGTAGATTGGTCAACTACCAAGCTTAGTGTCCGTCTGATGACATTAGGATCATATCCACGGTATAAAAGGTGTTTGATGACTCTGACGCATTTTCGATTGTTATGCCGTCTACCTTTGATCCTTCTTATTTTGTTAACTATATAACCATAAAATGCGGGTTGTGAAATACCTAAAGTAATATAGTCTGTTGCTTTCATGGGTTCGAAATTCAAAAGAAGTTGATCATAATTTTTGTAAAATTTCCAGAAAGTATTTACTAGTTTGTAAAAGCGAAAACCTTTACCTAAAAGTTTCTTTGTAATTTGTAAATTTCTGCTATGAAAATTAACTTTCAGATTATAATATATGATAACTTTATAATAACTTTCACATTATTTGACCATATTACAATATTTACATTACTTGTAGATTCCCCATGTTAAACGCCCATTAGGCAACTAGAATTATATTCCAATAACTTGGGTTGCTAACGTTCAAGTTTGGATGTAAGGAGAATTTACCAACCTTCAAATACATTTGACGCTAAAACAGGCAAAATATGCGAAGTGCATGCAAATAAAAATGACCGATATTTAGAATAAATGTAAATATAAGTAATGACTGTCTTACTTTTGGTGTTCATTGGTGTATAATTCTGGTTGGACACGTGCAAATTTTCCGAGAATCGCTTCGCGATTCACGGAATTTGCACGTGACCAACCAGAATTATACACCCATGAACACCAAAAGTAAGACAGTCATTTCTTAATTGATTAGATTGAGAATTGAGAATGTCTGGTTCATACGGAAGCTCATAGGTGTAAACGTCTTCAAATTGAATAACATCATTTAAGAAGAGATAAATTGCCAACGTGGACCAGACATGCACGGGTACATAACCCTCATCAGTGATCCTAAATCTAAACATTGTAATATGCCAAAAAGTATGAAAGTTACTATGTCGAAAAAGTGTACCGAAAGACGTAGCAGGATGGGTGGGATATGATGCTACGGTGACAGATATGAATTACAATTCATCTGGTGGCCACCAGATAATTTTCAAGCGGCCGCCACATAATTTATCTGGCGGCCGCCAAATATTAATCTGGCGGCCGCCACATAATTTGAATGGCAGCCGCCACATGATTTACAATAAATAGAAACAAAATCAATGAATAACGTGTTCTTCTGCTCTAGGGTGCTAAATTCATCCTCTCTTTTAATATTTTTGATATGACAGAAAAAAAACATGATGAAATGTAACAAAATGATAAGATAATTATGTGGCGGCCGCCATATAATTTCAGTGGCGGCCGCCACATAATTTACAATAATAGAAACAAAATCAATGCATAACGTGTTCTTTTTGCTCTAGGGTGCTAAATGCAATTTTTCTTTTAATCTTTTTGATATGACAGATGCAAAATAACCAGATGAAATGTAACAAAATGATAAGATAATTATATGAGGCTGCCGCCAGATAGCTTAAGGTGACTCCCTACTCGAACCGTTATAGGTTTTTCCTTATATGCAGCAGTCTGCGTATAACGTTTTACAATGGCTGGTGGTGAGGACGAGACAGTGTATTTAAAAACACAGACAGAAGATTTTAAATGCCAAAAGAAGCAAAAGATGGTGCAATCTATCAATGTCCACACCAATCATATAGTATAATTTCTTAGTTAAAAATGTGATGAAATTAAAAAGGGGTACCCTGATGTTTGAAGCCATATCTTGATCATTTATAAAATTGTATACCTGTATGCGATTTTTTTCACTATCTATATACATTATCGTATAAAATGATCCAATTTGAACAAATTCCATCTGTTGTTGTTTGCACAAAAATGTGATATACTATATATTATTTCTCGAAAATATGATAACATTATAAGGGGGTAACCCTATGTTTGGAGCCATACCTTGATCATTTCAAAAACTGTGTACCTGTATGTGATTTTTTCTTCATCTACATACATAATTTTATGAAATATTACAAAATGAAAAAAAATTCATCTGTTTTTTTTATGCAAAAAGTTGGATTTAGTACATATTCTTGGTTAAAACTGTTATGAAATTATAAGGGGGTACCCTAATGTTTGGAGATATATCATACTTAGATTTATATTACAATATATTTTTTTGTGTTGTATTTCTTCTATATGACTTGTTATCATAAAATAAAACAAAACAAATAAACCTATTCGTATCATCACTGAATTTGGAGGGTTCAAAAGCATATGATGGATATTTGATATTTCTCAATTTTTAAGTGTTAGGGTACCTTTCTTTAATGTACTGTATCTTTAATGAAAACAAAATTACCTATCTATGTCTGTGTTCATTATGTCATTTTGACTATTATGTATAGAAAATAACCTTAAAATACAAAATTCATCTGTTACATTCACGAGTAGGGAACCACCTTAAATACGGCCGAAAGATCTTTTAAAAGTAATTAAGTGGCGGCCGCCTGATAACTAAAGTGGCGGCCGCGAGATAATTATGTGTTCCTCAATTTAAACAATGTAATATGACAAAAATCTGTGACAATTATGTCCTAAATATACAGAAAAACATGGCAAAATGACTGGGATATAATGCTACAGAACCAAGGTTTTAGAAATTTGAGAAAATTTTGTAAACAGAAATGTTAAAATGCGTTGAAGAAACGACCAACCGAAATTGATCGAACTTGGCTACATGTGCCCTTGGGGACTCTTGGTCCACCAGCAGTTACACTCACCAAATAGTACAAATGTTTAACGTCCTCAATTTCATAAGCATCATTTTACAGCAGATAAATTTACAGCATGGATCAGACATGCACATTTCGGGTAATAAACTGACGAAAATCTGAAAAATTATGTCCTAAATATACAGAAAAACATAGCATAATGGCTGGGATAAGTTGGATAGCGTCCAGGTCTTAGAAATTTGAGAAAATTTTGTAAACAGAAATTTCTAATTTTCAAATAAATGATGCTTTTGAATTTGAAGACGTTTAACATTGTGATATTGAAAACAACACGGTCAATAAAAGTATTACTAACAATTCCTGTAATAGTTGTGTCATTCATGATTCTATAATGAATGGCAATAGAACATTTTCCGATTTTCCTAGAAAGAACAAAATGTCCGAATCAACATCTTTTGACGTTGTTTATATTATGACGTCACTTTTAAGAGACACAATTCAATTGTGACGTAACAATGAAAGAGGGCGCAAAATTTGCGTACCTCGGACATTTTTCGTCATTTTGTCAGCCATTAAGAATTTCGGCAAGTGATCTATTCAAAGATGATATTTTCACTGGTTTTCACGATATCAATTTTGCGGAACTCTTTACGTTAAAACCAATCTAAATGCACCAGACACGTGTTCTTGAAAATAAACGCGTGATAGGATTTTGAAGTTTTATAGAAATTACAATAAACTATTGAGAGGAATAGGGCATCCCAGGATCAGATTAAGTGCCACTTGAATAGCATTTCCTATATTCACTGATGAAATTAGAAGGATAAGGAAGCTTGATCCAAATTCTAAGCTCTAAAATGTTATAATAAAGTTTAAAAATATGTAAAAATAAAGGTAATAAAGGATCGAGAAATCATAAAAACTAACTCCATCTATAATTTTGTACAAAGAAATTTGCACATTGATAACTGATAATTCGTAACATGTAACTCCATGACAGGAACTGTCACGTTCTCAACACAGACGACTGTATCCTACTACTTTATCTAACCTGAAAGATCATAATTCGCCATGCGCTAGCTTGAGCCAGGAGAGTGCAAAGTATTTATTGTTAGCTGTATTCTTTTTCATATCATTAAGCAAAGTTTGTGGGTTGCCTTTGTGAGTCCCTGCATATTTCTTTCTTGTTTTCATGCCACCAATGTTAAACGTCTTCATTTAGCATCATTGAAGAACAGATAGAGGGTGCATCATAGGGTGCATTATAGTCTCATTTTGCTTCAATGTTTAATCTGTCGTGCTTCGGTGAAATATTCTTAAGTTTCTTGAGAGTTTCTTGATTTGCATGTTATATGTCTATCGTTTGTTTACAATGTATTATCAAAGTTCTTCAGTATCCATGCATTATTTCGAGCTCATGTTTATCATTTTGGCGAATACTGTAAGAAACATTTCTTTTTTATGTTTTATTATATCGACCGAAATCAGTCACTGGATTGATTTCATGACTTATGGACATTTTCGAAAAGTCAAGTTTCATACTTTCAATACGGAAACAAAAATTCGAAAGCATTTATATCATATATGTATCCTGTTGATTTGAACCTGTAGATGTTTATATCAATTCTCTGTAAGGACCAAAATATTTTGTAAACAGCATGTTATGGATTTTCATGATTTTCTCTATAAATGGTATGTATAATGCCCTGAATGCAAAAATAACATTTTTTGGATAATAAATATTCCGGTTGCCATGGAAACGAGGTCTGTCTATTTATAGCACTAAAAAATGGTCAAACTTGTCATCTTTGGTTATTATGTTGTCATGGAAACCATTGTCAGAGTTAATTGGTACTAACAACTTATAATCTTTAAAACCTGTATTTTTAGAAAAAAAAATAATAAATTTTTGACATTTCTTTCAATTAGCCGGATCCTTTCAAATCAAAATCAGTCAAAAATTGCCATAAAATAAGGTCAATATCAAGGCCTATTTTTGTCCAATTTTTACCATTTTCAAGCAAAAATAACACAAAATGTCAGGCTGATATCACCATCACTGTTGTCAGAACAAAATAGATTTCATGTGACAAATATAATCACTGGAAAAAATAAGTGGGACCTTGTTTTGTTTTCCTACATTTTGAGGTCAAAAATGGTTGCAATGGCAACTTTTCATTTGACACATGATGACTTCATGTTTTCAAATTGATTGTTATCATGGTTTAAATAATTTTAGAATAAATACATTTTTTATATGTATGTATGAAATACTAGCTAAAAATCAAGGATGTCATTGATTTTGACATTTTTTGCAACTTTGGTCAATAAATAGGGGGTATATCCAAAATCACTATGTATGTGTTTGTTTTACTCAATACCGCATGATATATGAGTAACTGCCTCTCATATTTTTTGAAAAATAACAGAATTTTGCCAAATTTTGTGAATTGCATTCAAGATGACCCTGACATTGGGTTCTGTGACCTTGAAAAGTTTTAAGGTGATTTTTTAATCAATAATGCTCTTTTATATGCACTGATAAAAAAGGCTTAAAAATATATAACGGATAGCTGAAAATTTACCAGTAAATTACTATATGTGTAAATATGTGTAAAAGCACTGAACAGAATGTCACCATAGTAACAATTTTTTATACCCTTTTGAATAAAATTGTGAAGAGGTCCCACTCAAATTTTAACATTTTCTTAATGATCGAGGATTAAACTTTAAAGATAATTGGCAGTAGAAATCAAGTTAGCCTGATTATTTCTGATTATTTGCCCTTAAATTTGAGCAAAATCATGTTAAATTAGGAGCTTTTTCGGTCTTAAAAAGGGCCTCTTCAAAACAGGTTTTTGCCTACATTTTGAACTTATTGACAAAGAGAATAGCGGGCAAAAACATACTTCTTGTGTAATATTTATAGTATAAAATATATATAAAGAGAAAAATTAGGAAATATCAGTTGACTACAATAGCTGTTACCATGGAAACGAGCCTTGTGAAAATGCCATGTTACAAGTATTCTACTGATGCGTAAAATTTCAAACATGGTTTCCATGGCAACGAAAACTTAATTTGTAAAAAGAAAGTTTATTTTTGTCTCAGTACATCAAATACACCTTCCTCACCAAAAATCTCCAAAATTGAAGACATGCTGTTTCCACGTGCTATTGAAATTATTTTAGTCCTTACAGAGAACTGCTATTAAACGTCTTCAAATTCAATAGCAGAGAATTTTACAGCATGGACCAGACATGCACGTTTGGTACTTAACCGATGTAAGAATTCAATTTATGTGACTAAGTGAGCTTTTGCGTACTATTCTCCCTTCCATTATCTCATCACTGCAACAAAGAATACACAAGATCGTAAATGCAGCGTGTCTGTCCTGATAAGCATTTAGTCACCTACTCAAAGCATTGTTCAAAACATCTTCTACCCAAGGTCCTATGGGGTTAACAAGAACGAGCATGAAGGAGAAGTATACCATTAAAAACAAAAATATCATTACAATGGATAGCATAGGGAGATTTTTTTCTCTTTCAGATTGCTCTTGTCGATTTATTTGTAGTCATTTGTGTTTGATGTTTCTGTGTTGTGCGTTGACGTTCCTTGTCTCTTACTGTATGCGTCTCTTTTTGTGCTTGTCTGCTTTGTATTTTTGCATTGGATGTTTTGGGGTTTTGCTGTGGGTGCTGCAACCTGGTGTTGTTGGAGATTCCCTCCTTTGTTTTGTGAAGATTGGTATATCTAAAGCCAAACTTGTATTATAATGAAACTCCGAGCAGAATGCGGTGAAACTTTTAATGAACCTAGATATGTGAGATATCAAACAAAGGAGGGGATCTCCAACAACACCAGGCCGCAGCACCCACAGCAAAACCCCAAAACACCCAATGCAAAAACACAAAGAAGACAAGCACAAAGAGACGCGCAAGGGGCACGGAACGTCAATATCAAATATATGATATGTATATGTTTGTTATTTACTATAATAAATAAGAGACAAGTAATTGGAAAATTGGGAGAGGTACTGGGCAAGTGCATTGATGTTGCGCATGTTATGCAGATAATGTACAATTTGTTACTAACAAATGGCCATACTAAGTCGGCACTGGTTGTTGCGCACTGGAATCCTTGGTTAGTCCTAATGTGTAGTCCATTGTGTTTTGATGATGTTTTTTTTTGTCTTGGTTGCGCGGAAAGTTTTTCGTATGCCTTCTGGTTTTTTTATATCCGTTTACTTATGCATTTGTATGTTGCTTCGGCTCTTGCGTTTTGCTCTTGTTTGTATGGTCATCTTTCAGTGAGGAGATTATTATGCATAACACTTGTGCGTTTTTCGAGCCCTCTATGTAACGTGAGAAGTCGCTTATTATGCAAACGTAATCCGGATAACCAACCCGTCTGCTACTTGCGTAGAGGATGGCCGTCCTAAGTAGGCCCCGGTTGCCCATAGGTCTCGTTGGTGTATGTGTGGTCTTTGGTGTTTCGTGTTTTTATTATATGTGTTTGTGTTGACTTTTTCCCTTGTGCGTCTCTTTCTTTGCGTGTCTGTTCTGTGTTTTTGCACTAGCGTTTTTTTATGTTTTGCTCTGGGTGCTGCCGCCGAGTGTTGCTGAAGATCCCCACTTTTATTTTAATGTCTCATTTGGTTATCCTTGTCCCTTTCTGTCCCTTACTGTGTATATCTGTTTTCACTTGGGGTTTTTCGATGACAAATATGGTTAATGACAATATCTCCACACAAAGTACAAAATCAATAATTCAGAAAATCATTTACCGAAGGCATACAGAACCAGGACAAAACAGGAGCCAAAAGAAACAAAAACCTCCACTACAGGAAAAGAAGCGAACTCCCAATATGGGAGTGAGACCAGGAGCCCAGGAAGAGTCAGCATCTCTTACTTGCATGCAACACGCGTCGCTTCAATTTGGTAGAATTGCCGACGAACCTTAGGTGCCCGGGAGGAGTAAGCATTCGAGTTTCAGTTTATTTTTGACATTAGTTCAATGACATGGTCGCCATAGCACTTTCTACATAGATATAACTTCAGACAGTTCATGTATTTTAGATTTTCATTTTCGTGCGTGAAGGCCGACGGCGGTCGCGGCAAGGCAAACACGGTATTCTTACTCCTCTCGGGCACCTGGTCCCACCTCTAGCTTGCTAGGGGTCCGGCGATGCTCAATTGTGTGGTCTATTGTTAGTGCTGTTGAGATTATCGGTTGGATCTTCATTAATTCATTGCGGTATTGCTGTTGGTATTGTAACCGAGTGTTGTTGGATATCCCCTACTTTGTTCTACAAGGTAACGCACAAGTTCTTAAGTAGGTTATACCAATTATTTTGTAATAATATGTAATTCATTACACTCTTATATGTAATATTTGATTCACCTTTCCGAGAACTAAAACGTTCTTTCCGAGAACTAAAACGTTTGTTATGTACCTTTCCGAGAACTAAAACGTTATCAAAATTTGAATGGTAAAAAGTTGATCTAGTGACCTTGACCTTGGGGTTTGACCTACTTTTCAAAATCTTTACCCTTGACGATAACTTTTGTATGGATACCAAAAAATTTGACTTTGTGACAAGACCTTTCCGACGGTAACAACATTCGGAATATGTCATCTCGTCCTTGAAGATTGACCCACATTTAAAATCTTCAACATCGACCATAAGTTTTGGATGGTAAACAGTAGGACATTCAGATTTCACATGTGCATCCCTTTTCACAAGACATTTGACTTGGTAGCAAAGTTTGGACATTTTGATCTTGCCTAGCAGTTTAACATTTTGATACTTAGAACTTGATAGTACATGAGATAAACTTTGAAAACTTTAAAATATTAGGGGTGTCTGTAGCATTTCTTTAAAGGCAAACACCCAAAAGTGGGGGACCACAATTCCTTGAATCTGATTTTCATTATTAGTTATATGATGGTAATCTATTGTTGTCAACAATAGACGTAATATATTCAGAGAACACTTAAACAGAATATTCTCTTTTTGTTCGTGCACCATATCATAACATGTGATGAGCATCGAATATTTTTCTGCTTAACGTATCCAATGTTCAAATGGAGATCTGACAGAAA
The DNA here is from genome assembly GCA_033119305.1 of Pinctada imbricata. Lineage (NCBI taxonomy): Eukaryota > Metazoa > Mollusca > Bivalvia > Pterioida > Pteriidae > Pinctada > Pinctada imbricata. Next base: position 85,481,350 of record VSWD01000005.1, on the reverse strand, counting down.
TATCGTCCATTTCAAGTCTTAAAATCATCTCGGTAATGTTCGGTGACTTCTCGATAGTTTCCGTGGCTTAGATAGTCGTTGGTATGTTGACCTTTGATGCTGGAAAACATGTTGCATTATGGTATATTCAGGTAGAGATATGCCGTAATTCTAACTATATAATACATTTGTTATTTATTTGTACAACAGATACCTTAAGTGTTCTCTGTATATAACTCTGTTATTGAACGGAATAGATTACGATCATATAATTGATAATGATGGTTATATGAAAGGACTCAAATAAATTCATATAAAGTAGATTTATTCAGTATTTACCTCATTAAATCGATGGGAATTCCCGTGATTAAATCAAGATATTTACTTGTTGTCGATATCGGTTATATGAAATGGTGTATATAAATAGTTTTTGAGTAATATTCATGACAAATATGGATAACGACCATATCCCTGTACACAGCACAAAATCGATAATTCAGAAAATCAGAGACCGAAGGCATACAAAATCAGGAGAATACAGGAACCAAAGCAAACAAACAAAAACCTTAACCATATGAAGAGAAGCGAACTCCCGATATGGGAGTGAGACCAGATGCTCAGGAAGTGTCAGCTGCATGCAAATGAGTTAAAGAAGATCCTGACGATAATCTCAACAGTACTCACAAAAGAGCACCAAATTGAACATCGACGGACCCCCAGCAAGCTAGAAGTGAGACCAGGTGCCCGGGAGGAGTAAGCTTCCCCTGTTGGCTAGCGGCAACCGCCGTCGTTGATCACGCACGAAAATGAAAACAATGTATTTGATACATGCAATGTCGAAGGTATGTTATGGCGTTAATTGAGGTAGATGACATGTCTACTTTATGATTTCTGTGTTGAAGCGTTTTGCGTGGCAAGGCATTTGACCGTGTCCAACAATGATGCTTTGATTTCATGGGGATGTGAAGTCGTTAATGCTTTGATGTCACAATGTGTATGTGTAGTCTTGTATATGGGACCTATATCTCGTAACCAAAGAATATAACCATAACCATATGTCATGTAATTGATACTGGGGTTGTTTTTCACATCGCTTAATATTTGGTCATTTGTAATATGTAGGCAGTGATGATTTAACATCATGTCTTTGATGTGAAGTCGATGTGAAGTCGTTGATGTGTGTATCTCACAATGTGCATGTGTTGTCTTGTATGTTGATGACATATTATTAATGTTGGAGTTTGGGTTGTTGTCATTCAATTTTTGGACATTATTGTGGTGTGTACTTGGAGATGTTTTAATGTTAAACGTCTTCAAATTCATTAGCATCATTTAAAAGCAGATAAATTTACAGCATGGACCAGACATGCACGTTTTGGGTATTTAACCCTCGTCAGTGATCCTCAATCTAAACAATGAAAAATGGTCAAAATCTATGAAAATTATGTCCAAAATATACCGAAAGACGTAGCGAGATTGCTGGGATGTAATGCTGCAGGACCCAGATTTCAGAAATTTGAGAAAAAAAAATTTAAAAAGAAAGTTTCGAATGCGTCTGAAGAAACGACCAACCGAAATTGATCGAACTTGGCTGCATGTGCCCTCGGGGACTCCTAGTCCACCAGCATTGACACTCACCAAATGGTACAAATGTTAAACGTCTTCAAATTCATTAGCATACTTTTTTACAGCATGGATCAGACATGCACGTTTCGGGTATTTGACCCCCATCAGAGATCCGCAATCTAAACAATGAAATATGGTCAAAATCTATGAAAATTATGTCCAAAATATGCCGAAAAAAGTAGCAAGATTGCTGGAATATGATAAAACTATCAGTCGTTGATGTTTTATGTCATGGCGATGTGAAGTCGTTGATATTTTTATTGACACCATGTTTCTGTGTATTCAATCACAGGAATTTATTGCGCTTCCCGATTGATCGATTGTACAATGGGTACACAGCCCTTATTAACTTAAAGCAACAGGGAAGCGCGATAAATCCCGCGATAAATAAAATATTTATTGATGTATTTATAGATGTTTCAGGTCGTAAAATATTTTTGAAACGTTGATGTTTTTCATGCAAAGAGTTTTATGTGGTCCATGATGTTTTTAAGTCAATTTTATCCTAGTTGAAAAAAAATTTGATATCTAAGTAAAAGTGATGATGACGAGTGGTTTTTTGTGTTTTATATCTTCACCATTTTCGCGTAATGTATGCAATGATGGATATGTGAAGCCGTTCTTGTTTCAGTTTTATGACTATAAAGTTGTCATTTTCAGGTCTTTTCATTATAATTTAGGTTTACTCCTTTAAATTACAAAAGAACATATGTCTTATTTTCAAATGAAATAAAAACAAACTCAACATTTTTAAATATTTGACTGTATGTAATTGATAAAGATCAAATTCCAGTGACCGGATCAAAATTTCCATTTGATCGTGTATACTTTTTAAAGTGATAGAATGGACATGAATACACCTTACCGGACTGAAAACAATACTGATCGTTTGTATTATATCTAAGCTCAGAGATTCGCTTACCCATATTACTCAATCCTGCTTTTGAATTATATAAGAATGAAATTTATCCACAAGAATTAACCCTTAACAAGGCAAACCTTTCAAATACAGAAACACCCTTTTTGGACCTAAATATCAAAATTGTAAACGGAAAGATTCATACAAGTATATATGACAAAAGGGATGATTTTGGATTCAACATAGTAAATTTCCCTTGGCTTGACGGTGATGTTCCAAGATTACCGTCATACGGCATTTACATATCACAGCTCATCCGGTACGCTAGAGCATGCACTGATATTTTGGATTTTCACAGTAGAAATTTACAAATTACCAAAAAACTTTTAGGTCAAGGTTTCCGCTTTCATAAATTAGTTAAGACTTTCTGGAAATTTTACAAAAATTACAGTCAACTTCTTTTAAAATTCGGATCTATACATGCAACAGAGTACATTACTATGGGTATTACACAACCTGTCTTTTATGGTGATATGATAAACAAAATAAAAAGGATCAAAGGTAGGCAGCATAACCATCGAAAATGCGTCAGAATCATCAAACGCCTTTTATACCGTGGATATGATCCTAATGTCACCAGACGGACACTAGGCTTAGTACTTGACCAATCTACAGTCTTGTACAAGCGCATCCTTGAGACTTGCACTCTGACTGACTGTGACGACGGGACTCCATGACGGGCCCTGTCCAAACCTCTTTAGAGAAGACAGGGCCCCGACCACCTGTCCTCTCTGAATGTCAGTCGGACTCCTCGGGTGATTACATACATGAGCTCGCTACAGCCGGCAGAGCACGGACTGTATTACGCATGCCCTCTTTTTATATCCATTTACATATTTATCTGTGTCTCTGGGGCCTCTGTGTTTTGCGGTCTTGTTTGTGTGATGTCATCTTACAGTGAGGAGGTTGTTTTACACCACAATTGTACGTTCTTCGAGACCTCTGGGTAATTGGAGAAGTGAGAGGGTTGTGCGCACGTAATCCAGGATAACCACACCATTTGCTACTTGCGTGACAAATGGCCGTCCAAAGTCGGCACCGGTTACTCATTGGTCTCGTCGGTTTATGTGTAGTCTTTTGTGTTTGATGTTTACATGTCGTGTGTCTTCCGTCTCGTGCTGTACTCGTCTTTTGTGTTTTTGCATCGGGTGTTTTGGTGTTTTACTGTTGATGCTGCAACGGGGTCTTGTTGGAGATCTCCTCCCTTCTTTTGATGTCAGCACCAAAATATCACACTGAGTTAGAAACACAAAGTCCAGCATAAGTTTTCTGAACTCCGAACAAGACTCATCGTCTGTTGAGTAATCGATGTGGTTTATTGGCCCTGCTATTTCGATAAATCGTTTGTTATATCTGGTGCGGGTCGAAGCTAAGACCTCTGTTGAATCACTTGCAATGTAAATCACATATCCCTCTTTGTCATACGAAGACAAAAATTGCCACAATGCACTCAAATTACCGAGATTGCTATAATGCATATCGTTGAATGTTGCGCTTTTACCAATCCTAATATGAGCACAAACTGTTTTGTTGTTTTTCACGGATGTCGATTTGAATATTTGTATTTCGTTTACAATACTTGAATCGAACACAAAAAGGGTATAAAAAATTTCTCTGAAATTTGGCCTCAGCCTATCAGTCCGTTTGTTTGTCTGCATATAAATAACGTTCTCGTTGAGGTATTGTACAAAGTCATTGTCTTTTGTAAATCTGCCCTTCATAGCGGTCAACATGCATGATGATAAGTTTCGTAATGGTTTTCTATCTCAAGTCCAGTTGTACCAGGGGGATGGTCTCATAAACCTCGTCAAACTACACCTTGACGTCTCTTCTATCCTGAACAATCTACCTGTTTGTTTGGCGATGGAATATGTTGTGATAATTCCTTGTAATCTGTCCGCCAATCCCCCACAAGAACCACGGCAGGTATAGATAATGTAACCTTGTCCAGCTGGTACTGCATGGTGGTCCGTCGAGAGATTCTTGTTCAAATGGACTTTTAAATTGCACCCTTTTTCCTTGAATTCTACCAATTCTGCCTTCTGAGGAACTTGAATGTCATTCATTCCATCATTTGCCTTGAAGTTTGGTGCCAAACGTAATTCGATTTGATTTGAATGACTCAGTTTACAATCAGAGCTAGAAGAGCAAGAGCCATGAAACTTAACAATAAAGATCTTATTCGACGATACAATCTCTCCATGGTGCTTCCGTACTTCGTGAATAGATAGAAGTATGTATGATTCCCGGAATACTGGTGGGTTATATGAAGGTTAAACGTCTTATGTTGCACAACGCATTAATAAATCAGGCAAATATGGAAACCATTAATTTGCTTATTACTAAATAGATAGCTCACCTGAGATCATTGGATATCAGTGTTTAAGATATACATTTTTATATTAATCGAAGTATGTACATGCAATTCTCATGTGAGAAACAAAGGATCCTAATCATGAGGAAAGGTTTGAAAGAGATTCATCCTATTCTGTATACCTGTTCTAACCGAGAAGCCTTATATCATCTGCAGTGATAACAAATATGGAGAATCAGGTTTTTTTCCCTTGTTCTGGGCCGAATTTCGGCCCCTTCCCAATACCAAATTTCTTCAATTTTCCCTAAAAATAGCTCTTAAATTCCTAAAGAGAAATTATGAAAAATTACCCGAGAAAATAAGGCTCAATACCTGGTTATCAGCACAAAATTTCGTATTTGTATTATCAATATTTGTCTTTCTAAGTGCACTTTTCTTATTCATCCCTTGTTCAGTTCAAGCAAACCAATGGATTAGCATTGTTAATAAATGATACTTAGAAAATATACTTGATAGAAAGATAATTGTTTTTGCATTATTCTCAGTATGTGGTCTAGATGTGCACCTTGTATTATCTGAACCCCCTGACCCCAAAAATCTTGGTAAATGGGTATGGTAATTTTCTCCTATACATGTATAACTCTATTATGTAATCTTGTGAACATCAATTATTTAAAAAGTATAATTGATAGTGAGTTAATTCTTTTTCCATTATATTAATCATTCTCTGGTCTTGTATTTTGTTCTAGCCCCTGATCCCCAGGATCTTGGAAAATGGGTGTGTCACTTAGATTATTTAAGCAAACAACCAGGAGAGCTTCAGTCTCATCAGAGACTTCTGGTGTTCTACATTTGTATCTTCAATGTAAACATCCTTGCACCATCCCTTCAATGATTTAAAGATAATACATGTATTATTACGCCCCTAAATACACACTACACAAAATTTGGATCCGCTTACTTACAATTACAAATCCAACAAGGAGAATGACAAATATTGACAAGAACCATCTCCCAATATTGAAAAATGGAAAATTCGAAAATCATCGAAGGACATACAAAACCATGATAAAACAGGAACCAAAGCAAACAAACTAAAAGTACAACCATATGAATAGAAGCGAACTCATAATAAGGGAGTGAGACTAAGTGCCCAGGAAGTGCCAGATCAAGTCACTTCCCGATACAAGTATGTTCGGTGGTTGGATGGTTCCAAAGGCCTAAGAAAGCATCTCATTTTCAATTCTGGACAATGGGACATCATAGTATATGACGAGTTACTGTATAGAAAACTGCACTCTGACAGCAGAGTCAGACACTTATTTTTCATCAATGATGAGGATTCACTAACCGAAACATGTATGTCTGATGTAACACATTCAGAACTTTCTGTAAAGAAAAGTGCTCTCTGTCCGCAGAGTCATCAAATTAATTTTTTGAGGAAATTGAAGCTTTTCATTCTCTCATACTTATTTATCGGATATGAACACCAATATGTACTTCGAGACAATCATCGAATTTGACAAGTTTTCATGGAGCTGTTGCGACTGGTGTGTCACACTTGTGCCCTTTGCCGTGTGGAGCTCGTTAAAAATTCCCCGCGAGGGGGTTGACAGTAAGTGTTTTGAATATTTTCCCTGACATGGTTGCCATAGCACTTTCTATCTAGACATAGCCTCAGACAGTGCATGCATTGTAGATATTGTTTTCATTTTCGTGCGTGAACATCGACGACGAGTGCGGCTAACCAAACAGGGGGTGCTTTCTCATCCCGGGCACCTGGTCCAACCTCTAGCTTGCTAGGGGTCCTTCGATGCTCAATTTTGTTTTCCAATGTCAGCACTGTTGAGATTATCGTTATGATAACGTTTAACTCATTTGCGTGCAATCAGGAGACGCTGACTCTCCCCGGGCACCTGGCCTCACTTCGGGATATAATTCATTCCGAGGTTCGTAACCGTTCCAATTGATTGGTTAATTGGTTTTGCCTTGTCTTCTCTATTTTGAGACTGAATAACTGATAGTTACTTCTTTGATGTTTACATACATGAAAGTAAAAAAGGAATAAACGTCTTAGATCTATATTAATTATGACTCATTCATCACGAACGTTAAATGTCGTTACTTATTCATACGCACTTACGTATTGTTATTTAATCGTATAATATACAAGAAATGTTCATATGATATAAGAGATATTTATCTGTAGTACTAATTTGCTTGTGACCTTTCTCTCATTATTCTTCCTTCCCAGTTTTTTTTCCTCTAAAAATATTTATAACATATGAATTTCCAACAACACTAGGTTTCAACACCGACAGCAAAATATGTATCGCTTCGTAATGTCATAACGTTTATTCCAATTTATTGTTTGAACAAAAATATTTCTATATATAAAGTCGGTAAAGTCCACACGGGTTATCACCGTGACGTTGTGGTTTGAGCGGTCTGCTTTGTATGCTAGGCGATACCGCCGTACGGAGTTTACCGACTTTATATTTAACATCTCCACCTATTTGAGAGTCTGCTGGTCGATAAAGGACAAGGTCCGCTTCCTCGGATCAGCCCAAGTCCAATCAAATTCAAATAAAAACATATTTATGTTCTGAAAACTTGGATTACATTAGAGGTGAAATAATAACTTCCAAAATCCGATCATAATTTGAGGACTATAAACAGTGCAAAATGATCTGACATGACCTGGACACAAACCAGAGACACAATGGTACAAACAAAACACACACATTTGACATGCCTTATAATAAGTGACGAATATCGGAAATTTATTCTCATTTATCTCCTTGTTCCCATGTGTTGTCTTTCGAGTTACAGTTAAAAGTCGTCGTGTTGTTTCTTCGTCTTCTAGTATGCGGGAATCTCATTACCTTCAAATCCGTTTGTCTCTGTCATCTTGAAACTTTGAAAGTTCAAATTTTGCATATGTGATGTCATTACTATTGATAACATCTATGTCTTCCGAAATGGAAGTAACCGGATGTGACAGTTCTACCGCATTGAAGCGGCGGGTGTTGCATGTAAGCAGGAGATGCTTTCTCTTCCTGGGCACCTGGTCTTACTCCCATATCGGGGGTTCGCTTCTTTTCATGTGGTGGAGGTTTTTGTTTGTATGCTTTGGTTCCTGTTTTATCCTGATTTTGTATGCCTTCGGTTTCTGATTTTCTGAATTATCGATTTTGTGCTGTATACAGGGATATGGTCATTATCAATATTTGTCATCACAATGTAAAAATTGTCGTTTTATCCGCGGAATTTTACAGAATGCAAATAAAATGATTAAAATGATAAACAACATATTTCGGGAAAAATTCACCGTGCTTTGGGTCAGCATCCTAAGTCTAATTACGAAGTCATAGTTGTAATAATGATATCAAAATATGATAATTGTTTACATTCCGTAACTCACAAAAAGTATATGATAATAAATATCCTCAAAATCAATATCTTTGACGCTAATTTTCCTTAATTTAAGACTTGTCCACGAACTTTACGGACAGCCCTCGTACTTTCTGATTTCTGCGTTAAAGCGTTTTTGCGTGTCAAGGCATTTCATCGTGTCGGACAGTGATGATTTTATGTCATGGGTATGTGAAGTCGTTTATGCGTTTATGTCACTGTGTGTATGTGTAGTCTTGAAAACTTTGTAAACAGAAATTTTCGAATGCGTCTGAAGAAACGACCAACCGAAATTGATCGAACTTGGATGCAAGTGCCCTCGGGGACTCCTGGTCCACCAGCAGTGACACTCACCAAGTGGAACAAATGTTAAACGTCTTCAAATTCATTAGCATCGTTTTCTACAGCATGGACCAGACATGCACGTTTCGGGTATTTGACCCTCGTCAGTGATCCGCAATCTCAACAATGAAATATGGTCAAAATTTATAAAAAAAAATTATGTCCAAAATATGCCAAAAAACGTAGCAAGATTGCTGGGATATGATCAAACTATCAGTCGTTGATGTTTTATGTCATGGCAAGCGCGATAAATCCCTGTGTATTTATTGATGTATTTATAGATGTTTCAAGTCATGATTTATTTTGGAAACGTTGATGTTTTTCATGCAAAGAGTTTTTATGTGGTCCATGATGTTTTTAAGTCAATTTTATCCTTGTTGAAAAAAGTTTGATATCTAAGTAAAAGTGATGATGACGAGTGGTTGTTTGTGTTTTATATCTTGACCATTTTTGCGTAATCTATGCAATGATGGATATGTGAAGCCGTTCTTGTTTCAGTTTTATGACTATAAAGTTGCCATTTTCAGGTCTTTTCATTATAATGACAAATATGGATAATGACCATATCCCTGTATACAGCACACAATCGATGATTCAGATTTATTCCTCTAAATTTCAAAAGAACATATATCAAATTTTAATAAAATCAAAACAAACTCAAAATTTTCAGATAATTGACTGTATGTAATTGATAAAGATCAAATTCCAGTGACCGGATCAAAATTTTCTTTTGATCGTGTATACTTTGTAAAGAAATAAAATGGACATGAGTACACCTTACCGAACTGGAAACAGTACTGATCGTTTACATTATACCTAAGCTCAGAGATTCGCTTACCCATATTACTTGATGTTAACACCAAAATATCACACTGAGTTAGAAACACGAAGTCCAGCATAAGTTTTCTGAACTCCGAACAAGACGCATCGTCTGTTGAGTAATCAATGTGGATTATTGGCCCTGCTATTTCGATAAATCGTTTGTTATATCTGGTGCGGGCCGAAGCTAAGACCTCTGTGGAATCACTTGCAATGTAAATCACATATCCCTCTTTGTCATACGAAGACAAAAATTGCCACAATGCACTCAAATTACCGAGATTGCTATAATGTATATCGTTGAATGTTGCGCTTTTACCAATCCTGATATGAGCACAAACTGTTTTGTTGTTTTTCACAGATGTCGATTTGAATGTTTGTATTTCGTTTACAATACTTGAATCGAACACAAAAAGGGTATAAAAGATTTCTCTGAAATTCGACATCAGCCTATCAGTTCGCCTGTTTGTCTGCATATAAATAACGTTCTCGATGAGGTATTGTACAAAGTCATTGTCTTTTCTAAATCTGGGCCTCATAGCGGTCAACATGCATGATGATAAGTTTCGCAATGGTTGTCTATCTAAAGTCCAGTTGTACCAGGGGGATGGTCTTAGAAACCTCGTCAAACTACACCTTGATGTCTCTTCTATCCTGAACAATCTACCTGTTTGTTTGGCGATGGAATATGTTGTCATAATTCCTTGTAATCTGTCCGCCAATCCCCCACAAGAACCACGGCAGGTATAGATAATGTAACCTTGTCCAGTTGGTACTGCATGGTGGTCCGTCGAGAGATTCTTGTTCAAATGGACTTTTAAATTGCACCCTTTTTGCTTGAATTCTACCAATTCTGCCTCCTGAGGAACTTGAATGTTATTCATTCCATCATTTGCCTTGTATGTCGGTGCCAAACGTAGTTCGATCGGATCTTGACGAATCAATATTGAAATCAGAGCTACAAGAACAAGAACCATAAAAAATAACAATAAAGGACTTATTTGACGATACAATCTCGCCATGGTGCTTTCGTACTTCGTGAATAGATAGAAGTATGTATGAATCCCGGAGTACTGGTTTGTTATATGAATGTTAAACGTCATTTGTTGCACAACGCATTAATAAATCTTGCAAATATGGGAACTATCAATTTGCTTATTACTAATAAGATAGCTCACCTGAGATAACTGGATATCAGTGTTTAAGATATACATTTCTATATTAATCGAAGGATGTACATGCGATTCTCATGTGAGATACAAAGAATCTTGATCGTGAGTAAACGGTTCGAAAGAGATTCATACAATTATGTATAACTGTTCAGAGAAGCCTTATATCATCTGCAAATCAAACTCTTTGATGGCATATCTTTGTTGATGTATAGGCTCGACAGACATACACGCTCTGATCCTAAACCTTAAAAAAGGATCTAAAGCTAGACATATCTCCTTGAAGGCACATCCCTATCCTTAGATGGGCTTTTGACATAATGCTAAGCTGTAACTTGTCGATATGCACATATGGTGCAATGGTTTTGATATAATAAAGCATTTTCAACATTGATTATTTCATTTAGTTTTCCCTTTAGGCACAGCTTTTTTGTAAAAAAGTAAGCTCGTATCCAAAAATTCGCTCGGGTGTTCTCTATTTCGGCCACGAGAATCACATAGGACATTACTTCTTGATAAGCTCATATGGTGTAATAAGATTTTGAAGTAGAACAGATGTTTCAATCTGTTTCGGATGTGACAATTCTACCGAATTGAAGCGACGGGTGTAGTCAACAGGGGATGCTTACTCCTCCCGGGCACCTGGTCCCATCTCTAGCTTGCTGGGGCTCTATTTTGAGTCCTGTTGAGATAATCGTCAGGATCTTCTTTAAACTCATTTGTGTCACACTTATGCCCTTTGCCGTGTGGAGCTCGTAAAAAAGTTCCACGCGAAGGGTTGAACAGTTAGTGTTTTGAATGACAAATATGGATAATGACCATATCCCTGTTTACAGCACAAAATCGATAATTCAGAAAATCAGAAACCGAAGGCATACAAAATCAGGATAAAACAGGAACCAAAGCAAACAAACAAAAACCTCCACCATATGAAAAGAAGCGAACTCCCGATATGAGAGTGAGACCAGGTGCCCAGGAAGAGTAAGTATCTCCTGCTTGCATGCAACACCCGTCGCTTCAATTCGGTAGAACTGTCACATCCGGTTACTTCCATTCTGGAAGATATAGAGTACAATCTTTGGTTGGATGGTTCAAATGGTCTTTGACAGAATATCATCCACCATTCTGGAGAGTGGGACATCATAGTGTATGACGAGTTCCCCATATCGACCGTAGAACTTCCTCAGTGACGATGTTAGTCGGTCACAAACATATCCCTGACTGAGAAGCTTATCTGAAAGACGCCTAGCTCTCAGAACAAAATCCGTATATTTGGTACTTGCTCTGGCATAGCGTATCAACTGAGATATGAACACGCCATAAGCAGGCGATGAAGGGATGTTGCTACTCAGAAAAGGAAAGTTTGTAATGCTGAAATTACGTGCATGTCTGGTCCATGCTGTAAATTTATCAGGTTTTAAATGATGCTATTGAATTTATAGACGTTTAACATTGAAGTCGTCACGTTTGTCATAGAGTGAGGTGTTCATGTGACCATCAGTATCGTAGGACAACATTATGTCCAAATAGGATGCTGAATTATTTGTCTCAGTAGTTTCTTTGACTTCAAGCTCTGAAGGATAGATACTGCTCAGGTAATCCGCGAATTTTGGATTATTGATGGACAACACATCGTCTATGTATCTGTAAGTGAAGTTGAAGTCAGAAGATAAGTATCTTTTCCCTTCAGACACCAAAGATTGAATGAATTCAGCTTCGTCAAGTAAAGGAAAATGTCGGCAAGGAGTGGGGCACAATTGGTCCCCATTGGAATTCCGACAATTTGCTGGAAGACCTTTCCTCCAAACACCACAAATATTGTTCCCTGACATTGTCGCCATAGCACTTTCTATATGGACAGAACCTCCGACAGTGCATGTATTTAAAATATTGTTTTCATTTTCGTGCTTGAACATCGACGGCGGGTTCGGCTACCCAACAGGGGATGCTTACTCCTCCCGGGCACCTGGTCCCACCTCTAGCTTGATGGGGGTCCGTCGATGTTCAGTTTGGTGCTCTATTGTGAGTGCTGTTGAGATTATCGTCAGGATCTTCTTTAACTCATTTGCATGCAAACAGGAGATACTGACTCTTCCTGGACACCTGGTTTCACTCCCATATCGGGAGTTTGCTTCTTTTCATGCGGTGGAGGTTTTTGTTTGTTTGCTGTGGTTCCTGTTTTGTCCTGATTTGTATGCCCTCGGTTTATGAGTTTCTAAATCATCGATTTTGTGCTGTATATAGGGATATGGTCATTTCCATGTTTGTCATTGATCACTTCGACACCTCGTTTGGACTGTTCATTTCCGAGGATATCCTTAATCTAAATTAACAATATGTATATTTTTAATTCTCCGTCACCTGTTTCATAAACAAGAACACTAAATACTTCTATCCTGTGGAGATTTTGAATACTCAATGTAGCTGTCGATTATCAGAGCCCTCGGTTGTCATGTTCTTTGCGGATCGGCTCGATATCAGGCGGACGTTTTACAAAGCCTTAAATTTGGACGTAAGTCGTAAGTTTGGTCGTAAGCCATATCTGACTTAGAATCGAACTTTTTTTTAACAAAATAATGTCATTATTTACAAATTCATATTTGTGGTTGCCGTTCTTGCTTGTAAACGCATCACTTATATTTTTTGCGTGTCTTTCTTTCAATTTAGAATGTTGGTCAAAGGCTTTGATTGAATGGAATCTATTGAAATGAATGTATTTCAGATGTTCTAAAAGTTCCTTTGAATTCTTTATAATCCACATCTGGTTAATACTGCTTTCAGAATATACTGTCGAACAATATTGTTGAAGTCCAGATTCGATTTCAGTTTAAACTGTGGTGAATTCATGAAAACATTGGAATCCAGACGTATAAACAAAGTTCCCTGAATCTAGAACAAATTCTCGACATTTCGTCTATTGCATCAGAAAGTTGACAGGCGAGCTACTATAGCTTATGTTGATGTCATTTGACCTATGTACTCCTCGCATTGATAGACGTAAGGATACATCCCAATCATTTTTTATCACATCATTTTAGCACGTGGTCGTAAAGTTAACGCTTGAAATTAGAGTCACCTTCTCCTAGACATTTTGTACGATTTACAATATCCCATATGCAAAATAGATAGAATTGATTAAAGATCGAAATACGTAATTTACATAATTATTGTGGGAAAAGATCATATGGTTACAATTCCTCCAATGATCTAATATTAAATGATATAATTACGCCTCTGAATACACCCTACATAGAATTTGGACCCGATCACCTACAATTTTCAAATCAAGCAAGCGGAAGCTTCACTAAATTATTTGTTATTCAAATTTTCAATCACCTTGTCTTTTAAAAAATACCACTGATGAGGATTTATTATCCGAAGCATGTATGTCTGGTGTATTACATTTAGACATTTCTGTAAAGAAAACCGCTCTATGGCCGTACAGTCAGACACTTTGTATTTCTTCAATGGCCATCATCATCATCAAACAAGAAATACCTGATTTGTACATCAATATGTACATCGAGACATCCACCCAATTTAACTAATTGTGGTGCTGGTGGCGTAGCGGTTAGCGCGGTGGACTACGGACCCATAGGTCGTGGGTTCAAATCTCAACGCCGTCGATCATTGCAAAATCATTGTAACCTTGTGCAAGTTACTTTACACTACGTTGCACTCTCTCCACCCAGGAGAAAACTGGGTACCTGGTACATGAGACGAGCTTGTAATGTGAATGAAAATCATTAGCGCCTAAGCCATGTAAACGGCAGCTTTGCTTGTGTATACTCCTAAAAGGGAGTTGAGAATGCACCGGATTGTAAGGTCTCGCCAGGGAGGTGATTGTTGAAGTCGCATGAGGCATAGGCGAACGAGATCCTACCTTTACATAAACCCTGCAATTCCCTTTACCTCTTTTCCATGGAGATGTTGCGACGGATCTTGCATGCAATACGGGGACACCTGGTCTCACTTCTGAGTGTTACTCATTCATAGGTTCGCAGCCCTTCCAGTGGGAATTATGATGATTTCGACTTGTCTTTTCGACTTTGAGACTGAGTGACTGATAGGTACTTCTTTGATGCTCATTCAAACTAATTTTTTAAGATTTTCGACTCTCACACACGTACATGAATGCTTTGTTTTGGGATTTCATGTTTGACCCTGATCAATATCGAATAGCATTTACATGTAAACTAGAATGAAAATAAAAGTTTAAGAAGGGGAAAAAAACGTCGTTAAGACTGATATTTATGAAGACTTGTTTATCTTGAACGTTAACGTGTCATTACTTATTCATACGCACTATGAATATATTATGTAACTCTTATTGCACCGATGGGCATATACATAAACTTAACAACAATAAATGTTTATATGATTTTAGAGATTTATCTGTAGTACGAAATTACTTGTGATCTTTCTCTCATAATATTTCCTTCCGAATTTTTTTTCTCTGAAAAAAAGTTATTACATAAGAAAGGATGGAATATCCAACTTCACTCGGTTCCCCACCACGGCAAAATGTGTATCACTATGTAATTCCATAACGTTTATTCAAATTTCTTGATGTAAAAAATAAACGTCTTCAAATTCATTAGCATCATTTAAGAACATATAAATTTGCAGCATGGACCAAACATGCACGTTTCGGGTACTTAATCCTCGTCAGCCATCCTTAATCTAAACAATGTAATATGACCAAAGAGTATGAAAGTTATTATGTACAAAAATGTACCGGTAAAAAAGTAGCAGGATGGGTGGGATATGATGCTATAGGTCCCACGTTTAAAAATCCTATTAAACTTCTAGAAAATATAGAAAAAAAACCAAGACATTGGAGATTCACAGCAGTAAAAAAACGGCAGATCGAGAAGAGAAAAAGCGATCAAACATACGGATTCAGAGTACTCAAAATGGTATAGTTAGTAAAATTTCTGCTGTAACCATTGGCAACAATAATAAGCTTTTTATTCTAAACGTTTTGGATGGTAGCGATATAAGTGTATTTCCAGCCTCTTTCGATGTGACTATCATGATTATTGTATGGTTTGCAAATCCATGTGCTAAAAGAAGTAGAAAAGGGAAGGATCTCCAGTATAACCACCCTACACTCATCCAACGAAACAAACCCACAAGAAAGTGACACATAGATGACTACAAACTGCAAAAATACACAACAATAATCAATGGAACACCATAATAAACAATTGAAACAGACGTACGGTACAGAAAAATTAAACATTAGTGACAACACATTAAAGGAAAGAGACTAATGTGCACCAAGCGCTGACTTTAGACGGCCATCTGCTTTTGGTGTTCTTATACGGATTTCGTGCGCACAATCCTCCCACTTATCCGGATACACAGAAGTCTACAGAGAGCTACATCATATTACGTCACGCAAAAATTTTACCATCGCTAACAGACCTCTAGACTGTCTGCAGAATTTTGCTGTTACACGCGAGTAACCATTAGTACCAATGGCACCAATGATTACCATAGGATCTACTATGAACGCACCATTTTCCGGAATTACTCTGAACCCAATGATTTTGCTGGAGATATTTTTTTGCATATATAAAACCATGTATGGAAAACTTAATGCAACAAGAAGATTAAAAGAAATATCATTTTGATACTATAGAAACATACACAAAGAAATAATGATAAAGATGACAAATATGGATAATGACCATATCCCTGTATAAAGCACAAAATCGATAATTCAGAAAATCAGAAACCGAAGGCACACACAATCAGAATAAAACAGGAACCAAAGCAAACAAACGAAAACCTCCACCATATGAAAAGAAGCTATGTTTTTAGTGAAATAGAATTGAGCATTGAAGCATGATGCCATGCCGGGAATATCCAATGATCCATTAAGTTACAAATATGAACGCATGATGTCTTCCTTATCTAAATATGTTCTCATTCGCATTCCCACAGAATAAACTTTATCCGGTTGTTAAAAATGTCCCCCCAAAAGACGATTCATACAAATTCCATTTATTAATAAGACGGAAGTGTTCAAACTCTATACCTTATAGAAGAAAATTTCAAACCGACACGTGTTTCGAATATTAATTTTCATAAGGTTTCGATATTCTAAACATCTCTTATATTTTTCGGGACCATCGCTTACAAAGTACTATTCCTCAATACTTTGATAATTTAGAACCTCCTCTCATTTGTTACAATTATAAGAAACCTATTAGAAAGTTTGTATGTAACTACAATAAAGTAAAATCAGATCCTATAATACTTGAATCAAGTCCTGCTTCTTGAGAATGTGCAACGTCTGAATACTTATATAAACCAGCTGGTCATATTGTTACAATTATCCAGGACATACAGCAAAAGGACCTAAGTATAGAATCCCTATCCCAGATAGATTTTATTATCGCGAAGTACTTAGGAAGCCGTAGATAACTATACCAAACGATGGTGTTAATCAGAAGGAGTCGAATTGCTTTCTCTGAATGATTGGAAAAACCTCATTTTGGATATTACTGACATTCGAATAGATAACTTCCACAAAAATCCCCTTCTTTTTGAAAATCCAAGTTCTATATCTGAAAGATATTTCAAACCAATTTACGTAATTTACACGAAAAATTTGCCTTCGCTCCTGCAGATAAAACAGCAAACAACACCATGATCATTAGAAAACGTTACTATATATTAACTTAGTTTCGGAACTTTCGTCTACATATCTTATATCAAAAGCTCACATAACAGTGACATTTCTTCATTCAACATCCCTAATTCTAAATTGGATCTTCCTACAAAATATTGCGTACCAAAACTGCAACAGTTTCCTTACACATTTCGATACATTGCTAATTCTAGCAACTGCACAACTACAATTTTGTCTATAAATATGACTTTCTATATAGACATAACGTCAGACAGTGCATGAATTTTATATATTTTCATTTCCATGCTTCATAAACATCGACGGCGGGTGTGGCTAGCCAACAGGGGATGCTTACTCCTCCCGGGCACCTGGTCCCACCTCTAGCTTGCTAGGGGTCCGTCGATGTTTAATGTTGTGCTCTATTGTGAGTGCTGTTGAGATTATCGTCAGGATCTTCTTTAACTCATTTGTGTCACACTTATGCCCTTTGCAGTGTGGAGCTCGTAAAAAAGTTCCCCGCGAGGGGTTTGACAGTAAGTGTTTTGAATATACTTCCCTGACATTGTCTCCATAGCACGTTCTATATAGACATAACGTCAGACAGTGCATGAATTTTATATATTTTCATTTCCATGCTTCATAAACATCGACGGCGGGTGCGGCTAGCCAACAGGGGATGCTTACTCCTCCCGGGCACCTGGTCCCACCTCTAGCTTGCTAGGGGTCCGTCGATGTTTAATGATGTGCTCTATTGTGAGTGCTGTTGAGATTATCGTCAGGATCTTCTTTAACTCATTCAGCACTCATGGCGATAAAAGAACACGTAGCAAAATATTGTGAAACTGTTCTAAACAGAAATGATGTAAATTTATTTTGGTCTATTAAAAATTCAGGGGATGTGATTGACAAAATGAAATGTAGAATTTTTTAAGTCAATACGACTTTTGAAATATGTACACCACGCTTCCCTTAACGACAAAAAATAATTATCAATAGTAAAAACTAATTAAATGGTGCTTTAATCGAGAGGGGGAAACTAATATTAGTACATCTGAATCAAAGGGTTCTTTTCCGCTACAGAATACAAATCATGGATATGTAGTGACCTGTTTATTGCCGTGTCCTTCCTCATGGACAACATCTATGTAAGATTTGGTGAGAATCTCTACAAGCAGGTTGTAGGGATCCCTATGGGTTCTTACTGTGCGCCTCTTGTTGCAGATGTATTTTTATACACGTATGCAAAAAAGTTTATCGAAAATCTTTAACAGCAAAGAAAACATGATGTGAAATATTTCATTGGTACTTCTAGGTATCTGGATGATATTATTTCTATCGACAATCCTGTTTTTGAAAAGTATGAAAATTGTTATTTATCCACAAGAATTGACTACTAAACAAGGCTAACGTTACAAACACGAAAACACCATTTTTTGGACCTAAATATCAAAATTGTTAATGGAGAGATTCATACAAGTGTGTAAGACAAAAGAGATGATTTTGGAATTCAACATAGTAAATTTTCCCAGGCTTTATCGGTGATGCTTCAAAGATTATCGTCATACTGTATATACATTTCACTGCTCATGCGGTATGCATGTACTGATGTTTTGGATTTTTATAGTAGAAATTTTAAAATTACGAAGAAATGTTAAGGTCAAGGTTTTCGCTTTCACAAACTATAAAAGACTTTCTGGAAATATTTAGATTTTGAACACATATCAGGACCAGAATATTTATTTCTGCAACAAAGAGGGTCAGATTCTTTATTTTCAACATTTCGTGGGTCAGAATATTTATTTCCAAAAAATTGCCAATCATTCCCCCTCAGTAGTAAATGGTTATTCCCTTAATGTTACTTTGCGGACGAAAATATTTCACAACTGTCGTCATTCTACAATCTAAATCAAAGATCTGACTATCATATTCTAAATACCTGTCCATCATTAATGCGAGAACACAGAACAGGGCAGTCTTATTCTAAAGACATTTTCATAATAATGGAGGGAGTACAGAACAAGGCAACCATATTCTAAATACCTGTTCATAGTAATAGAGAGAACACAGAACAGGGCAACCATATTCTAAATACCTGTTCATAGTAATAGAGAGAACACAGAACAGGGCAATCATATTCTAAATACCTGTCCATAGTAATAGAGAGAACACAGAACAGGGCAATCATATTCTAAAGACATTTTCATAATAACGGAGGGAGCACAGAACAGGGTAACCATATTCTAAATACCTGTTCATAGTAATAGAGAGAACACAGAGTAGGGCAATCATATTCTAAAGAACTGTCCATAATAATAGAGAGAACACAGAGCAGGGCAACCATATTCTAAAGACATTTTCATAATAATGGAGGGAGCACAGAACAGGGCAACCATATTCTAAAGAAAAATTCATTATAATAGAGAGAACACAGAACAGGGCAATCATATTCTAAAGAAATATTCATTATAATGGAGGGAGCACAAAACAGGGTAACCATATTCTAAATATCTGTTCATACATGTAGTAATAGAGAGAACACAGAACAGGGTAACCATATTCTAAATACCTGTTCATACATGTAGTAATAGAGAGAACACAGAACAGGGTAACCATATTCTAAATACCTGTTCATACATGTAGTAATAGAGAGAACACAGAACAGGACAATCATATTCTAAAGACATTTTCATAATAATGGAGGGAGCACAGAACGGAGTAACCGTATTCTAAATACCTGTTCATACCTGTAGTAATAGAGAGAACACAGTACAGGGCAACCATATTCTAAAGACATATTCATAATAATGGAGGGAGCACAGAACAGGGTTACCATATTCTAAATACCTGTTCATACATGTAGTAATAGAGAGAACACAGAACAGGGTAATCATATTTTAAATACCTGTTCATACATGTAGTAATAGAGAGAACACAGAGCAGGGCAATCATATTCTAAAGACATTTTCATAATAATGGAGGGAGCACAGAACAGGGTAACCATATTCTAAATACCTGTTCATACATGTAGTAATAGAGAGAACACAGAGCAGGGCAATCATATTCTAAAGACATTTTCATAATAATGGAGGGAGCACAGAACAGGGTAACCATATTCTAAATACCTGTTCATACATGTAGTAATAGAGAGAATATAGAGCAGGGCAATCATATTCTAAAGACCAATCCATAATAATAGACAAGACAGGGCAATCATATTCTAAAGAACTACCCATGATTATTGACAGACCATAGAAAATAAATGAGTTTCAAAAGATCCTGACGATGATCTCAACAGCACTCACAATAGAGTATAAAATTGAGCATCGACGGACCCCTAGCAAGGGAGTGACGCTATGCCATAGGCGTAACGAGCAACAATTAATCTAATATTCAGATATGAACAAGACAGGGGAATGAGACATGGATCTTGAGAACGTTAGCATCTTTTATTTGCATACATAAACGCACATACCTACAAGTTCAGCTGAAGTAAACTTCTTCCTCGTTGGTAATTACTGATGTATCATCATTCTATTTCGTCAAATTGATTATCTTGTTTCAAATACATGTAAGAAACAGACATATTTACTTGCCTCTACCGGGTATACGTCTTGAGCAACATCGGCAAATACAGGCAGCATAAATAAGCATAATGTGAATATAAATTATTTTACAAAGGAACAAAGGAGTTTCTTTATTTCAAAGAAAACTCA
The DNA here is from genome assembly GCA_033119305.1 of Pinctada imbricata. Classification (NCBI taxonomy): domain Eukaryota; kingdom Metazoa; phylum Mollusca; class Bivalvia; order Pterioida; family Pteriidae; genus Pinctada; species Pinctada imbricata. The sequence goes on along the minus strand of VSWD01000005.1, from coordinate 85,460,412 downwards.
TTTCTGTTGGGTTATTATAATTGTTCATTTCTCTATCCGACAAAAATACGTGGATCATCATACGTGATTGTATAAACTTTTGGGTACCTAACGGGACCTTCTTTCATTGCAATCTCATGGGCCATGGCATTTAGCACAGCACGACTTGCTATACCTTTCTTAACGTTCACTTCTAGCATAGGATTGTATATTTCTTTCAGTACTAAAGGAGGCACGTGGTCTCTGTTTGAAGACCTAGGTAGACATCGTGTACGACGATGACCCCCTTTTGGACAGTAAAGGAATTCCTTTGATGCTCCGCCACATCTGTTCCGACAGGTTGGGTGGGGAGCATACCTGTATATTCTGTCAGTGAACACATTGCTATAGCCATCTATGTTTCTGAAGTTGAAGAAAGGGACCATCCGTTTTTCCCGCCCTGTGTGCTTCGTCACCATTTTCTGGGTAGTCTTTGGAGGGATCGATACCGAGTTTCTTCTGTTTTACTCTAAACAACTCCCAAATATAGTCAACATAGCAATGGAAAAACCAACCAATGGGATCCTCTATGCTGTTAACAAATTCGCCAAGGAACACATGGATATTGTAATGAACTTCTTCAAGACTCTGCCTCCGTCCATTGTCAGGATCGGGAAATCCTATTGAATTCTTTCCCGCCGTTATTTGCGTTTGATGCCTTATTCTTGGATCATACAAAATCCTATCTACAGTACGAGCCCTTATCAATGATCCACGCTGGCCGATATTTCGTCTTAGGCGAAAATTCAGAGGTTTAGTTAGCCTCCAGTTTCTAAATGGTCCATTTATTACAACACCATACCCGTTACCAAACATCTTGTTAGAAAATGTCACGGAGCTGAGCTGTTCTACTCCAGGCATCGAGTTGTCTAGTGACGTATCCCAATAGCAGAGTGCTACCCCGGGTGCCACTCTTCTTAAAGCATTCTCAAAACTAAAAAAGAGAGATAAAACATATTGTAAAATTTGAAGTTTGCTTTCTCATTTGATATCTTAGAATTTGTATCAACTTTACGACCCGAAGTTAAAAATAGTTTATGTTTAGTGAAATTGATTTTCACTTGGGTCCTGATGGGGTACTACGAAAAAATGTTTTGTCATATAACACATCAGTGTATTGCAGACAGACATTTGTAGGATGTTTCCCCTCATTCGGTTTTGGCCATTTAAAGTTTAGCAGGAGATGCATACTCTTCCTGAGCACCTGATCACATACTTATTTAGGATTCACTCCGTTCCTTTGTTTTGATAGTTTTGTTCAGTGTTGTTTAGTTTTCTATTGTTTCGTATTGCCATTGATTGTGATGTCTGAAGTCTGATTTGGGCTTGTGCTTGACTTTTACTCACCTATAATAATACGGTAGTGTTCCAACTCTTTACCTTCTTGAAAAAAAAATCAAACCAATTTCTATGCACCAGACACGTGTTTTGGGGTAGTAAATTCTCATCAGTTTTACTTATAAAAATTAATGTCGGAGTGATTTCTGACACAGCCAAATGTATATCAGTAGCGCCCTCTGGCCTTTTTTCAAATTTGAATTTGTGCATATAATTTGCAGAGTGCGCGGTTCCTAAGTTTGTGTAGGGTCGATTCAGTAGCATAGTTGAATTAAATGTATGCCATTGACCAAAATAGCTTTAGAGGGATGGTGTTAAGATGTTAACCTCTTCAAACTTCGATGATATTTTTGCATGAAATGACAAATTTCGAAAGAGCAAAATCATTATATATGACGTCAAATTGATATAGAGCCAAAACAAAGTTCTTTCATGCTACAGAGACGAAAAGAAGTAATTATTACACCTCTAACTTCCAGTCATGGGGATCAAGTTTCACTGCTCAACACTGCAATATAGAACCCATCGACGCGCTTGTAATTTACGTTGACATTTAATAATCTCTATATTACACACAAAGACAAAAGCGACATAAACTGTAAGTTTGAGGAAATTAGCGGTTTCTTATAAAATCTACATTTAATTGCGCATAAGATTTTCACATGTTCTATGACATTTTGAACTATACCGTATAACCAGAAATTTTCGCGAGATACTTATTTTCGCTATATTCGCGAGTGATTTGAAATCGCAAAAAAATATTCTCGCGAAAAATTGTATTTGATAAGGTATATCATAAATTGTTAAATCCATTACATTTGTTCATATTGTACATGTGTCATTCTTCACTTTTTTTCTGATTTAACGTAATGAGAAGTGATTTGAGGGTATCCTTATGACAGAACTTACTGAAACTGCAATAATGAAAGGTACAAAACAGTAACATCAGTTGAACGAATTTGTTTGTAATTCAGGAATCGCGAAAACTTGTACTTGCGAAAATAAAAACACTCTATTTTATCATAAAATCGCGAAATTTGATACTTGCGATAAATTCTGGTTATACGGTATTTTTACCCTACAGGAAATTTGGAACCTCTTACTCTCTGTAAAGTAAATGCATGTCTGGCCAATGCTGCAAATTTATCTGTTCTTAAATGATGCTATTGAATTTGAAGATGTTTAACATTCACTGATGAGATCCACAGTTTCAAACAGTCTAAATACTTACTAAAACATTATAACTCTGAGCCAGCCGTAAAAATTTGAGCCAAAGTTGATTCTTGTCAGTATGCTGGGGTTGTTTAATATCTTGGCGAAAATGTCGTAGGTTCTCTGTATCACATAAGAAAAAAGTTCTCGTTAGTTTTGATTTTGGATTACAGTTTGTCTAATTTTTTTCTTCAAATAATGTACATTTAGTACTCTTAAGTACATGTACATTAGAGGGAATTCAGATACATAGGAAAACTGAAGATACATTTAACATTTTTTATATTAAGGTGTTGCATTAACAAGGGTATGCTAAATTGAAACTCGTTTACTGTAAAAAGAAAACAAAACAAAAACAGAAGTAAGAGAAAAAGTTAGCTTTTTATACTTACCTCGGGCCCTCGTTTCAAATGAACTATAGCATCAAAAAGTCTGTTTCTGTCGTGTTCTGACAGGGTCCTACACTCTCTTCTGATTCTAAGGCCTAAGTGTCGTTTCTGTCTTTTATTTTCCGAAAAGAAGTCATGACTTTCCCTTTGCAGAGACAGATATGTATTCACTTGATCTGTGGTTAAATTGAAGTATTCTCCCAAGAATCTATCGCATTTTAAGGCTGACTGAGTTACATTGCTGACGTGTTGGTTGGCGCCGAGGCATATTTGGACGAGTTGATCTCCCAATGTCTGCCCAAATTCCATAATAGCACTGGAGGTGGCAACAAGCAGGCAGACAACGAGGCAGTTTGTCAGCAACTGCATCTGCAAAAAAAATCAAAATTTATTCGTTCATTTTATTGTACCAAATTTATCTATAATTTCATTTTTATCTTCTTTCGGTTATTTTTTCTTTTTTCCCTTAATCTTTTGAATGTGCGTGTGTGTGTTTGTTAGCTACATCGGGTTTTTTTTTCTTATCTTTTGGTTGGCTTCGCGTTTCAAGACCGCACAATGAATTAACTTCTTGAAATCTAAAAATCTAAAAATGTCATTTTAAACATTACCACTACATTATTCATTTGCTTGATGTGATATTTCTTTCGTTATATTTTTACAAAATTGTATATGTTTACACACTTTTCATTATCATTAATTTTTTATTTTCAGATTTTCGAGTTTTCATAGTTTGCGTAAGAAATAAAATTTTCAAATTTTTCCAAAAACATCATAATGATATATTTACTTCAATAACATGTTCTTTTCATAATTTTTAAATGAAAGTCAGATTCACAAGATGATACCTAGATATCTTACCTTGCAATTTTGCACGTGCCTTGCTGACTTAGGATTAATAAAACCCTGGAATTTCCGTATTTATATGCTATGCACAGTATAATCAATCATATCATTCATAGGGCGTGTGTTCATTATCTTTTGAATTTCGTTGTAAAAAGCATGATAAAAAAAAGAAATACGAAAGATGTACAGGTAGTACACATTTCGGCTTAAATCATGAGGAATCATTCATTTTACGAGTATAAAGGATACACATGTATAACCATACAATACAATCCTAGACTCGTCTTATCCATTCTTCCGTGAGGCGTATGCATCGCCTGCTTGGTCAGAGAATCTGAAAAAATAAAATACATGATAAATCCCCGTAGTACTTATTGATTGTAAAAAAGAAATTCACTGTAGGTGGCGCCTCAACAGAAGGGTTTGACCCAGAACCTCAACTGCCCCGGGGCTGGGGCTGACACTTTATGGGGATGATTGCCGAGATACTGGAGAGTATAGAAAGATGTTTCCCCACTCACTTGTGGGTATTCGGGGCCTTCCCCAAGAAAATTTTGAAAAAAGGACACCAATTTTTGGCCTCTGAAACTATTTGAGCTGAATTTAGAAAGAATCAAGCGCATCAGCTTACGACGAACCGTATCTAAGATGAAGAAAATTTTCCGATATGACCATAAAATGCTGTGTCTTTTTTTCCAAACATGTACGTCCACATACATATACAGATATTGGACGTAACAGCCCTGATTCCTTTCCGATGGACCACTCGCATTTTGATAGCGATCATTGCGTGTAACCCTCAGATAGTTTTGAAAAAATGTATTCAAATTTGTGCTTCTTTGAGTGTCTTTAGGCTATTTCTAAACAGTAGTTTGCTGCAAAAGCAATGTCATAATTCTTTCGGCACTGCTGAGGGAGACACGTTCTCTTTTTCTCTTTTTTTTTACAAACATATGCCTGGCTACGCCCCTGGATGTATACTGTAAATAATTATTGTATCAAAATGAGTAAAGGACAAAACTGATCAGTCATGTTATTTATTTATTTCTATTGGATCGTGCTTCTTTAGTTCACGGACTCGTCATTTTCGCTTTCTTGTAAGGAAAAACTGTACAGCTTTTGAAAAAAAACTTTATTTGAAGACGTTTAACATAAGTACAATTGAAGAGCAAACGGCCATGTGTGTACATCTAATATCTTCATTTTTAAATTAATCAAGGTGGCGCCACTTATAATGATTTTTGGTAAGTTTAAATAATACAGCGAGAGACATTTTGGTAAGTTTAAATAATACAGCGAGAGACATTTTGGTAAGTTTAAATAATACAGCGAGAGACATTTTGGTAAGTTTAAATAATACAGCGAGAGACATTAAGTAAGCTTTCTGCCTCCTTTTTACTTGGGTACGTACACAGTAACATGATTCATGTGATATTTGAGAATGTTTTTAAAAGTCCTACTAATAATTGTTTTTAACAGCGCCACCTACAATACGTTCCGTACTTTCACTGAGATTTTAACAGCGCCACCTACAATACATTCCATACTTTCACTGAGATTTTAACAGCGCCACCTACAATACATTCCGTACTTTCACTGAGATTTTAACAGCACCGCCTTCAATACCTTCCGTACTTTCACTTAGTGTTAACAGCGCCACCTACAATACATTCCGTACTATCACAATACATTCCGTACTTTCACTGAAATTTTAACAGCTCCACCTACAATACATTCCGTACTTTCACTGAGATTTAGTTGTCCTTCGTGTTTCCATTATGCATGTTTTTGCTATTTTTGTGTTCTCGTGAGAAAGTTCTAATTTATATTTTTTTTCAAGAATGTGTCAGCCTTTTGATTGTGATTTTTGGATTCTGATCTGTGTTTAAGTGCCAAATTATTTTTTTTATTTTTTGATTTTCCGACTTTTAATCTTGGAATTTCCAAGTTTAATCTTGGAATTTCCAACTTTAATCTTGGAATTTCCAACTTTAAAGTCGGAATTTCCAACTTTAATCTTGGAATTTCCAACTTTAATCTTGGAATTTCCAACTTTAAAGTCGGAATTTCCAACTTTAAAGTCGGAATTTCCATCTTTAGTCTTGGAATTTCCAACTTTAATCTTGGAATTTCCAACTTTAAAGTCGGTATTTCCAACTTTAATCTTGGAATTTCCATCTTTAAAGTCGGAATTTCCAACTTTAATCTTGGTATTTCCAACCTTAATCTTGGAATTTCCAACTTTAATCTTGGAATTTCCAACTTTAATCTTGGAATTTCCAACTTTAAAGTCGGAATTTCCAACTTTAAAGTCGGAATTTCCATCTTTAATCTTGGAATTTCCAACTTTTATCTTGGAATTTCCAACTTTAAAGTCGGTATTTCCAACTTTAATCTTGGAATTTCCAACTTTAAAGTCGGAATTTCCAACTTTAAAGTCGGAATTTCCAACTTTAATCTTGGAATTACCAACTTTTTTTCAGAGGTTTTACTATGTGGTCAATGCTTTTATACTAAGTGTACAATGTCATTTTGTTATCGCAACTGATTGATAATTATAGTGTTTTCTATTAGAGGATTTAAACGTTCTTAAATGTTTATTTTGGCGTTGAAATACATTATATGACTAGTCCGCATTTATTGTCCATTACAACCATTCAACGTGTTTGTGTATTGACACTTCAGATCTTACAGATAGATAACAACCGCTCAAGATTTTATCTGAAAACAATATAAAAATAGCCAGCCCAAATTGGCAAATGTACATGCTATGACATTTAAATTCATCCAATTATAAAAGATAGATATTAAAAGATCTATTGGAAAAAAAATATCAACAAGTGCAACTCTAACGTAAGCTGCCAATCTTCCGACAGATCCGTTTACGTAACGCGTAGGAGTCACGGTACTTATGTTACAGCAGTAATGGCCAATAGCTAATTTCGGGAAGGTCACAGTCAAGGCAAAAGTGTTAAAATTTTGATACTATATGTACATTTGTACGAGAAAGATCTGTCACAAGGAAAATACATATGTTAAAATTTTTGAATATAGTCCAAGGTCAATGCCAAGGTCATGCGATAAGAAATGTTAGTACGAACAGAAAAGCTTGTCAGGCCATAGTAATTTAATATTCTGTTTTAAGTCCTGAACTTTTTCGATAATTAATATAAGGTACCCTTAATTTTTTTATAAAAGTCACTATTATCTCCTAAAATTAAAGGTGGAATAGGTATTTCATGTAATTAAATATCATTTACTCATTTTTAACCCCAAAAATGCATGTTTGTTAAGATGTGTGTGTGTGTTTTGTTTTGGTTTTGTTTTTTTGGTTTTGGTTTTTTTTCTTTTTTTTTTTTTTTTTTTGTCTGAGCAAAAGGTACCCGCCCGATGTAAAACAAGTTTTACTATGGCTTTACAAGGAATACACTTGCAAAAACTGCGAATGGTCTTCGCTATAGTTTTTTTTTTAAATGTTGGTCAATGGTCAGGATCGAAAGGTAAAAATAAAATAGTACCAAGAGAACACCCATACCAAATATGAGAGCCCTATCTCTTATGGTGATGTAGTTAAGGTCAAAGTTAAAGTTTCTCATATGTAGGTCAAAAGGTTATTGTCAATGTCAAATGGTAAAAAAATGACGCCACCCGAACAGTACACGAGTCAAAAATGAGTCATATATCTTATGGTGAAAAAGTTATTGCCATTTTTATTTTTTGACGGACAGGAAAACAGGGATAGACAGTCAGCCAGCCAGCCAGACCGACCGACCGACAGACTGACCGACAGACAGACAGACAAATAGTTATTCCTTTAGGGCAACTGCCATTTGGCGGGCCCTTTTGTCTGATTAATGTTAGATTTTTAACGGACAGGCAGACGAACGGACGGACGGACAGACACAGTGATTACTAATTCTATGCGGGACCTTAGGTAATCAAACGATAGTACTAAAGACTTAAAGTTTGTAATTTGCTGTGCAGAAAATAGCACTTTTTTTCAGGAAGGGGACAACCCCTGAAATAGAATACATGTTATAGCATTAAGTCCCCATTCCATTTTCTTCTACCTATTTGATAAACAGTGTTAACTTAAAAAAAAACATTTCGAGTAGTCACTCATGAAATGTGATGAACGGACAAAAGAAATTAGAACGGATGTGTTAAAACATTATCTTCGGTAGTTTTTTTTTTTTTTTTTTTTTTTTTTTTTTTTTTGATATATTTTTTTTTTCTTTTCAATATCTCGTAAAAGCATCATCTGCTATCCATAAGCATCTCTTATGCACAATGAAAGTATGTCTAGATTCTAAAATAAAGCTTACTGCCACCTTGACCTTTGACCCTTGACCTTAAAAACTATTAGGGTTCATCCCTGAGGGACCATTTGTGAAAGGTGGTCTCTTGATGGTTACTATGCCTTCTATTCTGTTCACAAATATCTTAAGCTTAAGCCTTTGACTTTTGACCCTTGATCTTGAAAAGAAATAGGTTTCTTATCTCCCCATGGAGAACATTTGTGAATGCTTTGATGTTTCTATGATAATTTCTTTGGCGTCTATGCTGTTCACAAGGTCCACGCGAAGTCCACTTTGACCTTGAACTTTGACCCCTGACCTTCAAAATCAACAGGGTTTATTCTCTTTCCATTGGAATCATCTATGAAATGTTTGATATTTCTCTGATGTTTACTTTGTCTTCTATGCTGTTCACAAGAAAATTTTGACACACGCACCCACACCCACACACGCCCTGACGCACGGCAGCGATAGTCGGCGTTGACCGGAAAAGTTGGGCAAAGTCTTATTTGAAGTCGGAGTTAGTCGTGGTTTATCGGAGTTAATTCGGGGGAATCGAAATTCTGGTTTCAATAAACAGCTTCGCATAATCTCTAACCTAATTTAATCCGTATCTATACGTAGGAATCCGTAGCTCGATCGTCGTGGCAAGTCGTAGCTATTCTTGGCAATCCGTAGCTATCTGGGATGAGACGGAATTTTTTTAACATGTTACAAATTTTCCGTGGCTCTACTATGGATAATTTTGTCGTAGGGTGTCTTGGCAACCCGTAGTAGTGTCTTAGCTATCCGTAGGGGAGTCGTAGCAACCCGTAGCGCATCCGTAGCAATCCGGGACTATTTTTTGCGATAAAAATAGCCATACGACTCTCCTACGGATTGCTACGACTCCCCTACGGATTGATACGACTGACCTACGGATTACTATACGGATAGCCACGGATTTTGTCTTATATTAACTTCAAATCTATCAGTACTCTATGCGTTTTTCGGTCAATATATGAGTTAATACTTCAATAGGTAATGATATAAAACCTGAACACTTCTATTAAACAATTGACACTGTATCAATTTGAAAACATTGGGTGTTTTAGTAAATAATTATTGTTTAAAAGTACACAGGAATTCAAGCCAGTCCTACAAGCGCGGATCCAGAGGGGTTGGGGATCCGGACCCCCCCCCCCTTCCGTTGGAATTTTCGAAGCATAGTTAAAAAAATATATGAATATACATTTTTTTACGGTGCAACATCCGTTTTACTGGCTACGCTAGAAAAACTCAGTTTGTAACCGTAAAATCAGCATTTACCGTCCGCAAACATAACGTTAGAAGCTAGTTATTCTATAAATGATGCTGCGCTTTCCTACATACACCTTGGTCAATAACCAAGGGAAACTGAAAAAGACACGAATAGAGGATTTCATTCCAATTCTGAAAAAAAAAATTGGCTGACTCGCTATCGCTCGCCATTTGTTGTATTCACACATTAGAACGGACAAGCATTACATATGTAAGTAAGTACTATAATGTGAAAATTCAAGATTTTAAGCTGTTCGCCAGTTATCTGTTTTATTTATAATAAGAAACAGAACTGACTTACGTTAATCAAGGACTTTATTCATTTATGTTTTTTCTTTTATTTATTTATTATTCTTATTTATTTATTTATTTATTTATTTATTTATTTATTTATTTATTTATTTATTTATTTATTTATTTATTTGCTCTTCAAGAAATTCTGAATTTAGGATCCCCCTGATAAAAAAAAATCCTGGATTCGCCCATGTCCTACCAATCCGTACTGAATTCGTAGCTATCCTTGTGCGAATCGTGGCTATCCGTACTCGAGTCGTGGTAACCCGTAGCAATCCGTACCTATCCGTATCTATCCGTACGCGTGTCGTAGCAATCCGTATCTATCCGTACGCATGTCGTGACAATGTCAGGACGATATCCATAGCAATCCTTAGCTATCCGTACTCGATTCGTACATGTATCAACCCGTAGCATTCCGTACTGGAGTTGTAGGTCCATGGTTCATCGAACATTTTACGTTCCGACTCGCCACGGATATATCTTTTGTGGAGTTGAAGTATGGAGGGGGCTTTAATCTTCATACTGTATGCATGAAAACTAAAACCATTTTCATTTTTTGAAACGCGTGTTCATTGGCAATGAGCTGGCGCTCATTAAAGGAGTCTATCTAATTCACTTATATATTTTGTTGATATAGATGCACTCTTTATTTCATATAAAATTTATTCCCCAAACATTTACGAAACGATGTCGTTTCCGCTATAGAATTTGCCAAATTTCTACTATTTTCCCCTTTGTCGAGCACATTTCTAATTCTTATTCTAAGTTATAGGTATAATCTTGTGTAAGCATGATAAAGTATTAGACTAATTCTTTTCACCATGTACATACTTTGTTAGGTTTATATTTTATGAGAGTATTATATGACGCTGGGTTTAGACTGCGCGTCAACGGTGGACGTCATGAAAAAAACCCTGTATTTTGTAACCTATGTCCGGAGGAACGTTCGATCCCGATTCTCAAGTCTGTAAGAAAACATTTTCAGTGGTTAACTAAATGATCGTTTATTCATATGATTTTTCCTTGAAATAAATTTTTGATTATAAATTCAAAGTGAAGAAAAGCGGAACTGAAATCGGAGTCCCGGACGCATGCGTAGGAGATTGTGCTCTCATAATGCGACCAGAATAATGAATGTTATGCAATGGAAATCATGGAATCTGAGACATTATGATAATTTGTTATATAAGTTGTTAAAGTTTAATTTGATTTTAGAATAAAGATTTTAATTTCTTTTGTGTGTGTGTGTGGGGGGGGGGGAGCTTGAGAGAAGGAAAGTAAATTCACTCCGCTCGCCGGGTCGTAGAATCAAACTTCCATCGTAAAACTGTCCGATTCGTTACATGTGTGCTCTCCAGCTAACATATGAAAATTTCAACAGTAAAGTACATCTAAAACCATATGCATTGTATGCAATCATCCCCTCTTCTGAATAATATAAATTTGAAGTCTCCAAAAATATCAAGTCCCTTGAAATGTTGTCTTGTATTATATTTAACGTAGCAAGATGCATGTACTGCTGAAATATTTTTTATCCAGATACAAAATAGTATATATGTCTCGAACATCTACAAGAGAGAGAGAGAAAGATCGTTCTATGCATACGTGTGTTAGTTAAATTAAGTATATTGTTAACATATTAAGTTTAATACGACATTCCGAGAATACAATACCACCCCCACCCCCACCCCCCCCCCCCCACCCCCCCACAATTTAGTTTACTGGCATTGACAATCCAACGTAGTCTAGACTGTTGAGATCTATAAACGTAAATACAAGCTCTGTTTAATTGTGAAACATATAAATGTCCCCGGCGGCAGCTTTGAGAATACATTTGTATATTTAACCTGTTATCAAAACAGAAGGTCAAAATCATAAGTCAAAGTCACAAGGTCAAACTTTTGAGGGTCCCTGTAAAGTGCGAAACGAAACAAAAACGAAACGAAACGAAACAAATCGAAACGAAACAGATCGAAACGAAACGAAATAAAACGAAACGAAACAGATCGAAACAAAACATAAATCTTAAAGAACTTGAGAAAAATCAATTTTAATCCAGAGAACTAGCAAGGATATCAATATCTGCATAATATTATGTTATTGCCTTCAGCCATTAGTTCTTGTGGCTGGAGGGATTTTAATGGGTCAAAGTTGACGATTAAAACATAATATATACTATACGGTATATAGCACAGTTGCATTTTAAAGGATGAAAGGAGAGTGAACGGGATGAATAACCTCGTCATAGGCGAAAAAATACATGTATTATTTAGCAGGGAGGAGTCTAGTACAGAGGAAATGGAACTGTTCCGTTATGTGTATTTGAAAACTTTATCAGACAAATCAGAACAAATACGGGGGGGGGCACATTTCGTTTGAAAAAGGATAAGATTTTTTCCCTGAAATGTGCCCCCTCCAGTTTTATGATCTCATTACGGTGTCATAGCGTGGTTTTCTTTCCCCTCCCCTTTATTCCTCTTAAATATATGAATGGCATTTGACATTTACTATTTCTAATTGTCAACTTCGACTTTTTCAAGAAACCCTCTCGACACTAGTTACAAATGTAGAGCTGATCTCGTCTTCAAATATTCGTTCTTGACGATTTTTCCTCTTTTTCTCATATTCTTTAAGTTTTATGTTTTGTTTCGTTTCGTTTCGATCTGCTCCGTTTCGTTTTGTTTCGTTTCGTTTCGATCTGTTTAGTTTCATTTCGATCTGTTTCGTTTCGTTTCGATTTGTTTCGTTTCGTTTCGTTTCTCGTTTTTGTTTCGTTTCGCACTTTACACGGACCCAACTTTTGATACTTACAGCAATGATATTCCAAAATGAATGCATATATGAAATACAAAGGCCCTATCATTTACTATTCCAAAGTTATACCAAGTTTAAAATTTGAGAAAAGAAGATCAAATTTCAGGGTCTGATGTCACACTGTCAAAGATCATGGTCTAAGGTGAATGATCTTGTCATAAGTTATCTACATGTGAAATATGTCAGATCTACCACTAATGGTACAAGAGATTTATCCAACTTTTAAACTTATTAGTTTGCATCCCCTTTCCTTTCGTTGAGATAGATCTAAAAAGCATGACAAAACGTCTAAAAACCCGTTATATATACAACATAACATATGCATCACTTGAGCTGTACAAAATTTGAGGGCAAATCACGGAGAAATAAATTTTTTAATGATTTTTCAAATGTTTTTACAAAAAATAGGAAAAAGTATATCAAAGATCAAGAACAAGGTCAAAAGCTCCAAAAATTAGTACCGAAAGATGGGTCCTCTCAAGATGTTTACACATGCAAAATCTGAAAGCCATATAATCTCTTTTTAAAATTCTATGCCCTTTCATTGAAAGGGGGAAAGACTGACGGACGGACAGAATGACAAAAGGACGAGTCCAACGCAATATACCCCCTTGGTCTAAAGACCAGGGGCATAAAAGGTATATAAAGTTAACTATTATCAATGAAGGGAATTGTATTGAAAAAAAGTTGGAATTACCAAGATTAAAGTTGGAAATTCCGACTTTTAAAGTTGGAAATTCCGACTTTTAAAGTTGGAAATTCCGACTTTTAAAGTTGGAAATTCCGACTTTAAAGTTGGAAATTCCAAGATTAAAGTTGGAAATTCCAAGATTAAAGTTGGAAATTCCGACTTTAAAGATGGAAATTCCAAGATTAAAGTTGGAAATTCCGACTTTAAGGTTGGAAATTCCAAGATTAAAGTTGGAAATTCCAAGATTAAAGATGGAAATTCCAAGATAAAAGTTGGAAATTCCGACTTTTAAGTTGGAAATTCCAAGATTAAAGTTGGAAATTCCGACTTTAAAGTTGGAAATTCCGAGATTAAGGTTGGAAATTCCGAGATTCAAGTTGGAAATTCCAAGATTAAAGTTGGAAATTCCAAGATTAAAGTTGGAAATTCCGAGATTAAAGTTGGAAATTCCGAGATTAAAGTTGGAAATTCCAAGATTAAAGTTGGAAATTCCAAGATTAAAGTTGGAAATTCCAAGATAAAAGTTGGAAATTCCGACTTTGAAGTTGGAAATTCCAAGATTAAAGTTGGAAATTCCAAGATTAAAGTTGGAAATTCCAAGATTATAGTTGGAAATTCCAAGATTAAAGTTGGAAATTCAGAAAATAAAAAATATATAATTGGCACTTATACGCTTCCGTAGTGTTTAACTGATTCTACCGCAAAAGTTGGGCACAGATCGAGCTTTGATATTTTTTTCTATTTCGACACATTCTCTCTCTCTCTCTCTCTCTTTTCTTCCTTTCAGAGGAGGGGGGGGTAATTTTGATGTTTTGGTTTGGGTTTTTTTTGGGGGGGGGTCGTTTTTGGGATTTCTTATCTATTATATTTAGGGCGGGGGTTATAGAGAATCTTCTCTATTAGGTGTTTTTATATTTTCATCTATAATTCAAGAAATGCATTTAGGACTAAGAGAAAAGTTTTATTATAACAGATGTTATTTTAAGGGCAAATGCACCTTCTTAGGGGGTTAATCGATCAATAATGATGAGTAATGAATCAACAGTTAAAAGATAAGTAGGTAAAATGTTTCCCTATGAAGATATGTATAATTCATAAATTTTCCAAACTAGACTGAGGTTCCAAGGTGTTAGATATCACTCTTGTTTTTGTAGAATATATTTCACCAGTATTTTTTCCGGGAAACACTAAAATTTGATATTTGTTCGTGAAATATTTTAAAAACAAAAAAAAAAACATCTTCGCTGGTATCTCGACTCAACACTCGTCGTTTGAGCTATATTACTATGTTTGGTTTCTTTTAGTTTCGGTCTCAATCATTTACATTTTGTACCTTCAATATTTTTTTTTCATATAAAAGTACGAAATGACTTACAATTTAAAAACGGCAACACATCTTGATAACAAAGACGAGATCTCCAACCAAAAGACTCGAAGCACAACAAAAAAAAATTATAAAAAAAAAGAATTCTTGGTATTTTATTTCAGTGGTGCCACCTACAATTTATCAAATGAAAAAAAAAATGATATAAAAAATAGTTATGATACAATCAATTAAGTATATTTCAGAATATAGTCCTGTTTTTTTTTCCTGGAAAACTTTACGAAACAAAACTCTCATTAATGCCTAAGTAAGGAATTACTTCATATCTATGATCTCATTAATTTGCAATCTGTCAAAATTAGGGAGCTATGTGCAATTGTACGAATTCGACTGTGTCACAGGTACAATGTAACGGGGACATGTGCACTGAAAACAAACAAAAAAGGAAAAAACAAAACAAAACGGGAGTTCAGTTATTCTGTAAGACTCCTCCCTCTATTTGAATTACTTACAATACTTCATATGGACGAGTCTAGATCTTTTTCACGACGGAATTAACATGCCGGGGGGATTTCAATTTCCTTACTTTTACACAAGAGTCCGGTTTGGCAACTTTTCTCTTCTGATTCTATATCTTTTTTTTCAATACGAGTTACATATTTATTGACCTGTTGAAAACGATTCCTTTCATAATATTGTCAAATTGATATTGAAATATATATTCTATAGTACCAATTTTATTGTACTAGACACGTGTTTCGGATATTGAATCTGATCCTCGTCATAATATTTTAAATTGATACAATGAAGTCTGACTGACAATTTGACAGCTAATCTAACTAATATTTCAAATATAGATATTGATAATATAATAAATAACGACCCAAACGAATCAGCCAATCGAATCACAGATAAAATTCTTGAAATCGCTTCATGTCGCATCCCAAACAAAATAGTCACTATACGCAAATCTGATTATCCATGGATAAACTCCAATATAAGAAAAGAAATAAGGAAACGAAAAAGAGCACACAAACGCGCAAAATGCACAAATTTACCCGAAGATTGGTCGAAATTCAGACGTAAACGAAATGAAGTAATAAATCTAACACGTAAAACTGAACAGAAATACATGCAAGGTCTCGTAGACAAAATTCATGATAACAATACTGAAAGTCGTCAATGGTGGAAAACAGTAAACACATTGACTAACTCTAATAAAACAAACGTCTCCATTCCACCACTTAATATAGATAATACCGATCTTTACGTTGAAAATGATAAAGCCAAAACTGAGTTATTTAATACGTACTTTCTCTCCCAGCAAACAATTGACGATGATAACACGACATTACCTGACGTCACGACTCCTCCTTTCAGCCTCTGTGACATAACTATTGACGAAACTGACGTGACTGACGTTTTGTCTAACCTCAATATTTCAAAAGCAACAGGACCTGACACAGTTCATCCTATACTTCTCAGAAACGCTTCTCGTGAACTCTCTCCTTTACTCACTAAACTCTTTAACTTATCTCTTCAAACTTGCATCTTTCCCGAATCATGGAAACATGCAAACGTAAGCCCAATTTTCAAAAAAGATAATTCATCCCAAGTGAAAAACTATAGACCCATCTCTTTACTTAGCATCATTGGTAAAGTAATGGAGCGTTGTGTCTTCAAACATTTATATAATTATAACACATCTTCAGTCAGGATTTAGGCCTAACGATTCAACTATTAATCAACTCTTAGACTTATCGAATGAATTTGGTAGGGCTTTAGACCAGGGGAAAGAAATTAGGGTAGTTTTTTGTGATATTAGTAAAGCTTTCGATCGTGTTTGGCATAAAGGGCTCATTCATAAATTACAGTCGATTGGGATAAATGATGAAATTCTAAATTGGTTCTCAAATTATCTGTCTTGTAGAAAACAACGCGTCGTTATAAACGGGGAGGTATCAGGGTGGGGTGACATTAAAGCTGGGGTTCCACAGGGTTCTATTTTAGGTCCGGTACTATTTCTAATTTATATTAATGATATTGTTAAAGAAATTAACACAAACATTCGATTATTTGCAGACGACACCAGCTTGTACATCATTGTTGACGATCCTTTACATTCTGCCGAAATTCTAAATTCAGATCTTGAAAAAATCCATCACTGGTCCCGACAATGGTTAGTTGACTTCAACCCTAACAAAACTGTATCACTTCTCATTTCTAATAAACAACACTCTCCTTTTCATCCTGCTCTATACATGAATGACACTGTAATTAAAGAAGTAGAGCATCATAAGCATTTAGGCATCACTTTTACTTCAGATCTTTCCTGGGATACTCATATTGATTCCATAGCTAAAAAGGCATCTAAAAAACTTCACATTCTTCGGAAATTGCGATTCGTTTTAGACAGACTCTCACTCCAAAAAATATACTTCTCATTCATTCGGCCGGTTTTGGAATACGCGGATATAATTTGGGACGGGTGCACACAAAATTCAAAAAACAGGTTAGAACGATTACATATCGAGGCTGCTCGAATTGTTACCGGGGCAACTAAATTGGCAAGTAATACATCGGTTTTAAAAGAAGCGGGTTGGGAAACTCTTCAGACACGTAGATTAAAACATAAACTTATTAAATTCCACAGTATGTACCACTGCTCTACTCCTTTATATCTCTCTGACCTTGTACCTCAACAAACTTACGACATACATGGACGTGACACACGGAATAGACATAACCTATACCCAATAAACTGTAGAACTCAGAAATATCAAAATTCCTTTTTACCATCCACTGTATCTTCCTGGAATAATATCCCAGTTGAGATTCGCAATAACCCATCTGTTAGTCACTTTAAGCATTTTCTCAATGACTCCGATTACCATGTACCTTCTTATTTTTTCTCCGGCTCTCGTCTAGGTCAAATCTACCATAGTCGTCTTCGAACAGAAAGCAGTTCCCTTAAGTCTCATCTCTTTATGCGAAACATCGTAAACAGTGCAACATGTGCTTGTGGAGCACTGGAAACTACAAAGCATTTTCTACTTGATTGCCCTCTTTTCCATTCTATTCGTACATCGACAATTGAAACCTTACCACGCAAATCTGTCGAATTCCTATTGTATGGTGATATCATGTTACCGAATCACGAAAATTCCCATGTCTTCTCAATAGTGCAAGAATTTCTTATCAAAAGTAAACGATTCGCCACCTAAAATATTACAATTCTAGTAAAAGGATGCACATCTTCTTTCTCTTTCCTTCCTGCTGTCCTATGTTAAAATAACACTTTTTCTTACATTATTATTACTATCTTAAATTACTTCATCATTATCAATTAACTCTCACTCCCTTTTCCATTTTTAATATTTATTATCACTTTGCACTCCAATCAAATCTACCCGTGCATGATACACATACATTGCAATTTGAACTCATAGGAGATGGATTTATATAAGTATAACTACTTGTTTCCAAATCCTAGATATATTATACAGATTACTGATGTATTGTAATTTCCTTTTGAATAAATACAGTTTAAACAAGCTAATCTTAAATGATGCTATTGAATTTGAAGACGTTTAACATCTGATTTTTTTTTTTTAATTCTTTAACAAGAAGATCAAATTACAGATTTAAAAAGTATCCATTTTATTAGGGATAAACCATTTGATTTTATGGGGGGAGACTTTGCAAAAACATTTCGGATCGAAACTTCAGAGAAAAAAAAATTCCGGATCATGAAATTGCCCCTCCCCCTCTCTTCCGACCTTTCGACATGTCCAGTAAACTTTTTCGTGTGCCATAAACTAAGTACAAATGAAAATGAAACAAACTTTATGCAATTTGGAGTTAAATAATCAAATTCAAAAGTCATTAGCACCATATAGCCTGACTCCGTTGAGTATCATTTAAGTAAATAGATTATAGGTATCATATGCCTTCCAAAAAATTAAAATGAAGTGATATGGGCCGGAAAATTACGCTGAATTATTTAAACTTTAGAGTAATTTGCGACATTTGAAAAAAAAGAATAATCTGGCCCAAAGGGCCGGCGAAAAAAAGTTCCTGCTCTTAAAATGGCTGAAAAAAATTCCGGCTGGCAAAAGTCTTCCTGCCATCCCCCCCCCCCTCATAAAAATCAAATGGTTGCTCCCTTAGCTTGTACATAAAAAAAAAATATTTCGTTGAAATTCAAATCTGAATCATGTAACTTAGGCAATACCAAATTAATTAAATGTTCCCCGGGATTTCCAGCACCATATTCTCAATCTTTAAAAAAAGAGTATATTTTAAAAATAATTTGTGCGCCCGCATCCTTAAAAAAAATGGCGCAATAACTTTTTAGGGTCGGTTCTGATTGTATTTCAAGCCTCTAGAAGACTCAGATTGCGTTAATTTCCACGAAGACACGTCACACCCTACTGCATAATCATTTCTCCGAAGTACATTTACATATATTACAATAACAATTCGGTGAATGATTGTGAACTGTTGTGCCTTAGTGGGTCTATCTGCCTATTTTTTTTTTTCTACCTTTACTCTGGAGG
Organism: Pinctada imbricata; assembly: GCA_033119305.1. Classification (NCBI taxonomy): domain Eukaryota; kingdom Metazoa; phylum Mollusca; class Bivalvia; order Pterioida; family Pteriidae; genus Pinctada; species Pinctada imbricata. Next base: position 85,441,327 of record VSWD01000005.1, on the reverse strand, counting down.
GGGTGGCAGCTTTTTTTTGGGGGGGGGGGGGGTCATCACCTTTTTTTTCTTATTTTGCACAGAGAATTCATTCACACATTCATTTTATTGATGTAAGTATATACAAACAAAGGCAGGTCTCCAAAGTACTGTGTATTCTTTATTACCCAAATATAGTTCTTTTGTTAGATATATCGCATTGGGGTCCTCTAAATCTTTTAGTTTAATCCCTGTCACACTAGGCGTTCGGCACCTTGAGGGATCGAAACGTATGACGTTGTAATTCCGTACGGAGGTTTTGATAGACATCGCAGTAGGGCAATGCATAATAAGTAAGTCCGTATTGCTTATATATCTGAAAAGTCTGATTATAGTTTTTGCAAACACTTCGAGAGTTAGTCAAAAGGACTGATTTTTTTCTTAAAATTAAACTTTATTTATTTTACAACGTTTAATAAACAAGTTACACAAGTTATATTAATGCCTGACGTTGGCTCAGATGTTGACGTGAGGGGGTCCAAGGAGCAGGAGGAAACCGGAGTACCCGGAGAAAACCCCCCTGAAGAGGCCTGAGTGGGGGGTCACCTACCCCCCCCCCCCCCCCCCCCCCCCACATAAGACCCTTCGTCGAATCTGGGATTCGAACCCAGGATCTCACTGCCCTTACCCGGCCTTTAATCATCAGGCTACCAAAAGGACTGATAGGTCAAGAACGTTTCTGTCATCGACATACTATTGAAGTGTTTGCAAAATCTATGAACTTTTTATATACCTAGACGATATATTGATTTATTAGGCATTGCCCTACTGCAACGGTACATCAGTTTTGTATTAAAAGTTTAATTTAGAAAATGAAAAAAAATAGAAAAAAAAACTATGGAAAGAATCACAACAACATACGTTTCGATCCAACGCGGTGCTCCGGGCGTTCTAGAAAAAAATGAAGAACGGCATGGGAGCGCAGTGGAATCGCAAGTACCGCCATGAGACCGCCGTGGCAGCGCAGTGACATCGCAATGAGCTCCGTGGGATCGCATAAGACGCCGTACCATGGCGTTAGTTTTGAGCACCCACAAAAAAGTCGCCATGTAGGGGTCGCCGTGGTAGCGCAGTAATGCCACGGTAGCAGTTCAGTGAGGTCTCCCACAACGCAGTGAGAGCACCAAAAGATCGCAGTAGAAACGCAAGGAAGGTATGTTTGAGACTATGTATGTACACTTCGACTCTACTGTGTTTCCACGGCGACCCTACGGCGTTCTATAAGATTGCACTGCGTCCTTACCGCGTGTTCACTGCTACTACGCATCAACTGCACCTATCTCATTTTGAAATTAAGGCTGAGTGCAGCGAGAGAGTCGTGAGAACGCGGCTGTAGCTCCTTTGAAAATTTTACCCTTTTTCCTACGATCCCACTTTGCCCTGAGAAATAGAACGCCATGATAGCGCGGCCCTATTTTGACAGGGGCTTAAAAATTGCACCATTATATGTGTGTATCTAGAGGGTTATTTGAATGGTTTGATCTCTCCTTCCAATCTGAATTTGCCGAAATCGCTTGTTTTACCGATTATATCGTATTTTTATGACACAAAGATTAAAAATATCGATTTGATTTACCTGGATTGTGTAAAATGTGAGGATATGGGTATAGAGCGATAACTCTGGGTAGATACTGAAATTTCTTTCTTTTTTTTTTTTTTTTTTTTTGCAACGAATTCCCGAGAAATCAGTCTTATTTTTATTGAATGAGAAAATACCTGCATGTATCACAAATAAAGTTATTATTTTTCATGAAATGCATATAACAATCATGTCAGTAAATCATTATTTCAAAATCACAAATCACATTCATCAGGTTTTTTTATGATAGAAGAACAAGAATAGAGAAAGAGGAAAAGAGAAGAGAGGAAGAAAGACAATGAGATTGTATTTGATAATTTCATGTGATTTCCTAGCAGGAAAAAATTAAATACATATGGGTAATATGTGTAAAGAGTCGTAGAAATATAATGAGAAATATGCAGTGAGATTGATATAAACCCATACAAAAAGAAATGTACTTACGTGTTGGCAATGAAGAGCTTGTATTATTAATTTATAGCGAGCGAAGCTCGCCCTTATGGTAACGCGTATACACATATCTTATTGAGAAAATATGCTGAATCAAAGAATGAGAATGTACTACTATGCTTTCAAAAACTTTCGTCCCCTCGCAGACAGAGTTGCTGCGGAGATGCTGGATATTGCCATTTAAATTTTTTTTTTCGACTCCAAGTAGACGTATTTTTGTTTATAAGTTAAATTTATTGAAAATATTTTTCGTAAATCAGGTAACGATAAAGCATCAACAAGGCGGCGTAACCACGGGAAATCCGACATTTCCGGTTTTAAACGAGACGTTTCGCTCTAATTGCTTTTCTCGTCTCGGGTGGTTTCGTACTGTCAGAAGTCGGAATATGTTTGTTTTTTTTTTTCTTTTGTTCTTAAGTAATTTATTTTCAGCTAGCCTAAACATTATTCTTACAAAATAAAAAATGAATTATAAAGAACCATATTTTTAAAGAACTATATTTTTAAGCCCCCCCCCCTTAAAATGTTCATCTGCTGGTCTAGATCAAGTTTACAAATGCTTCCGTGTTTCCACTCGCTTTATACTACCTTTTTTGGCAATTATAAATAGAAAGTTTTGTAAGATAAGATAAACCATCATAGTCAAAATAAAAAAGAAAGATCTTTTTTTTATTTTATATATTATAATCATATCTATTTTCTCTCCGCTCGCACAAAAAGGCTTTGCCTTGATTCATATTAAATATATGATATTGGATGAGGCTTTAATTGAGTAGACCAGAAGACTCTGGGCTCTGGGAAAAATCGTAATGCATCCATACTTACATACAAAATAAAGATATTAAACGCATAAAACTATGACAAAAATAAATGATGTATGATACTCTAAACAGATCTAATATTATAATGATAATCAAAGGTTATATTTTAAACAATATCAGGTGATCTTAATGGGAATATACAAGTTGTTAGTATCCTAGATAATTAGATATATCATTAATACCATCAATATAAACATACTATGCTAATAACAAATAATCACCTTTGTTTATCTTTGTTTTATCATGTTTATATTATCTCCCTAATGATGCACTCAAACATTATACTATTTTATGTACACTCTATCAAGTACCATTCTGTAAAGTAGCCTCTCGGCCTTTAGGCGGATTCATAGTAGGGATAATCACGCCTCGTACTAATTTCAGCCAACGAAGCCGCAGTATAACGGTCACGTGTTGTTCTACTTTGACGTAGAAGTTGGCAACTAATTTTTCAAACGTCAAAAATTACATCTATATAGATGGTTCTCTGCCAAATAAATTCATTATATAGCGTTTGTTCCCGTCGTACTTAAGGTAGAGCATCCCTCAGGTCAGAATTCTGGAAATTTTTTGCCTGGATACCCTATTTTTTCTCTTCAGAATATTGTTCAGATTATCAAACTAATATGGTTTTGGTAGAAGAAACTTTTATAGTTACATTCATCACCTCTAAAAAGGGATTTTTCTTACTTTTCCCATAGGGTCCAATGTTAAAGTTCAGACTCCTTACGTTCACATGATAATCATGAAACCACAAATTTTATTTGGTTTGTATATCAGGTCTAGCACAAATTTCGAATATATGAAAATGAAAATATTGTAAAAGTTGAATTTTTGGAAATATCTGAGACCTGAGGGATGCTCTACCTTAAAGAAGGTGTGTAAATATATAAGGTTGGTATCGTCCTTGCAAAGCCAGATAAGAGCTTTTCGCTTCACCAAAACTTTAGCGGGTAGATTTTGGCATGTAATCAATTTTAAAGTAGGATAATAACTTTCTCCTTTAACCTTATCAAAGTTACGTTTTTGTTGTGTTTGACATGCAATCAATTTTTGAAGCAGAATATGAAGTTTTTTGCGTTACCCAAACTGCTCCATTGATTTTCTTTGTTTTTTGTCGCAATGCAATCGATTTTTTTTCAAACCAGGATAATAACTTTTTTCCTTTATTGCCTTACTCAAACTGTTGCGGGTTTTTAAAAATATTTTGCTATGCAATAAACTAAGTTTTATTAACGAAAGTGTCCGTACAAGCCAGGCTTTACTGTATCACGATAACGGTTTGTTTACCACTGTATAGTATGTTTATATTGGTGGTATTGATGATATATCTAATTATCTAGGATACTAAAGTACTAATAGGTTCTTAAGAAAACGGAAATTTACCTTTTATTTGTAAACGGCAAAAAATAATAACAAGAAAATTTAAATGGTAATGCAAAAGGAAAAACACTATTCAAAGAACTAGCTTTTTTAACCAAATAAGACATCATTTTTGGTGTACTCATAGGAAAATAGCAATATTTTACGCTCAGAAATTGTCCAACTCGTTTTTCTAAACAAGGGTCGCGTATGTTAAATAAAACGGCAATGCCTATTCATACAGGTAGATGTTCACTGTCACTGATCATTCAGGCATAAATCTATGTGTACAACTATGATTATGGCTATTGCATTGATCAAACTTGACCAGTGTAGGTTTTAATGACTTAGCGCATGGAAAAGTTGATTTACCGTGCTATTTTCATATGTGTAGAGGGGAAACGCAAAAATGATACAAAAATAAAATTTCAATTTCAAACAGTGCTCTATTAGTTGAATATTTTTCTCGATATTCATATGTGTCTATCTTAAAACGTTTTCACATAAAATCAAAATTTCTGTTTTCTTAACTGGCTGTTAGTACTTTAACAACTTGCATATTCCGTTGAGGACATGAAACGATCTGATATTGTTTATAATATAACCTTCAATTATAACTATTACATGTTTATTATTTATTCAAAGTATCATACGGAATTTATTTTTGTTAAATGCATATTATGCGTTACCTTTATTTTGGGTGGATGCAGGTCTTTTTTAAAAATCACTTCGTTGAAAAATGTTTTCAATATCATCATGTACCCAGAGTTATCGCTCTTTACCCATATCAGAAACACTCCACACAACGCGAAATTAAAAATAATAAGCAATTTCGGCAGTTTCAGATTGGAAGGGGAGGTCCCGACCATTCCAATACCCCTATTCAAAAAGTCATTTTCAATGCAGATGTCCCAATTACATTGTACCTGTGACACAGTAGAATTCGTAATTGCACATAGCTCCCTAATTTTGACTATGAAGTAATTCTTTATACTAAGGCATTAATGAGAGTTTTGTAGAAGTTTTAGTCTATCATATACTCTATGTTGTGAAATATACTTAATTTATTGTACCATGACTAATTTTTTTTATAATTTTCATTTGATAAGTCAGAACATGTCGCTTGAAATTGTCTATTAAGGTCCAAATCCAAATCTTTGCATGTAATTGTTTTTGGTAATGCCACCTATACAGACAGATCGAACTTAATGACGAGGGTTTTCAATTTCCGATTCTTATAAATACATTCGTTGCTTACACTTTATACCAGCTTTCTTCTGTCTGTTCCTGAAATTTGATTTCAGTGGCGCCACCTACATTTTGTTCCAGTTATAAATTGTCGTCTTTCTTCCAGTTACTTGTTTGCATGTTCGGGGGGAGGGGGTTGTCTTTCATGATCTGGTTGCAGTGAATTTTTGGCCCAATTTACCACGGAATATCGGTTCTTTGAAGCAAGATCATTGGTATAAGTTTTCCAAACGCGCCATCTGTGTTTATTTTGCTCGTAGTTTTCGTATAATCAGGCTGGACCCCCTCCCCTATTTCTATCTGTCTTTCTAGGCCAAAAGAAAACTTGAATATTTCTGTTTCCACTCGCCCTACCGACCCATTTTTGACAGTCATCTAACACATAGTTCTAAAAAGCTTGTAAGATTAGATAATCCGTGATAGTGTAAGATGCGAGAAATTAAAAATCAAATTTTTTTGTTTTAATCATATTTCATTTTTCTCTCCGCTTGCACTAGAAGGTTTTGTCTTGATTCATATTACTATTGTGATATTGATACTAACAACACATTTCCAAAATTGTTGTTGACGGAACGTCTGGAAGTTGTTTTTTTTTTAACTTTTTAAATTTAAACGAATAAGAATATTTCGTTTTTCTGTATTTATGGACCTTAAGCAATGGCGGATAAAGATTCTTTTAGGGGGTTAACCTAGGGGTCCAGCCAATTAAAGGGAGTGGTAAACCCTATAATTTTGAAAAAAAAACAATATACGTGAAACTAGGAAAGATGAGTAATTTAGCTAATTGTAGAGGGGGTTACTGACTCTCAACCTCCCTCCCCATCCGCTTTTGCAGAGAGGCGTGGTGGTGATGACAAGGGCCATCTTTTTGAAATTTGACAAAGTTGATTTTTCCCGATTTATCCGGGAAAGGGGGAGGGGCTATATTTCCTACTGCTCCTCATCAGGGGCGTATATAAAAAAATTATATACGTCCCTGTCCTCATGAATGTATTGATTTGCGAGTCTATGTGTATACATCGCGTAATGAATGCTAATCACAAACAATCATCTTAGTTTTATCATGTTTATATTATCTCCCTAATGATGCACTCAAACATTATAGGTATATTGTATCATGTACCATGCTCTACAGTAACTCTTCATCTTTTAGCGGATTGATGATAGGGGATATTTTGTCATTTATGTTCCTCTTTTGAGCTAAGATTAAATGCTGGATCTTGAATGAAGGTGTCCTGAAATTGTCAATATTGAAATATATGTACTAAAGTACCAATGTTATTGTACTAAAAAACACTTGTTCCGAATATTGAATCCTCGTCAGTAGTACTTAATGTCAAACAATTTGAATAAAGCCAAAGTGAATTTTCCTAGCGCAATTTACAATATAAACTTTTAATTTCCTCTTGCCAAAAATAAGCTGCTCCAAATTGAAAGTCTGAAATCGGATCTTGTGCAATTGTAAATTTGCAAAGCTATATATATATGATTTTGCGTTTTCTTTCGTTTTCAATTTTTTTATATATGATTTTGCGTTTTCTTTCGTTTTCAATTTTTTTTTGGGGGGGGGGGGTTAGTTTTTTTATGCCGTGCAATACATTTTTGAAGCAGGGTAATATTAAGACCTTTTTGCTTTACACAAAACTGTTACTTTTTAAAGTACTCCTTTTTTTAATTTTGTTTGTATAATGAAAGTGTTCGTACAAGACAGGCTGTGCTGTACCACGATCACGGTTTGTTTACCACATAATTACGTGTTGTATACACATAGGCTCGCGAATCAATACATCAAGATCTTTAACCTTTGGGAAGAGCAGCAGGAAACATGCCCCCCCCCCCCCCCCCTCATACCGATAAATCGAGAAAAATCAATTTTGTCAAACTTCAGAAAGAGGGGCCCTGGACATCCAGACCACACTTCTCTGCAAGAGCGGATGGGGAGTGGGTTGAGAGTCAGTAACGCACACCCACCCCCTAGAATTAGCTAAAATGCTTATCTCTCCTAGTTTTGCGAATTTTTTTTTTCAAAATTATAGGCTATATCCCTCCCTCTGATGGGATGGATCCCTCAACCCCTGAAAAAAAAAAGATCCGCCACTGCTTTACGTCCATTAATGCAGAAAAACGACGTGTTCCGATACGATTAAATAAAAAGTTGATAAAAAATAAACAACTAGAAAACTGTCAACAACATTTTTCGAAATGTGTTGTATCAATTATATAACGATAGTAATATGAATCAAGAAAAAAAAACCTTTTAGTGCAAGCGGAGAGAAAAATAAAATATGATTAAAACCAAAAAAAAATATTTTTCATTTTCTCGAATTAAACACTACGATGGTTTATCTGACCTTGCAAACTTTGTATTAATTGGAAAGGAAGGGCGAGTGGAAATAGAAATATTCAAGTCTTCTTTTGGCCATGACCGGCAGATGAAATTAGCGGAGGGGGTCTAGTCTGATTTAAAGAAAACTACGAGCAAAAAAAGAGGTGGTGCGTTTTGAAAACTTATACAAACGATCTTCTTTTGGCAATGACCGGCAGATGAAAATAGGGGGAGGGGGTCTAGTCTGATATAAAGAAAACTACGAGTAAATAAAAGGTGGTGCGTTTTGAAAACTTACACGAACGATTTAGTTTCGAAGAACTCAGTAGACAGCACAGAAGACTTGCTTGACCTTGTCAAACTAGGTTTAAAATGGGAATTGACCTCAAATTGAACGTATATTTACTACAGGTGAATTTTTTATTTCATGCCATTTTAATTTTTTAAGAATAATGGTTTAGTAAACTTAAATGAAAATAAATTACTTATCGCATGTCGACAAAAAAAGAAAAATCTATTAAATTATCGTACGAAATCACACGGGACGGAAAAGCAACTGAAGTGAACTATCCCGTTTAGCATCACGTGGCAAATCTGACGGAAATGGCGGTTTTTAAAGTTCGCATTAACGACTGGATGTTCATGCTATTTTGTAAACGATTTACCAAAAATTATGTCAAAAAATTTAACTTGTAAACAAACAAAATAGTACATGTATAGCATATACGTACACTGGAATGTCGAAATACGATGTAAAATGATAACATCCAACAGTCATCTCCGCAGCGAGGACGAAAGCTTTTGAACGCATAGTACATGCACACTCAGTGTAGTACCTGCGCGTTGCCGTAAGCTCGCAAAGGCCTCTTCCTTTTGCAGCGAACTCTGCTCGCATATTATCATGATAGCAGTTAAAACTTGTTCCCCGTGACATGATGTTTAAAGTGTTATAATTACTTCTTTCTTGCTCTGACTCCTTAAAGAAGCTTTGTTTTGACACTTTATTAATTTAACATCATGTATATTAATTTGATATTTCTGAAACTTGTCCTTTCAAGCAAAAAAATATCATCAAAATTAAAGGAGGTTAACATCTTACATGTAGCACTATCCCTCCGATGCTATTTTGATTTAGATATGCTACTGAATCGATACTACACAAAATTTGGAGCCGCGCGCACTGTGCAAAGTTAATGCACAAAATTAAATCCTGAAAATGAAACCAGAGAAATATATTTGGCTGTGTCAGAAAATCACTTCGGCATTTTTAAAATTACTAAAATTGCATTAAAATTCTTCGGGAGGTTAAGGCGTTTGAACACTTCACTTCTTAATTCACTGCGGGGTACTTCAAGCATAGAGCTAGCTGGACGATTTTATTTAAGAAATAAAAAATGACAAGCCGGGCTCTATTGTCTCATAATGCCCGAGCGTCCTAAGCGCATCACATTTATTACCGAGCCGCGTGAGCGGCGAGGTGATAAATGTGATTGGCTGAGGACGCGAGGGCATCATATGAGACAATGGAGCCCGGCTTGTCATTTTTTATCTCTATTCTAATGATGACCAAACTTAGACCTTTTGATGAACAATGAAACACAGACGACAAAATCGATTCTTGGTAAAAACCAGTTCCTGCCGGTTTATCTGCTTTCAGAAAATGGGTAGGCGTGGCTTATCGCTATAGGGCCTATATTGGAGAATAGAGCCCGGCTCGCGTCTGTTGTCTTAATAGGGAAAAAGAATCAAGTCATATTAGAATTAAGATTTATGTATAGTTTTCTTAATAAACGTAAATCAACTCTTTTTTTTAATCAGTATATAACATACAACCTCTACCGATCAGACTGTGTGCGTTGTCGCATATTTTAATTATAGTGGCGCCACCAACAATGAATAAATTCGACTGTGTATCGTGTCTGTTTATTGAATATTCCATATAAAGCAGGGGTCTGCGTATTCAATTCAACGTAAATTCTGATATGAATGAGACTTCATTTTTTATTTTATTTTTTTTTTTTTTTACTTAATTAAAATCATGTCAAATAAACATCTACTACGATGGTTTAATTTTTGTTTGCATTTTTGTTTGTTTGTTTATTTATTTATTTTTTGTATTATTTTTTGATCATTTGGTTTTTTTGGTTTTTTTTTTTTTTTTCGCTTTTATATTTTGTTCGGTCTTTTTTCTATTAGAAGTTAATTTCGCTTTCTGACCTGAAAACTGTACTTTCCTGTACAAGAAAATTTTGAACCTCATACCACTTGGCCTTTCGGATATTCTTTATTAACTTAAACACTTATTTGGCGAATCTGGTCACAACAAATACATTAACAATAGAAGTGGCGACTTTTCTAACACGGGTTCACAGTACGCATTCTTCAATATTTTCTTTCGTGAAAATGGTGATTTTTCTGCCCTTTCTTCGTTGAGAAGGTTATGTGACTGTCAATATAATGAAAATTATCATTACATGTCGTATTGTCTGAAGATAACACATTTTATTCGTAAAACTTAGGCGAGAAAGGTATTATTTTTGCATAAAATACAGTATATGCAATTAGTTGCAACGTGTAACAGTATGACACACTGCAACTCGCTCGGATCGTAAAATCGCGTCGTGTAACAAGGCATTTCAGAAAAAAATATCAAGGAATAGCAAGAACAAATATTTATTTCTATATGAATAATAAAAACTGGCCACATCAATGATAATTATGATGTTTCTGATGTCTGGTCATTCGGACGCGGCTTTCCGTCGGTCGCCACCGTAACGGCTTTGCGGTGACGTTATCTATGAAGTATCATAGAATCTTCATCTAACCGACGTCGAGCGCGGATCTAGAAGGGGTTCGTTGGTCAGGAACCCCCCCCCCCCCTCGTAATATTTATTTTAAAAAAAACCAGACTTTTATTGTTTCAAAACCCCGGGACGGCTTGGAACCCCCCCCCCCCCCCTTTCCAATCTTTTTTTTTTTTTTTTTTACCAGATCCGCCCATGTGTTAATATAACCGGCATATCTCAAATCCTCCATAAATTTGATTATCTGTTGAAAGTGAAACTAAGGACGCCCTGACCATTTCTACGGCACCATTAGGTGAAATGCGACACGCCCACTTAAGGGAGTTATCTCCCTTTCTATCAGCTGATTAAGTGCGATAAGGTCAAATTCTTAGTCGCCACGATGATTCGTTAATGCGCGGTCGATTAGAGATTTTTCTCAGTAATTATTTGATTTGACAGTAACATGCTTTTCAAGAATTTCCATTACACATTGATCAACGTTTCTGATCTTTTTGATATCAAGATGACTGAAAAAAATATAATACAGATACTTTCGTTGTTTTCGTCAGTTTTAAAATGGCGTACTCCTGCCTCCTACAAATATATTTTCTCTAGGATACAACCTATTCACGAGAACATGCAACTTTACAGTTTTGAATTGATTTCTGTTTAATTCTAAAAAATAAAATGTGAATAATCTGATTAATAGAAATGCAGGTATTGATAATAGTTCAATTCTGCATATTAATCTATTTACATTCTACATACATTAGCATTACGAATAAAATAAGAATCAGCTATTTTATCAAAATTTTGCGACTGGATGTACATGTGCATGGACAAATGTACGTATGGGAACCCTGAACCGATATGCGTTTTTCTCCTTGATTTTTTGCGTTTTGCTTTTTGCTTTTTGTTCTTTGTTTTTTTTTTTTTTATGGAATATAGCCACTCTGTACGTCATCAATAACTGACCCAATCACATTCGTTGGCTGGCATATTTAGGCGTGAAAATGACATATCCCATACTTGAGTGAGTAAAATAGCGAAGCATCGCATACTTTTTCGGGTACCCGACTGATAGAGATAAAACAGTGAAAATATCTGTAAAAAAAGAAATAAAGATTTAATCAAATACATATATGTTAGATATGAGAAAGCGGGAAAATGAAGAGAAAACTAATGATGTACTTTTTCATAATATAAAACCCTCAGCATTCTCCGTAATCCTAATGTTATTTTCCGTGCGTGAAAGAACGCAAATATTAGTGAAAGAAGAAGGTTGTATCCAAATCTACCACGTTAACAAAATAAACACAATATCTTGTTGAAAATTCCCTTTCTTCCGCTTCAATGGGATCTACAGGGTGTACCTAAAGATAATGACGCAATAGTGACGGATATTGAGAAAAACTCCTCTCAAGCAATTCGCAAAGGCGGGGACGATCTTCAAAAAAAAAAGACTCTTGAAACAGCAATTATTTGTAGATCGAATTGCAAATTGCAAGCAATAAGGCAATAGGCAGCACAGGCTTGCAATATAGATTTCAAAGAGGAGAAAAGCGAAACTAAAATCAGACGCATGCGCAATCTTGAGATTATGTGTGACAAAAAAAAGACCTGTCGTCTCCCTCCCTTTTTCCTTTATTTCAGATGTCGGTTAAAACGGATGGAGAGAACTCGGATATCATGAGGGGCAGAAACAATAATTATATTCTCTGCTGGATGGAGCAAACTGAGATATAATATTATAACTCGGTGAATACAAAACAGTATGAGCTCTGCTAGGTGGAGCGATCTCGGTCATCATGAAGGCTATACTCGGGACATGCAAAATAGTATGAGCTCTGCTAGGTGGAGCGAACTCGGTAGACATGAAGGCCAGACTCGTTGCATGCAAAACAGTATGAGCTCTGCTAGGTGGAGCGAACTCGGTAGTCATGAAGGCCAGACTCGTTGCATACAAAACAGTATGAGCTCTGCTAGGTGGAGCGAGTATTAAGGAAGTGCGTACATAATCTGCTGGATAGAGCACGGATATGATAATCCGGAGCTAACAAAATAGTCAATATTGTATATAATATTATTAAAGCGAGCTTGGATATCAATAAGCATTTGAAATGGTTTGTTTGTGATCTGATAACTAAAGCTACGGAGTTAAGAGAAATATTTTTTTACCGTAGACAGATGACCTACGTGTATCATTTGTATGATAGATAAAACTCACAAATGTAATCATCATATCCTTGACTAGGCTCGCATGAAACATTTAGTTCGATTGAGTTTCTCTTAGTGATGAAGCAATTGTCAACGACAATCGATTATCAGTCATCAAAAGTCTTTCTTTTCCGATTATCGATTTCATTTTTTACAATCGATTGTTGCTATAAGGAAGGTACTTATGCTTGGGGTATATTACTTCCCCTTATTTTCAATGTTACATTAAATAATTTGTTGTTTTATCTGTGGAGACTGCATGTTTTACAACTTGCTTTTGGTAAAAATTTTACTCTATATTAAGTATAAAAATAAAGCCTGTCTTTTGTGGTGCATTTCTTTTGAAATATTGCTTTCCGATTTAAATCGATAATCGATCGGTATACCCTTTCCGATAATTAGCCGATTATCGATTCCAAATTCCTTCCGATTAGTCCGAAAAACCTGACCCAATCCCAGACTTTGACGGTTATTTGGACGGGGGGTGGGGGGGGGGGGGGGGGGCTCTAGGCTCACAGTCCAAATAACCGTCAAAGGCTGGGATTGGGTAAGGTTTTTCAGGAATATTGACAATAGAATTATTTTCATACACTTGTTTACGCATGCCTATTTCACATCTATTTTAGTACAATTCAACTTTCTATCTCAGTGTACCATTGTTTTAGAATAAATCAGTTCAGTTCAGAAAGCGGAAAGTAGAAGAAGGAAACTATAACATTAAAAAAAAGTTTCGAAATTCTTCATAATCCATTAAATAACTGATTTGACAACAATAATTTAGTACAACCCTGTAGTGGAACCTCAAAGAAAGAAGAAAATCCCATGGAAAGACAGTTGATTACACGGTTACTTGTGAACATAGTTTTGAGTTTCATATTCTTGTTTTGAAAACATATGTTGGAGCTCAGAATTTAGAAAAACATCTGTCCTACACTACTTCGCTCCGTCAATATTCGCCAAAATTTGTATTCGGTAATTATGTGAAAGGAAGTGTTCACCTAAAAACTTTAATATTATCATCCAGGGTTGACCAAATAACATTCAAAAAACTTACAAATGATGTTATTCTTTCTTACGAGCGGAAAAAATGGATTAAGGCGCTCCTAAGTTTTTATTTTCATTTTTTTTTTTCTGAAGAGCGAAACGTCACTGCTAAGTGCTAAATCGCAATTGAATTGAAAAGATGGAAAAAGAAATAAATAAATTATGTATATGTGGACAGTGATTGTGCATTATTTATTTATTAATTAATTTATTTATTTATTTATTCATTTATTTATCTATCTATATATTTATTTATTTAATCATTCATATATCCATTGATTGATTTATCCATTGACTCATTTATTGTCTATTTTTTATCTATTTCATTTATTTATCTACTTATTTATTCATTTGTTCAATTTTTGATTATTCTTCATTCATCATCTAATTATTATTTCTTAACGTCTATCTTGATTCAAAGTATCAGTTCCGTTCTGTATCTATTCATTTACCTTTAAAACATTGAAAATTGTCACAATTAACGCAAAGCGACTGAAAACGTATGAAAAAGAAGTACACTTTATGCTAAAAAAAATATCGTACTCCTTCAAGTTTTGGGAACTGTATATGAAAAAAATTAAAATATTACTTAATTTGCTACTATGCGTTTTCCTATGCCCTTCATTTCAAGTTCGGAATGTTTTCTTACATCGTTAATACGAATTCGTATAATGCAAATTTCTGAAATCTTGTAGATTGACAAATTTTTGCTCTTTGTTTCAAATCCCGACTTGCTTACACTAACAACAAAGCCATTTGGAAATCACTTCATCAACGGAACGTCCTACAAAAAGTAACTTACGTAAACCCATAATGATAATCCATAGAAATGCAAGCAAGGAACTAGAAAGTTGGGTGGGTGTCAGGACCCCCTGGCGTGTTTTAAAAAAAAATCGGACATTTCCTCAATTTTAAGTATATATTTTTTTCAAAAAATAGCATAGGACATCACCCCCTACTCGATTGACTGTACACTAAATCCCGACCCCCGGAAAAATTCTAGATTCGCCAATGAAAAATAATAATCCATAGAAATGTTTGTCTATGCGGCACATGTCAGACCCCGAGATTCTATTTTATCAAAATATTTGTCGACACCAAGAATATAAGCAAACTTTTTGAACCAAAACAGAGAAAAATGGCAAAAGCATCTTAACCGTTCTTTGCTTTCCCGACATCAAGGAAATTAATTACATCTTACACATTTTCTACTTGATTATTTTACCGTTGACTGATGTAATAGAGAATTTGTAATACGTTACGTAAACGATTCGCCATTCTGACTTTTCGCTCCTTGTATTTACTTGATACCATAAGTTTACCTTGATTGATCATTCAATACACATCATAGTAATCATAATATGAAATAGGAATAATCTGTTATACATGCATGTAACGCATCCATATATCAGAAACTTTATTCAGAAATGATAGATGCACCAAACTCAGTGGCGGGTCCAACGTCCCTTTTATCGGGGTGCGGGTCGGTCAAGGAGCGAATTTTGTCGATTTAAACTGAAAATGGGCCAAAATATAGGGGTTTGTGGAAACTTAATGGGTCAGTGCCGGGGGGGGGGGAGTTGAACGTTCCCCTCCCCCCCCCTTTCAATCCACCACTGACACTGATCATGCATCAATAATAGGTGTAAGTTCTGTCACTTCAAGGTCTAACTTGCATATATTTTTACAAAGACAAAGAAAAACTTTTGCTGTTTTAAGATGACATATCATTATATTTCTTATAACCTACATTTCAAACAAAGGGATTAAGAGTCAAAAAAAGATTAATCACTTTAAATTCATCCGCCAATTTGATAAATTATTTATAAGATTAAAATTATTCTATTGTCTAATAGAACCTTGCATAAACGACGGATCCGCAGTAAAAATTATCATACTTGCGTCGGTTTGTGAATGAAGTCTCTTCAGTGAATTCCCTCAACACAGTTAGTCATTATGCAGCCTTTCTTGACGTTTCTTTTCAGTGCCCAGTTTCAGAAAAGTTCTTTCGAAAAAAAAAATCAGGAATTTTCGTTACTTTCTCAATTAAATAAAAGGTTTTAATAAAAGGTTGTCTATTTATATTGTATTATGTTTTCTTATATCATTTTTACACGCTAAATTGTAATTTTTCTGGTTTGTTTTGGATTGTTTTCCTTAAATTGTGAATTTTTCTTTTTTTTTATAGAGTTTATACCCCTTAATTTTGATACTTTCTTTTATTATACATAATATATTAATATTTTTCTCTAAACTTTTACAAACAGGTTTATTGTTTTATAAATATGATTTATGAATCATTCAGATCGAGGACGCAACTACTGGTTTTTTTTTACTACTAGTATTTTTTGTACCAATTTTTTTTCTTTTCAACTAATTTTTACATGTACAATACTCAATGATTGAAACTCATCTGAATTAAAAAAAAAAGAATAGAAAAGAAAAAACATGCGTTAGTGTACATTGTACTAGCATACATGTATACTAAAATACTATTAATTTTGTTAAATTGACATTTTTTCTTTCATTTTTTGCTGATGGCTGTCTAATGTCAGAATTTGACCTGTCATTTACAAAGTACAAGCTGCCGCGTCCAAGAAGTAACAGACACCCTCACCCTGGGGAGTGCAAACCCCCATAGCATGTAGTACAAAGTCCCCATGGAACCCAATTACTTTGTTCCCCCTAGCCAAAAGAGGGGGATTGTTTTGAAATAATATACCATGAAAGCGCGCCAGGGAAAAAACCGACGAATGGGTAAATATAATAAATACGGAGATAACAGCAAGTCTATTTGACATGTCGATACAAATACACTTCGTGTAGGTAACAACTCGTGCCCACTGGTTTGCACGTGCGTGTTCGCGCATTTTCTCGGCGGACTGTATGCTTTCTTTGTCGATTTGTTGGTAAAACAAAGAGAGAATAAACAAACCAACAAAACTTTCATGTCGGCGATGGTTGAAATTTCTGGGATACTGTTATGAGTAAATAACGTCAAAAGGTTTCGTAAACATAGAAAAATATTTCAATACTTCATGTTGTTGCACTGCTCCATGGTTTAATTTTGACTAGTCATTCTACAGATAACGATATGTATATTTTGTATTCTTTGTCTACTAAGTGCGTTCACAAAGTATTTATTATACTTTTATAATTTGATATTTATTTAGTATGACTCTATTTACTTTGATTTTTTTTTTTTTGAGAAGGTCAGATTTAGAAAATATGCTGGGGAAAATCCTTTAAAAATCTTCTTCAGGAATCTATCAACGTATCAATTTATTGGTCTATTTAAGAATAAAAATTCAAGAAGAACTTTTTGATTCCTTCATAATAATTATATCAAAAAATCGAAATATCATTATTTTCATTCATTCATTTATACTAATTCATTAATTTGGTAATCCATTAATTAATTTATTCGTTCATTCACGGGTACTGTATGGTATGGTTTATTTGCAACCATTTATTTATTCCGTATACAGGATTAGTATTGGATTAATTCATCTTTATCTATTCATACTTTATTTTTCATTATCTTTTCTTCATCCCATATGACTAGCAATACGAATTCTGTTCTGCTTATCCTTTCACTTTTATTTCTAACATTTTCCTCTGATTTTGTCTCTCAAAAATACCTTCTTTTTATATTGTATTACATTCTCTTTCTCTATTTCTATCTTTTTGTATTCCATTTCTTCACATAATTATAATGTCTGAGAAGCTCACTTCGGAATCGAAAATTATATTTTTTTTTATCATTATTCATATGAATTTCTCTTTTGAAAAAAAAAAACCAAATTATACAGTTCAAGATAGATCTGCGCATTTTTGGTTACTGCTAGTATCCGAAACACGTGTCTGGTGAGTTAAACTTAGTTTGAAATTTTCTTGAAGAAGGTAAAGAATTGGAAAACTTTCGTATCAAAAATATCATTACTGGTTTAAAGGAATTTCATGAAAATTATCAGAACAAAGAATTTGCCCTTCATGACTTTGGGTCATTACAGATGAGATATTAAATACGAATATGAAAATGTAAAATATTACTTATATCTATCTTCTTTTTCTTTTGTTTTTTGTTATTTTTTTTTTTTTATATAAATAATTTTGTACATATCTATTTTAGTTGCATCTTACGAAAAAGTCCTTTAGAATAATTGTTTGGAACACTTATGCTCTCTCTCCTTTTTCTTCTTCTTTTTTTTTCTGTTTTATTTTTCTATTTCTAAGCAAATTAGTCTTCAGAATTTAATCTAAAATAACATAATTTGACGTCGTAAGCGACCCATGTCAATACAGAACGGCCGGACCGCCTGGCATGCGATTTTAGTTTGTTTCTAATTTCATGGCCGGTGAATGCGAGCGAAAAGTAAAGAAACTTTTGTTTTAACGATGTATCCATGTTCGCCCCGTGTCAGTGGCGTGGGTAAGAGATTACCACAGAGTGGGGGAGAAGCGTTGTTTATGTAAGCAAAATCAGTTTATTTTTTAGTGTGTCATTTTATTCTATGGCATGTGCTAATGCCGTAGAATTAGTTGAACGGACGAAGAATTATGTTTTCTCAATTCTTTTTTACTGTTTTTTGCTTTTGTTGTGTCATTTTAACATTTTGGCATTTGTTAACGCTTTAGGAAAGTCATTAAGCTTGGAGAATTGTCTTAAAACTTGTTTCCGATTTAAATGAAAAGAAAACAAAATATTTACGTAAAGATGTAAAATTGTACTTGATTTGGGTTACGAGTAGGAAGTCAAGAAACTATGTAAGAACTGAAGAAAAAACCAAGATGTGCTTGTGATACACTTTGTCCCAGTCAGCAGTCAGCAGTTTTGTGTGTAGGCTAAGTCAAACAGGATCAAGGTCAAGAATTCAACAGTCAAGCTTCAAACAGGGTCAATGTCAAGAATTCAACAGTCAAGCTTCAAACAGGGTCAAGGTCAAGAATTCAACAGTCAAGCTTCAAACAGGGTCAAGGTCAAGAATTCAACAGTCAAGCTTCAAACACGTTCAAGGTCAAGAATTCGAAACTTTGGCACCAAAATAAAAGTCTTGCAAATAGGAAATTTTAAAAGCCATATGTCGCTTCCCGTTCAAAAGTTATGCACAAAGGTAAAGTTTCAAACAGACAGACAGACAGATAGAAGGACACTGATCTTCGACACGGGGACATAACCAGAAAAAGAACAAAAGCAATGGAAAAAATATCAACAATAGTAAAAGTCAGTGGTTCTTTAGTTTGGGCGTTGACGATGTCATTTTGTTTTTAATAAACTACTCTGAAATGGACGGAAGTTAGTTTTTTTCCACGCATGCGTCAGATTTCAGCTCCGCGCTTCTTTATTGCAAGTCTGGGCCACTGATGTCCTTGATGGCAATTTGGGAATTAAGACATACTTCACCAAGTGCAAAATGAATGTTTTCTGAGTACTCTACAGAAGTCCAACACACCTTATAAGAGTGAATAGAGAAGATTTTAAGTCGGTGTTGGTATTCTTATCTTTATGTTAAATATCTATCTAGTTTTGTAATTCTTCGACTTTATTTGTGTTTGTCCTTTCTGTGTACATATCGGTGTTTTCGATGTTGTGGGTGCTTGCGGGTGGTGATGTTAGTGAAGACTACCCCCTTTTTTCTACCAAAAGTGGAAGTCGTATTACCATATCATTTCACACATTAAATTCTTTCTATTAAGTTTGTTACTTTTGTTAATGAATAAATGATTGAAGGATTTTCATAATGAACCGACATGCGTTTTGCTCTTTGCTTTTTGCGTTTTACTCTTTGCATTTTGGGGGGTTTTTTTTCTCAGTTTTTATCGAATACTGGTTCCGGGGATAGCCAGTCTGTACGTCATCAATAATTGACCAATCACATTCGTTGACTGACATATTTAGGCGTGAAAAGGACACAATATACAAATGTAGGAGAAGAATGTGTTTTCCGCTTTGCTTTTTGTGTTTAAAATTAGCTTTTTGTGTTTTGCTCTTTGCGCTTTGCTCTTTGCTGTTTCCATTTTGTTCTTTGCGTTTTGCTGTTTGCGTTTTGCCCTTTACGTTTTGTGCTAAAAAGTGTACACACAACTTTCCTTAAATACGGCTTATATACAGTGAATAATTAAACTGACAATTAATTTAAAAGAGGAAATGTGTGTCCGCTAATCACTTTTTTCACTCTTTAGTTATCCTTTTTTATGTCCCCGGAATCAAAGATTCGGGGGCATATATAGTTTTAAAGCAAAGAGCAAAACGCATGTCGGTCCAGGGTTTCCATATATATTTCTCCTTTCTTTAAATTAAATAGAAAACTTCGATAGGAGACAAAACATCGTGAATATTAGCTAACCAAAAGGAGGAATGAACCATTCACAATTATCGAAGAAGTTCAAAGAGATGGTTTGCCGGCAGGCGCGTAGCCAGAGTGTTTTTCAAGTGGATGCACTTTTTCAGACAGAGGATTTGGTAGCCATTATAAGGCCCGAAATGGGTTCAATGCGAAGTACTTGAGGGATTCGGGAGATTTTTATAGATTTCTAGGGGTCGTTTTCCTAATTGGAAATGACCCTTTGTATATTTTTGTATACAACTTTTCTTCTTTTTTTGTGGAAGTACTTTCGTACGCCTGGCTAAGCGCCTGGTGGGATTCACTGCGAAGAAGTACCGCAACTGAGCGTAGGTCTCTGATACGATGTAATATTAGGTATATTTCTATTTCATCACATGATACACCCGTTATGCAGTTTCAAATGTACATATCGCTCTGCTTGAATGCGATTGGTCAAGTTTGGAGCCTCATCACCTACACTGTGACAAGTGTGACCTTTAAGATATAGGTCGTATGTAAAATTAGGACGCAAATTCAATATCAGTGATGAAAATTGATGTTGCTGAAATAATTTTTGCATTAAAGCACTATAAACAAAATTGAAATATTGTTCTCTTTACGAACAGAACGTCTATAGATACGATGGTGAACTACTTCTCTTAGCGTTACGGTAGCAGACGACTTCTAGGTCATGGTGTGGTTCGCCTCTGGTTCTCAGAATCGTTGATTTCACGTTGGAAATAAACATTATTTGGCATAATTAGGCCATTTCTTTGTTATTTTTCGTTTTGCGTCCTCTTGCTGGTAGGTTTTGAGCCCAGTCATAAAACAAAACAAAAATTAAATTTATAAAATCTTCTGCAAATTAAATGTGTTATCTACAAAAATTAAAGAATAATTGTTTTATTTTCTATATTTCATGTAAAAATGTCAAAGTACTGCACCGATTCCAGACTTTGCGCTATCTATCATTCCTGTCTTAAATTAAATGAAACAATTTTCTGTCAGATTTTACATAGTCACATAATATGAAATTGCATACTGCAATCGTATGAAATGAAAATTCATTTTGAGATCCTATATTTATGTTACACTCCATGCATGATGTGGTATACAACTAGGAAGTAGGTTCTGTACGCTAGCTCACGCAGGTGTAGATATGTCATGTATCTAGTAGCTCGGCCCCAATGTCATCTCAGAATTCCCACAACCCGATGACAAGGTCAATTCTAAATCTACAATGACATTTGTGGACGGCCATGGTGGCAACACGATGTCAATGTAAGTTGCCGTCAGAAATAGTAATGGGTTTATACTGATAAGCTGAAAGATGCAGTGTGTCAACGACGGACTACGTCATCACCGCGCACCTGCTTGTGTATCATCATCATGAATGAATTATTATATTAAGTTCCATCCTGTTTTGAATATGTACGTCATTGATTGAAAAAAAGCCGAATCTGTAAACACCACCATTACCATCCTCTTGTCATGAATTCTTGAATACGACTTTCATGATAATATATGTACCGACACATTTTAGATAAAAAAGTAGCCATGCTTAAAACTTATCTTCAACTTAAAAAGCTTTTTCTACAAGTTATTCAGCGAAAAAACAGTGTAAGTATTTGTTAATTAAGACAGTGCCATCGTGTCTAGAACATTTCATATCAAACAAATCATCGGCATTCTCATGGGTACCAGTTTTGTCCTTTCCTTGCTTACTTATTGTACTCGTACGAAGATGAATGAAACTAATTCATTCTTATTCCTCTCAAGGTAATTTTGTTTATCATAATTTTAAAATAGTTGAAAAGAAATGAGCAGAATAGTTGTCACATAAGTATATAACAATAAAACAATCAACGAAGTCAAAACGGAAACTCGGTAGGATCATCCAGTGAACTCTCTAGTGTAGAGATTTAAAAATTTTGAGTCCCGCGTCTGTCCTTAAATCTTAGGTCAATGAAGCCCTAGAAAGAACTTCATTTTTTCTATTCTATAGCACAACACCGGTGGTCATTTGAACATTACAATCTTTAACAAACGTGACAGTTTAAATTTCAGCACCACCAGATTCCCTCTCTATATTGATTATCAACGGCAATGTATCCCTATTCAAGTGAGCACGGTATGCAAGAACATGATTTTCAAGTGACAGTGATTTTGCTCACATTATAGTGGTTTTGTTAATATTATAGTAATATGTACATTGATTTTGTTCACATTACAATGATTTTGTTTACATTACAGTGATTTTGCTCACATTACAATGACTGTGTTCACATAACAATAATTTTATCACATTACAATTATTTTGTTCACATTACAGTGAATTTGTTCACATTACAATGATTTTGTCCAGATTGCAGTGATTTTGTCCACATTATAATGATTTTGTTCACATAACAATGATTTTGTTAATATTACAATGATTTTGTTCACATTACAATGATTTTTGTTCACATTACAATGATTTTGTTCACATTACAGTAATTTTGTTCACATTACAGTTATTTTGTTCACATTACAGTGAGTTTGATCATATTACAATTATTTTGTTCACATTACAATGATTTTGTTCACATTACAATGATTTTGTTCACATTACAATGATTTTGTTCACATTACAATGACTGTGTTCACATTACAATGATTTTGTTCACATTACAATGATTTTGTTCACATTACAATGACTGTGTTCACATTACAATGATTTTATTCACATTACAATGATTTTGTTCACATTACAATGATTTTGTTCACAGAACAATGATTTTGTTCACATTACAGTGATTTTGTTCACATTACAGTTATCTTATTCACATAACAGTGAGTTTGTTCACATTACAATTATTTTGTTCACATTATGGTGAGTTTGTTCACATTACAGTGATTTTGCTCACATTACAGTGATATTGTTCACATTACAATGATTTTATTCACATTACATTGAGTTTGTTCACATTACAATGATTTTGTTCACATAACAATGATTTTGTTCACATTACAGTGATTTTGTTCACATTGCAGTGATTTTGTTCACATTACAGTAATTTTGTTCACATTATAATAATTTTGTTCACATTACAGTGATTTTGTTCACATTACAGTGATTTTGCTCTCATTGTTGGATTTTTTCATTGTACTGCAATTTTGTTCATACTGTCGTGTTTTTGTTCACATTAGTCATTTATGTTCACAATTATATATAACATTGATCATTACAGTGATTTTATTGCGAACAAAGGGACTTGCAAATATTGGATAATAGAGAGCGCCTTAGCACTTCACTGAGGAAGTCCTGTATTTGCAATACTAGTAAGCATGATGTACGAAATGTGACTGTCACACCTCGTTGTCCAAATTACCGGCACTATACATATATGTAGTTCTGGGCTAGACCAGTCTCGACAATCTAAAACAAAAACTTTCTAAAATAAGAGACCGCTTAGTTGATAAAAATTACAGAGCTATAGTGACGGACATTGCAAGCACACAGGATACACTACTCCTCCCGGACACCTGCTCTCAATAAAATTATAAGTGTAACAGTTACTTTAGAGGAAGGAGGGTTGTGCGCATTTAATTCGGATAACTACATCATTTGTTACTAACATGGCAGATGGTCGTCTGAAGTCCTCACCGGATGCCCATTGTTGTTAGTTTATGTGTAGTCTTTTGTGTTTAAAAATGTGTTCAATTTGATGACGTCTTTAGTATTTGGTCTTTCCTTTTCTCTTTGTTGTTGCTGTTGATGTTTGTTTGTTTGTGGTTTTATTTTTTATTTATTCATTTATTTTTTTTTCATTTGGTTTGTTTTGTTTTGTTTTGTTTGTTTGTTTGTTTTTGTTTTTGGTGCTTGTCAATTCTATGTTTTAAAATTTGGGAGTTTCGGATTTGTTGTTCAGTAGGACAATACTTTTGTTTCTGATTATACTTCTATGTACGGTGTTGCCAAAATCATTTTTTAAAAAATCAATTATCAATACTTACGATATCATTGTTATCAATGAACGTATGATAGTCTCTTCTTTCTACTCCTAACTGCGACAACCTTTCTCTGAAAGTTGTTCGGAGCTCTTAGATAAATGAGAACGTGATTTCTTTTAAGGACTGATTATTGCATATACCATTCATGCTTTTGATATTCATCAAGAATGACAGAGTTGATTTGTATAATATTTCGGAGTTTATTTGTTTCCAATCGCCCTTTGTCTTATTGTACATGCATGTAGTCTTCGTTACCTCACTTCAAAATGATATTTTTATAGATCATAATATGTAAGTCTGACGGATACCTCTGTTTACGTTATCTGGATAACCACAACATTTGACATTTTTGCGGGTTTTTTTTTTTTTAATTATTTTTCCTTGATACACGTGTGTGCGTTGGTCCTCATGATGTAATTACAGAGTTGATTTGTGTTTCCAAGAGCCATTTGTCTCACTGTAGCCCTCATTACCTCAATTAAAGATTTGCAAAAAGAAAATGTAAGTTTGACGATACCTCTCTGCAACTTGATAAATTGAAGAATTATGTGTACATTATCTGGCTAACCACACCATTTTGACATGCGACAATTTAATGTTTCTTTATTTTTTTTTAGATTTTTTTTTATTATTATTTGTTTGTTTTTTGTTTTTTTTAATTGTTTTTTTGTTTTGTTTAGTTTAGTTTTTTGTTTTTTGATTTTTGTTTTGTTTTGTTTTGTTTTGTTTTGTTGTGTTTTGTTGTGTTGTGTTGTGTTGTGTTGTGTTGTGTTGTGTTGTGGTGTGGTGTGGTGTGGTGTGGTGTGGTGTGGTGTTTTGTTTTGTTTTGTTTTGTTTTGTTTTGTTTTGTTTTGTTTTTTGTTTTGTTTTGTTTTGTTTTGTTTTGTTTTGTTTTTGTTTTTGTTTTTGTTTTTTGGGGTTTTTTTTGCTGGATATGAGCGTGTGTGTTTGTCCTTGTGATGTGTGTGGAGGTTTTGCAGTGTAGTATATTTTCATTACTTTTTTATAATGAGAAAAGGATCTACGTTCTTACTTCTTGTTATGTTTGATATGAGCCCTGTTTCCGGATAACTACACTGTGTACTCTGGAGTCAAGTTGCCAATATCAAGGAATCGCAAGTATTTTTATTGCCCAGATGATATAGACAGAATAATCGGGTTTATCAACCCCCCCCCCCCCCCCCCTTCCGCTTTCTCTTGCCAAAATAAGATCATTATATTTCCGACTGTTTTCTTTCTTTGATACCGCTCCTTTCAGGCCGAGCTGAGCTTCTCCTTGAAAAATGTCTAAGTGTGGCATACATTGCATGTTTGACTTTTGCGTTTACAAAAAAAAAAAAAATAATAAAGAAATAAATTACCCCAAATTGTCCAATAAATATAATCTATCAGTATCTATATAATCATAATCTTGGCATTATACAATTTAAGTTAGTATTTTCATACTTGTCTTCTTCAAGAATTAAACGTGCATGAAACAAAACATTTCAATACAATCATGTACTTGTAATAAATAAATATTCTAAAATTGCAATTTTCCGAGTAATTAATAATGCAATCAACTTTCAAGCATTTAAAATCCATCGGATTGTACGTTATTTTTCACTTTTCTTTCTTTGTTCCTTTTCCTTAGCACTCGTCTCGTGGCGTGGATTCTATCACATAGAGAATGTACAGGATCCGGTCGAGTTTCTTCAAAATGCCGGACTATTTTCAAACTTACTCCAAGCTGCTATCTATACCATATCTTCATCTGAAAAAAATTAAGAAAATTGTGATTGCAAATCATCTTTTTTTCGGATCTTTTTTTTTAGATAAAAAGGAAGATATATGCACATTTCAAGAAAAGAGAGCGACTATATTTTGGGTATAATTGCAGAATTTTTTTAATTTTAATATTTAAAAAAAATCATAACATACTGAAAGACAAAAAGGAGATCGCGAACATGACGACCATACATTGATCACGGCGGAGCTCACACACATGAGACAAGAAAAAGAGAACAGACAGACTGACAAAAGGAGAAAAAAATCGCATCGAATCTTTTAAACACTGAAAAACCCGGTGTCAAAACACAGAGTAGACAAGCATAACAAGTGACGCAAAAGGGGACAAAGATCACAAAGCATTAACTTATAGAAAAAAAAATCTGGAATTCCCATTAAAAAAACCAAACTCATTGTAGGTGGCGACACTGTATGTTTTGAAAATGTGTAGCATCATATCCCAGCCATTTTACTACGTCTTTCGGTTTATTTAGGACATAATTTTCACAGATTTTGGTCATATATATTACATTGTTTAGATTGAG
Organism: Pinctada imbricata; assembly: GCA_033119305.1. Taxonomy (NCBI): domain Eukaryota; kingdom Metazoa; phylum Mollusca; class Bivalvia; order Pterioida; family Pteriidae; genus Pinctada; species Pinctada imbricata. Next base: position 85,414,845 of record VSWD01000005.1, on the reverse strand, counting down.
GATCACTGACGAGGATTAAATAACCGAAACGTGCATGTCTGGTCCATGCTGTAAATTCATCTGCTCTAAAATGATGCTAATGAATTTGAAGACGATAAACATTCATAACTAAATCGGCTACTTGTGGAGATCATCTGATAATGATATTCATTTTCAGAATCATGCTTCAGACTTTGTTTTTTAATACATTTTGTATTTTGCATATTTTTGACAAAGGGAAGAAACCAAGCACTGCACACTACCATTGCATCGTAAAAATTAAATTGTGCGTTATTCGGTTTTCGTCACTTCGCCTACACAGGAGTACTACACCCGAGTGAGAACCTCCTGTAATAGACTCTAAGTTCCGTCAAGGTTCATAGACACTCTAGGTAATTCTTTCAGCATTCGTCTCCCCTTACAAAGCAAGATGCAAAACTCGTCTGTGATCAGTAGATAATGAGTTATCACCCCTTATTTTGATTAGCCCCTACATGATGTTATCTCCCGCGGGAGACCGGGAGAAGGCACATAAGTAAGGCTAATGAATTTCGCCGTACTTATGTTTACTTACAATGTTTGTTTGTTTTTGCCTTTTGTTTATATAGTTATCGTCAATGATGCAGAGTTTCTCATTAGGAAATACTTCTAGTTAAAGAAATGGGTAAAAGGGTGCGATTTGTGCCCCCTGATTTGATTACAATTCATCGGTGGAGAGACAAATTTTCAAAAATTCGCTTAAAAGAAGAATGGTTAAAGCATATTTTTTCTTTATTTTGTATACGTTCCATCGATTGTTTTAATCAACCAATAGATCTATTTCGGTTTTTTTTTTTTCATATTTCAACAGAATTTTCATTTCTATCGATTTCATTTACTTTGACCGACTGGTCGGGATTTTTTCCGTCATATATTTATTGAATTCCTTTTTCTTTTGATTTTCCCTACAATTCAGGTTTTTTTTATTTATTTATCATGAATTTCAAGAACGTGAATAAATGTACATATAAAGCTATTCATTGATTGATTTGGCTGCAGTCATTCTATATTCATCACGATGAATTTCTTATATTACATTTATCCCACTTGTAAAATGAAATCATCTTTATGTAATTTCATTCAATTTCTTTTAAATATTTATTTTTTCAGAAAGGTGTATGTTTTTTTTTGTAGAATCGGAATTTATATGTACAAATATATGTGAATGAAAAGCAGAATTACCTGAATTCACTTTAACACTTATATTTTGTTCCTTCTGACTAATTGGAAGCGAAAGAATTATTCAAAAAGGCATTCTCGAAAGCAGCAATAAATTGAATTCATTTTAAAACTCATATTTGTTTCCTTTGACTTATTGGAAGCGAAAGAATTATTCAAAAAGGCATTCTCGTACATCTATTTCGTAAAATAGTTGAAGTTTGTAAGTCTTCTTTTATTAAACGTAAACATCACGGTATACTTAAGGTTATTTATTTGATTTTTTCACTTTAATAAGAATTTATTTTTATTTCATTTCATTTTCAAATCAACAAAAAGAAAAAAAAAATGCCTGTAACTTAAGTTCTTATACAAAAAAATGCCATTTAGATTAATTTGTAGCTAACAAACAATATTTTCAGTAAGAATACTTTTCTCTTTACGTTATTCCGAACTTTTCCAGTTTTTCATGAAATCTGTTATTTGGTCATCGACCCAGAGACAATTTTAAATATACTAAAGATAGGCGAATTTAGGCCATTTATTTTAGAACAAAGGAGGGGCTCTCCAACAACACTAGGTTGCAGCACCCACAGCAAAACTCCTTTTTAGAAGTTTCACTTTGTGACCTTGCATTGCATTTATCTTTTATTCCAAATTATGAAAAACTTCAAAATATCGTACGAACAATTTCAGGGGTTTTTTTTTTTGTAGCATTCGTCATGAACAGATGTAGTAAGAGGGTAAAAGGGTTTTTTTTTCCCATTTAGATTATATTATTCATCTATACTAAATATAAATTCAGAAACAAATCATCGTGACTTTTAATTGTGAGAACAAAAGCTATTTTAAAAAAAATCTTGAAATATTCGCAAGTGGCTGCTGGTGACATTTGAGTCGGAATTTATTTATTTATTTATTTGTTTATTTATTTATCTATTTATTTATTTATTTTGTAAATAAGAAAAAAAATCAAGCTAATACCTTCAAAATTACAAAAGAACAATATTGGTTATATTCAAATACTTCATTTAACAAAATGCATCTGTGGCGATTTTCTTATTTCCGAAGTGAGGGTAAGCAGAGAATGTTTTTATCTGGCTTTGACCAGTAAACTAGTGTCATGTTTAGTATTTGGGCCGTACATTTGTGGGGAAAGCCAAAAATGAACATTTTCATTCTCATTTCTCACGTAGAAGGAACACCCTCGTATATATTTTCAATTTTAAAATGTTACATAAATTGAACATCTGTTCGGGGACCGTTCATTTCGCATGATCCAGTATCTGACTTTTGACTTATTGTCTTCGCTAAGCTCTGGAATTTGGTCAACCTTTACATCAGCATAATTTTGACGGGCTTGTCTGACACCTTCCCTTCCGTTTTTGGCAGGTGGGCGAAATGCTTTTAATACCTAAACACAGACCATTATAAGTTGTCGAAACTAATTACTGTACATGTCCACTCAGCTCACTTCAGAAATCGGAAAATCGCGATTTTTTTTTTTCTTTGCCTGCATTTTTTTTTAATAGTGTTTGATAGATTGTGCTACTTTACATTTAGAAGAACCAGAAATCAATTTCGATAGTGAGTTTTCATTTGTTAATTTTTCTAAGAAGACGGCGAAATTATGCATAGACACAGTGTTTATGTCATGAACTTGTAGCATGCGGATGATTGCACATAGATCAGTATTTAACTTTTATCAAAATTTGCGAGAAAAGTGGATCTGTTAGATAGTGTGCATCTTATGAGAAAAATCATGAAGATAAAGTTGACAAAATCTCGTTTGTTTGTTTTTTTTTTTTTTCATTTTCTTTCTGAAGTGGGTTGGGCGAACAGTAAATCATTGCATACTAACCTTTCCGTCCAGTAGGTGTAGTGCATGTGGTTTAGAGGTTCCGACTGTTGTCTGTAAGGGAAGGGAAACGAAGCTCCGTGGGGTGGGGGAGGGAGGGATCCGTAGTCGTTGAGTTGAGGGTATGTAGGCCCCGGGCTGGGTGACATCTGCATTGCTGACTGCACTGCAGCGTTGTAACCACACTGACTGGCCGGGACTCGCGCCTGGGTACATGACGCGTACCCACCAATTTGGTTCATAGCGGAAGCGACGTTGTGCGGCGACGTCTGCGCAAAAGCCTGTGCCCAGGGCGAATATTGCGAGTATTGCGAATATGCTGGCGGTGGTGAGAAATACGACTTCGTCAAGGAAAACTGGTTGTATGATCCGTAATTTCCGTCGGCAAATAATGGCTTAGGTAGCGATAAGGCCGCTCTGTACGGTCTGCGCATGCGTCGTCGTCGCCGGTAATTTCCTTTCTCGAACATGTCCTCAAAAGCCGGGTCTAAAGTCCAAAAATTGCCTTTGCGCTCTCCGCCTCCTTCTCTCGGCACTTTCACAAAACACTCATTTAAACTTAAGTTATGTCTTATACTATTTTGCCAGCCTTTCTTGTTTTTCTCGTAGTAGGGGAATTTATTTATGATATATTGATAAATACCACTGAGCGTCAATCTTTTTTCACCAGATTCCTTGATTGCCATGGCTATAAGTGCCACATAAGAATACGGCGGTTTCTGATCCGGATCTGAGTTTCTCAGATCTTCTTCCTCTTTGATACTCTCCTGACAGGTTTTGGACGAGCTTTTTGATGGATGCTCTGTTTTGATATCAGTTTCGCTCTTCACATTTTTCAATTTTGGATTCTGCGTGTTGCTGTCATCCTTTGGTTTTGCGCCCGAATTATTTTCAAGTCTGGCTGCGATTCCGAATTTTGACCCATACTTGCATGTAGATGAAAAGTCACTAGGGATAATTGATGGTTTCCAAATTTTACTGTCCAAAGGCTCATTTAGTCCGCTTTCTATTCCCTTCATCACAGAGCGAAAGTGCCGATGTCTTAATTCTGTTAAAGTTTCCTCATTTTCGATTCTAAAATTCATATTTTCCGAAAATTTTACGTCCTTAAATCTTAGATCAATTTCTGACATCTTTTAATTTTCCAAACAAATATAAAATGAATTTCGGGAAAAAATCTAGTCCATCATCGGTTCGGCGTTTTAGAATATCCGACTTCTCATAAATCACTCTCTGGTGTATTACAAGTTGATGCTAAATGACAGTAACATAGATAAATTTTGCTAATGATGCATGCAGCAGCAGTTGGAGATAAGTAAATATCCCATGTCGAACCAACTCTGCAATCTGATTGGTCGAAATCTACAAGTAGGCGTGGCGATAGAGAAAAGTGGGCGTTTCCTACAGCATCCTGAATAGTTTTCCGTGCTCCATTGTCATAACATTGTATTTTCGATGTTTTTGTTTAAATGAAATAAATATTTTGAAGTTTTAGTCAATACAGGATGAAAATGTAACCGAAAATAGTAAATCATGTTACAGATTTATCTTTACTACACGAAAAATGCTCTGGAAGTATTCATTTTACAAGAATATGAACGGCTAATCCTAATTTAATTTACATGAAATGCATTTTTGACATACTATTCATAATCAGCCGAAAGTGTAAAGTCGATACTTTTTCACAAAATTGAAAATCATACAGAGTTCATATTCACTTTTACTTATACTATAGTTCAAGTCATCAACATGCAATGTACACTGTTTTCTAATATTTCTACTTTTTTTTTTTTCATTTCATAAAAAGTTTAAGTTAAATTTTATGTCATATCAAATAAAACTCGCTTCATGAAACTTAACCACAGAGATGACGAAGTGAAGCAAACTTGACCGTGACGGAAGTTCACTGAAACTTTCAAGAATTTAAAGAATTTTCAGGATTGGTAGAAACGAGCTATTTTGATCACTTGTTTATACACATAACCGGGATTTTTCTACACAACAATCGAATTAAAAATGGATATTTGGAATTCACTGCTTCACCGGGATCCCAGTAGGTGTAAAGAATATTTTTTCTATTTCCTTACATTTGGAAATAAAAATTCTCTATCTATTATATTTTGTAGCAAATACCTGATTGGTCTTTTGCATGGTACATAATGCATGATACTGAACCCATTAACAGCTTTGTACCAGCGTAATGACCAACCATGACAACGGGACTCCATGACGTATGATGTCCAAATCTGTCAGAGTGGGTCCAGATCTTGTCTTATCTGAAATGTGGTCGGACATCTTGGGTGATTGATCATGATTTCGCTTCAGCCAGCAAAGCACGGACTGTTGTTTGTATGCCAAATCATAGAGCTTTTGTTTAACCGAAGGTCCCTGCTATTTATTCTGAGACTCTTGTTTCCAGCGTCACCTTACTTGGCTTTCACAAGAAGTGTGGATCTAGATAGACGGAGGAATACATGTACAAATAATCTTGTTCCTGTCTGTGGCAGGGATATAGACGGAAGGAGGGAATCTCCAACCAGACTCGGTGGCAGCACACACAGCAAAGCACCAAAACACCTGACGTGAAAACACAGAATACATAAGCACAGCAAGAGACGCAAAAGAGACATACGATACAGAAACATCAAACACAATTAAGGACTACACATAAACCAACGAGAACAATGGGCAATCGGTGCCGACTTAGGATGGCCATCTGCCGCGCAAGAAGCAAATGGTGCGGTTGTCCAAATTACGTGCGCACAACCCTCCCACTTTTCCGGTTACAATAAGGTCTCGAAGAACGCACATAAGATGACCACACAAACAGGACAGCAAAACACAGGGCTCCAAACAACACACAGATTCCTGTAGACCGTGTAGATTTCCTGACATTCCTGTCTGTTACATGTTCGCTATACATTAGATACCTCAATTTGAAGAATTTCAATCGGAACTGTCAAAGAAAAACAAACCCAAATCACATTAGGATGTGACTTATATTAATATTCTTATCAATATATGTACATGTATAAATATGCAGTAGATTTGTTATGTATGTATAAGTAAATATGGAAACTAACAAGCCAGGTAAATACAAACAGTATGATTCAGAATCCCATGATAGGTACAGAGTTCGTTACTGATAACGGAACAGTAAATATAATGCTTACTGTAGTAATTTGTACATTTTACTTATTTTTATCCGCAGTTTATTTTTTGGGGGGGAGGGGTGCTTTTTATGTGAATCTTAATATTTTAGGGCAATCTGCATAGTTAATCACAAAATCAACTAATTCATATTTTTTTTTGCAAATCACACCCTCTTGCGCGCCGTCAATCACTTCGAGTAGTATCATCAAAACTCGCTTACGTCGGCTTTTTAAAAAATCTATGTAGTTTTTGTCAGTATTTGGTTTTTGGACTAATTATAATTTTGTTTTGTCCCTTTATCAACTTGGAGGAATCAAACGAAACCTTAATTGTAGAGTCTTAAGTCCACAAGCAGGTACAATGTCAAACAGTTGGCGATCAAGCAATCCCTTTATTTCATTGGTTGTGGGATCAGGGCCTAATTTCACAAAAAAAATTACGTAACATTTCATAAAATTTCGTCAATGAAAAAGTTTTAAGACATTTCAATTTAGATTAATTTATGTTTTCTAATATAGTTCGTATACTACTATATATGAAATGAAAATAAAGAAACAAGAGTGTGCGAATTTAAGTTGATCATAAGAACTAAGTTACGAAAATTCCTGAAAAAGTTCGTGAATTTATGTGAATCAGGATGGAGTAACTTAGTGATCGCTGGTTCGAACCCCACTACACAGCCAATTGTGCCTCGCAAGAAATTCATATGAAATGAGCATTATGTAAATTTCACGTAAAATTCATATAAATTCACATAAGATTCATTTGAAAAATATTTCACATGAAATTCACATAAAGTTCCTTCACATGAATTTTTCTAAGTGACCTTAACAGTAAACTGAATTCACATAACATCCATGTAAAAATCTTTACATGAATTTCATGTGAAAAATTTCATGTAAATTTCATGTTCGTGCTCGTTTCACATAAATTTCATGTGAACTTTCATGTAAAGTTCATGTAAATTTCACATGAACTTCATATGAGGCACAATTGGCTGTGTATAGTTTCATGCGTTGATCAACATATAAACGTCTACATTTCCATGTTGTGTGTTTCTTAAAGCGCGTGTGTGTTTTTCCCTAAAGTAGCAAGCTAGCAGAAGAAAAAGAGATACCAAATTCGCATTATAAAAGTGCATTTATTCATAATTAAATCAGTAACAATCTCTATGTCAATGCAGACACAGTATTAATATTCAAATAATCAACAAGCATTTAGCTATACAAAATTCCAATGAAATTAATCTACACAAACTGTTATTATTTCACTTAATACTTGTTTGTTAATTATGCAAAAATATATCTTAACATTTTGAAAAAAAAATAAACTTTTTAAGCACCCAAGAAATACTACGTATATTTTTACAGGATACACTACAAATCAATGTAAATACTGGTACTTACATTTACCAGTGGCATATTCATTGATCATTATATATAAAATATATTTTATTATAACTATCTGATTTTCATGAATTAAATAAATACTCTTTTATAGTGTAAAATTTCTTATTCTAATACACATGTACAGTGTAAACGTTAATCTTATTCACACAAACAGTAATCAGTAAATATATGTTCTTCTTATATTATAACAGATACAACAAGAAGCCAGACAGTTATTATACACTGCCATCCATAAATAACTATACAAACAAGGAAATCATTCTAAATTCTTTATAAGTGTATCCTAATTTTTCAATCCTGAACTTGAAAGAATCATAATAATTGGCTTCACATAATTCAAAATTATGAATTGTGGTAACGAAAATGTAAAAAGAAAATTTTCTCATCTGCACAATTTTTTTCCAAAAAAGGTCATTTTTATATAAAAAAGTGTAAAAATTCAAAAACTTCAAATATTTGGGTCAAGTTTGTTACAAATGATTTCTACAAGGTTCATTATTAGAATCATACAGCAATGGATTTGAAACTGTTCATTTTATAACAGCAGAATGAGTAGAAATAGTGTATACTAATTTATGGATGGCAGTGTATAATAAACTTTGAATGTTTGTTATGAAATCACAGGAAATATGAACATTATAAAGATAAAGAATAAAATATTACAATTAAACCAACAAAAATCACAATGAGCCTGTTCAATAAAATGGTTTAAATTTGACCCCCCCCCCCCCCCCCGACTCCTTTTTTCCCCTGAATTCCTAATTTCTAGCATCCAAAATATGCAAGGCTTTTTTTCTATTACAATTTGACTTCATTTTTTTTACCAATATGCATTGACAAAATTTTGATACAGAAGAAAAGTTGGTTACCAATCACTACTCATTGCTTGATTCTTGTTAGAGAGCAGGGGTGTAGCCGGACGTACGTTACAAGTACGCAAAAACGTCCGCATCGTTTTCGAATTCCTTAATGCGTGAGAATGTGTACAATACATAAATTTGAACAAAAATCTAATAGATGATCTAATCTCCATCTACATGAGCTGGATTAAGGACAATGTTAATATATAAGTTTTTGTAACAATACTGTTACAATGAAAGCTAAGCTGATTTTATGAATCAGTCAATTTTTTTTTATATGTATACTAGTAATATTGGCACATGACTTGGTTTTGTAATAGTGACCCTCTGCATGGGGATTTTTTTTATGAATCAGAATTTCATTTTCATTGAAATTACTCATTGTGTCTATGTCAGCTAATTCTATGACCGATTTATGAACTTTTACAAATAGTATAGAGATTTGAGGTGTATACTAAACAATTTTAAAATATACTGTACATAAGAACTTGGTTATACATTTGTATTTTTCACAAAAACATTTGTGGATGATTTATTAACCCCATACTGATTTCTTCAATATCTATTCATTTGACAAGGTTTTACTTAAACTATAGCCCGTAGTGACCTTGACCTCTGATCCTTTAATTTGAACATACATTTGTATTTTTCAGAAAAAAATTTGTGGAAGATTTATTAACCCCATTCTGATTTCTTTAATATCTACATGTATCCCTTTGACAAGGTTTTATTTAAACTATAGCCCATAGTGACCTTGACCTTTGATCCTTGAATTTGAACATAAATAAGTATCATACTTTCTCCCTGGAAAATATGTGTTTTTTTATGATTCTGTGATTATTGTTACTAGTATATATTCTATCCTTTTCACAACATTATATTTAGACTATAGTCTACTGTGGCCTTGACATTTGATTCTTGATTTTGAAAATCCTTTCTCTGGGAAGCTGTTTTGATGATTTTATAATGATTGAATAATCTTTTATTCTGTTCACAAGGATTTTAAACAAACTTTACCCTCTATAGCAATCTCAATGAACAAGAACAAATATCAGTATTACAGCATGCACAAATATTTTCACAATGGCATATATGACAAAGGGAAATAGTGTACTTGTTACTCAATCCCAAATTTAGCTGAATTGTATTTCTTAAACTTCATGTTATTTTTCTTCAATAAATACATGTACTATTTAAACCAAAGGCGCTTTATCACAAATATTGAAAGTAAGGCCATGGTAAGTAAATATTTTGTTTTACATCTGCTGAAAGGTACCTTTTTGGAGAATTGTTCAGAAAAAAACACCACACTCAAACATACATTTTGATATCCAGGGAAAAACATAGTGTAATCAAAGATTACAAAGCTCACCTCATGGCAGCATTCTATCATGGCAGGAGTCAGAGAATACACAGTTTTGAATTTGAAAACCTGTCCTACTGAGAACCAACAAAAATGATACCACACAAAAACAAAATAGAATAGGGAAGTAGAGTATTTCATTTATTGACCCAAATTTTGCGTGAATGGGTATACTATATTGATACCCAAATCTTCCTAACATGTGCACACAAGCGGAAAATATAGGTCATGACCTACATTTGAACATAGATTCGTGATCTACTCTTAAAGACGCATCATCTGTGCAAGTTTGAACTTCCTAGCACTTATAATACAGAAATAAAACTTCTTAACATCGATACCCAAATCTTCCTAACATGTGCACTCAAGCGGAAAATATAGGTCATGACCTATATTTGAAGGTAGATTCATGATCTACTCTTAAAGACGCATCATCTGTGCAAGTTTGAACTTCCTAGCACTTATAATTGAGAAATAAAACTTCTTAACATGCTAGTGCGGACGCCGACGCCGATGACAGGGTGATAGCATAAGCTCCCTCTCACTTCGTGAGGTGAGCTGAAAATCATTTCAAATCAAACAAAATTCTTTTAGAATATCATTAAGATCAGATATTTCTACATTCACCTCAATTTTTGAAGTAAGTTATTAGAAAATTCTGCAAAAAGCTAACTTGGAAATACATTTTTTTCCTCCTTTTTCATTGAAAATTTCTTATGATAAATACATGTGTGTGTTTTCTTGCCTAATTGAATGGTAGCTTTCGGAAATGACTGCTACATAAAAAATAATATTTTTAAAATTACTATGGCCTTACTTTTTACATCACAACCACCTCAACTTGTCAATTTATGTTGGATTATTTTTAAAACATTTTTAGAAACACTGACCTTGATCAACACCTCAATCCTAAACACACACCCTCCCCTTTTCCTTTATAATTTCACATCTCAATGGATACAAAATAAAGGACACTTTGTAATAATAATAATAATAATAAAGAACTTATATAAATATCACACCAAGTTAGTAAGCCTGTACTTGAGGTAAAAATTTTGTTCATGATATTATATAAAAATCCTTGCTCAACTTTATTTGTAACTAGTTTAACATGCAATATCACACAAGAAGGACAACTCTGGGAATAGACTTTAAATTTGCAGTAACATAGTCCACTGTACAAAATCTTTGCTCAACTTCTTCAATGAACAGTTTAACATGCATTTTATGAAAAAGGACGAAATTTGCATAGCTCAATGGGAAACAATGGGAATGTAAATCTTATCACATACACTGGATTCGGCATTCTTCTTCCTCCAAGTAAATAAAAATTTAATTCCATTATTCTCGAAGAAAAAATTTTGTCTGCATTCAAAAAAAAAAAATTCTTGGACCTTCCTATCCACATCAACGTTTAAGTGAATATTTCCATGTATATTTCAGTAGAATCAGAATAACGTGGATTATTTGAAGAATTGCATAGAGATTTGAATTCACCTAGTCGAATTTTTGCCCTTTTTTTTGCCCAATTTATATAGGAGACCGATCGCCCAGTAGTGAATTTGCCCTCTTACACAAAATTTCCTTTATGTCAAATTTTGCTTGCCCCATCTTAAATTCACTCCCATTGCAGGGGTTGAAAAGGGTGAAAATAAAACAGGGGTGAAATTTTCCACTTAGGTAGTATATTTTTATTTTAAAAAGATTTTATTATTATCATGTCTTCAATGCAATGCATATTTTCTGATGATCAAATGACTATAAAATCCTTATTATCAAAGAAATGAAGAAAGCATTCAAGTTTAAGAAATTAGTGTCTTAAATAAGGAGATCATAAGTGTTCATCTCAAATGTGAAAAAATCCTGAAATTATTTTAAAACAATTAAATCATTGGCAGGTCTTATATATGCTGTGTAAAAATGCCCTATATTGTGGAATTCTATATCGAGCCTTTTCTAAATCTGATTATTATCAATATATATCAATTTTACCATAAAAGTATTTTATTTTATACTATACATACATGTATATACAGTTCATGTAAATAGACCTTTTCCAATTAGATTTACAAAGATCACTAACTGTCTTGTCTTTTCATGCAACACTCAAGACAATGGAATGAAATCATACCACTCTATACCATGGTATGAACTGCTAATGTTGTATGTGATGACATCATTTCATTGTTTTGAGTGGGTTAAATACCATACAAAAACAGAATTAAGTAATTAGAGTGTTCCTTATTATAAAAAGGTATTTTATACATGTACGTACAAACATGATAATTTTGCTAACAGAAAGATTATTCAAGATAACCAAGTCACCATTCTTGTAAAAATAATAAAAATAATCATGTACAATGGAATAAATTCAAATCTACAATGCTTCACTCTAAATCTTTCTGTTGTACTAATTATGAAATACTGATAAAGTTCGAATTCTATTTCAAAGCTAGATGACATGTTCAAATATTTCCTACACTCTTCAATATATATCATTCATGTTATTCAATAACAACAAAACATAGATAAAACCATTCATTTAGGATTTACTAAACTTTCAAAGAAAGGTATGTGACCTGTCAATTCTTTCCTATGAGACCTTGGCCTTGACGGCAACCTTGATCAACATTGGATGTTGGATATCATAGCGTGCTTTCCCATCTCTGCAAATTTGATGAAAGCATCGTGCTTATCAAGTAAGTTATAGCTAATAATGTGAAAGTGCAACTCCAACAGTCTTCATAAAAACTCACTAGCCCGATGCCCTAGACTAGTAGAATTTCATTAATAAACTACATGTATACAAACATCTAGTAGAATTTGTCTTTGGGCTAATGGTTGAAAAAAGCTTTCATAGAGACTGCTCCAAGACAGACATACAGACAGACATACAGACATATAGACAGAAGCCAAAGTCCCTATTTGTCGTCATTGTAAATATATGTGAAAGTGTGACTCAAAGACAGACAGATATTGCCAGACAAAGTCCCTATTTGTCGTCATTGTAAAATATCAATTCCTAGTTATAGACATTATATGTAAATACATATGGCACCAATATACAAGTCATGGATTTCTATTATGCAGTGCGAAAATCAGCACTGGAAGAGAATAAGCACTGGCATCAGACATCTCGAGTAAATCTTACATTTGACATTTTGGCATTTCATATCAAGTTAAACTACTCAACACTTGGATATCAAAAGTAAGGGACTGCACTGGGATTTAAGAAGATGACAGGGTAACAGAATTATACATTATAAAAGATAAAACATAACAGAAATAAAGATTTAAGTATCACAACTATAACAATATACCATATACAACAATCATAGTTTGTGGAAAATATAAAATTAACACAGATTCTGACCTTGACCTTTGATCTTGACTATCCATAGTTCTCTTTCTCTTACTATCTTGATGCTATGTATCAAATATGATATACCTCTGACTCAACTCTTTAACAATATTTTGCAAGCACGATAAGTTTTCCTGATTTCTTAAACTCTGACCTTGACCTTTGACCTTGGAAATATGATTTTACTCTTGTCATGGTGATTCTATGTTGTAAGTGTGAGGATCCTAGGGCTACAAGATGCATGTAACCAAGTCTACATCATGTCAACAAGGATTCAGTGGTGCATCTAGTTTGACCTTGACCTTTGACCACAAACATGTAAAAAAATATTAGGATCTTGTTATCATGGCAATTCTACAAGGAAATCATACAGAATTTTCAGCAAAGGGCTCTTATTGTATCCTCTAACAAGAATATGCGTCACATTTCAAACAACTGGTGCCATGTACATGTGCTACAATACATTAGTCTGGAGAAGGGTATATACATGTAAGTAAAGATGTATAATACATAGAAATTATATGTATTTCAAATTCCTATCTCAGTTTGTATAACAATATGGTGTCAACAACAAACGTTAAAATACATGTATAACATACATTTGACTGTATTCTACAAATTTTAACTCAAAAGGAAACTCATCTTAGTAGGAGTTCATATATGGAAGAATTGTAGAAAAAAAAAACTAAAACTACCTCTAATATACATGTATATTATTCAACACTTAACTTTCCACTTCACCATTTCTTAACTAGAGGAAACATAAAAATTGATAAATCAATTCATATCAGTTAAACATTAGAAAAAATTCTAAATTTGTAAATCAAAAACAACACAGCCATTTTCTAAAAGTAAACAAAAATGTGTATAAATACTATTTAAAATGGTTGATGAACATAGAAAGTTTATTGCACTTTTGTGATTTTTGTATTTTTTAATCGTAACATACTAAAGGTACAACACATCAGTACTTGTACATCCATGTCATTAGAGATGCCTCGGAGTTTTTCTGGAGGTCAATATTCTTTTCCTTTCTCCAGTCAATATAACCATCACCCCCACTGAATCACAATAACAGCGTTGCAGTTCCTTTTTCTCATTGTTTCGTACGTCACGTTCCGATCATTTGGATTGTTCCGTACAGATGGGGATTTCGTCACACTTTCACCCCCTACCGTACTCCTTGATCGTCCCTTGAACTGAAACGATGGCAAATTTTTGCGAAAACTTTTAAAAGTCCCTCCTCTATCCGGTGATGAACTTAAATCTTTGTCTTTGCTGAAAGAAAACCTCTTTGATTTTTTAGTTTGTTGCGTTTTTTTCTTTGACGACTCCTGTTCTTCCTCCTTGAATAGAAGTTGTCTCCCCTTCGAGCGTTGATGTTTTGGCGAATGCTTTCGTCTGATTTTCTGTCTTGTGAGTTCATTAAATCCCCAAAGAATCTATCCACTTCATTCTCATCAGAACCTTTTAAAGTCCCGATAGCTTTCTGCCGTGCCTGAATTTTTTGAGCGAGCTCAGTTCTTAGCGTCAGAGTTTTCCGTTTGTTCTTCGAATTTACAATCTTATGATGATCGTCTCTTAACTGCACTGGTTCTTTCTCCGTACTTTTCTCAAGGTCATCTAATGACCATGACCTTCTTATACTACCCATTTCTGGGACAATGTCTTCACTTTGTAGTTCATCATTTTTCTTATCACTGTACTACATCCACCAGCTTCTTAGCATCATTCTGCAAATTTCCCGCTGGAATGCTGCTTTTTCTTTCGTTTCAGAAGTAAACACACTGTCCTCATCAGCACCATTCATTCCCTGTTCACAAACACTTGGCTTGGCTTTCACTCTGAAGCTAGTATTATCTCTCCAGAGATTTGAATGGGTGGAATTTAGGGGATTTCCCTCATGCCATAAATTAACCGTCCCGCAGTAAATTGGAAACAGAAATTTGACAGGTCCATTGTGAGCATGGTACGATACAATTGGTCGCCTGTTACTAATGGAACTCCATCACGTAACCATGGTAATGGGAGGGTACAAATAAATCCTACACTAGTTCCAACCCATAATAGTCCCCTACTGGCCATTAAGCTGGTAACAACACATGATTGACTGGATTTCTCGGACAACTTATATTGGCTCTCTGAAAATATACAAAACATTTTTAGACTTCAAAATTGTCCTGGAAGGTTGTCCTCTGGAATATGAATGAAAATTAATATTTATAGTTTCAACTTAATTCAGAACACCCTTTTTGATGATTTATTCTGCTCTCATTGTGCTTTGCATGAATTCAGACCTGACGACCACCCATACGATGGTGTTACAGTCAAAATGTACTCAATCAAAGAAATGACACTCTGTTTATCAAGTAAGGAGTGGTGATGAAAACTCAAAATTTTACCAAAGACATGACCTCCCGTCATTTCTCAGGAAATTGTCAGATTTCAATGCAGGTAATGCATGTCATTGATGAAAACTGAATTTCAACCAAATTAGTGATCCCTTTTAAAAAACGCAAGTCCATTGGGACATAATAATGGTACAGTGCACAAAAATTGCCTCAGACATTTTTTCGTCATTTTGTCAGCCATTATCAATTTCTGCAAGTAGTCTATTTAATTTAGTTTTGTGAATGCATGTGGTACATCTATCTCGTTACCTCTCATTACACTATCTATCGCAGACTTGACGTTGATTTCCTGAAGATTTTCCTTTGTCTCTATGTGATATAACCTGACGTATGATTGGTCCTTAAAGGACACCCACAAACCACACCCTGAGCGCACCATCTCCGCTATGGGGGCGCCACCGTCACACTTCAGTTGACTCTGAAGACATACAAGTTTTGAATAAGAAAGATTGATATTAAAATTATAAATTTCAAAATACCAGGAAAATTTGTTAAAAGAATAATGCTTGCAGTCTTAGGCAAAAGTAAAATTCAGACATTTTTAACTGCTGATCAATTTGACCAATTAATGCTCCTTATTTTTCATGAATGGAAAAGACTAGTAACAATTTTAGACGTGATCTTTGCTGAATCTTATTTTTGAATCTTTGGATGAGCCAAGAAAGGTGTAAATGATATGAATTGTAATATAATCATTCAAGGCTATGGTTTTTCAATATCAGATAATGAGAAAAACAGATAGGAATTGGCATTATTGTCATTTTTTTTTAAATCTTTGGATGTGTCACCTATCATAGGTAAAACCCATCTAGAACTACTTCCGGGTTGAATCCCTGCGAGGACCAACTCTAGACATCAGGGGTACATTTGCATACCAAGATTTCTGGTCTCCGATAAATAACGGATTAGATAAATGGACAATATTGGAAAAAGTTTTATGGAAATACATGTACCAATAGCTAAAATATAAAGAGTAACCACCAAAACAAGAGCCCCAGGGGGCACAACGCTCACCTGATACCCATGCACGCTCTAATTGACATACTGACATTGAATACTGATAGTGCCAGTACCAGGATTTTAGCCCACAACCTTTCTAAAAAGATTTTTGCCGGATGCAGAGAAGTTTTTTTTTCAGACAACCTTTGAAAGTACGAAAAAGAAAAAATAGCCACATTTCAAAACAATAACTTTTTTACTGATTTGAAAAGACGGATAAAGTGGTCCAACGTCATATGCCCAGCTAGTATAGTTCAATTATGCAACATCAAAAATAAAATCATATTGTACATTAATGTGCAGCAGAAAAAGAATAAAACAATGAAACGATTTCATAAATTAAGTTTATTTAAAATTGAACACAAAACCTTTCATTATTGATAGCTAGCATGCCAGAAATTATAAAGCCTGTGTTTGTGAAACAAGAATGCCCCCGGCGGCATCTTTGTTAGTATAAAGGCCATTTTCTGTTAAGTATGTGAGAGGTCAGGGTCAGCGCAATATTGGTATCAATGGAAAGATCTTGTCACAAGGAATACACATGTAAAAATTGAAACCTCTATCACTAACCATTCAAAAGTTATGCCCAATGTTAAAGTTTTTGAGAAGTATGTCAAAGGTCAAGGTTATGGTCATGAGGTCAAAAATTTTGGTATCAATGGAAAGGTATTGTCATAAGGAATACACATGTGAAATATGAAACCTCTATCACCAGCTTCCATTTAAAAGGTATGCCCAATGTTAAAGTTTTTCGGAAAACAGACAGACAAACAGACAGACGAATAGGCCAAAAACTATATGCTCCCGAATCTTTTATTCCAGGGGCATAAAAAACAAAGATTTTTCGGTTTTGCCTTTATTCATATTAAAGTATACTGAAATCTATGAATGCTTTTGAATAGTATTGATTTCATCTCAAATACATGAAACGTACAGTTAAAATCGTTTTAATCCAATATTTATCAATATTCAAGTGAGTTGTGCTGCTTGTGCAGAAATTGGGCCAGTTTGTTTTTCAAAAAGCAGTGTATGGTGTATCAAACCTCATGACCCAGTGAAGCCACTTGAACAAATAATTTTCAGTGAATATGCTGAAATGCGGCGCTTCTTGCCTATGCATATTTCAACAGGCGAGAAGGAGCGTTGCATTTCAGCATACGCTGTTCAACAACTCAAGTGATTTCTCTAGGTTTCTTAGTTTGAAACAAATTAAAAGGCCCATGAAATTGTTAAGGTTGTCCAACTAGCAGACCTACAACATCGTTATTTACTGTTAAAAAATTGTTTTACCTCATCAAAGGTCTGTTACACGGACAAGTTGTTAGCGGAGAGAGTTCATGAAATGTATCGGTTGCATAGGATTTGCCAACAAAAAGTTATTTGGTCCGATAAAAACTCATCATGTATCTATTATTTGAACAGATAAAAATTCCCAAATGTCTTATCACAGGAACCTGTCATTTTATGAGAGAAAATGTTTTATTATTCACAACCTCAGGCCTCTGTGTTCCTCTTAGAAATATTATACATACAAGATGTTGAACACAGTGGCTTATGGTTGTAAATAATAATTTATTTACTCTATTTAAACAACAGCTTTCTGTGGTCCAACATTTCATAGGAAGATTTCAGGAACTCTGAACTGAATTATTTATTTCAAGAATTTCAGATATTAAATGTCCTATGCATTCTCAAAATCCGGAGGAAGAGATTACTCATTAGACGTTTCTTCAAGAAATCAGTCCGTAAATTACTTCATCTAAGAGAGTCTAAGACAGAGGAAATTCGAGAAAACTTTATGCATGATAACAAATTGCAAGTGTTCCAAGTACATGAATGATAACCATTATGAAAGTGTTCCAAGTATAATGCACATTTCATTAAATAAAAATCTATTCCGTTTGCACTGTATCTCCTGAAATGTATCGCAGTACTAAAGGTATCACATTTCTACATGGGGAATCCCCTTCTGGTGTAATCCAAGGAAATCGTTTTAGCGGGGAATCCCCTCAGTTTTGACTGGTGAACAGGGCAGAATAAAAGGTGTCACACCATTGGTCAAAACTATTGAAAATTTAAAAATAGCACATGAAATCAATGTACCATTCCCTGTAGTCGGGATAAATTGAGTTTTGAACCTGTTTTTGTCTTTTATGCAATCTATTGATCGATTTAAAAATAGATGAAATTTGTAAAATTTTCGAAATGGATAGAGGGGTGATGTAAAAAAGTGGAATTTGTGAGAAAACGGTATGCATGACCCCCCTTTTTTCTATTATTTTTATGTGTGTCAAAGGTGTCCAAATCCAACGAGACCAAATTCATAATTATTGAATGAAGGATTGGAAGTCACTCAAATTGAGCTAAATGATTGATCATACAAAGAAGGTTTTTATTTCTTTGGATGACACCTTCAGGTACATGGCAAAACATGGCCGCTTTTGAAATCTTGTTCCCGACTTTAAAAATAAAATTCTAAATAAGTATAAAGAATTTAAATAATTGAATCATATCAAATAAAAGGTCAATCAATAAGACATTGAAGCATGTGTCACTTGTTGAATTATCAGCTGTAACTATGGATGAAAGGTCGATCAAAAAATGATTAATCATACAAAGAAGGTTTTTTTCCTGTAGTTGCACCTGAAGCATTGGGCATGGAAAACATACATTATACCTATGTACAATCTTAAAAAATATTCCTTAAAAATCCAAAAGTGGATATCTTGACAAAATTCTTTCACTTGTAGGGTACCATGCATGAGTACCTAATACCTACAAATTGTCATGACAATCTGAAGAGTGGTTATAGAAAAGAAGCAGAAAATGTATGAAAATCACCCCCCCCCCCCTTCCTTTTTACATAAGAAAAAATTCATAAAAAATCAAAAAAATAAAATTTAAGCATAAAATACATATCAAAGCATTAAGTAAGTTAAATATGATAAATATGTAGTAAATGAGTGTGTAAAATCATACACTTATTGAGTTATTTAAAGAAATAGTGCAAAAATGTGCATTTCTGACTAAGTCCGAAAAGACGTCAAAAACGCGTCAAAAATTTGACTTCGAAGTGGAACCAAAAATAACAACACTTCTTAAGACATCTCTCTAGATCATCCTGATGCTTTTGGTTTGTCGATACATGCTTCGGTTCTGAAGAAGAAGTTTGTCAAAGGAGGGTACCCCCCGTGACCTACTTTTGGCTGTGGTGGCGCCACCTGTTGACAGATCCGGACGAAAAACAACAACACTTGAAGGGGACCATGAGTACTTCAAACCTACCAAGTTTCATCAAAATCCCTTCAGCCGTTCTGAAGAAGAAGTTGAAAATGTGAAAAGTTTACGACGGACGACGACGGACGACGACGACGGACGACGGACGCCACGCTATGACAATAGCTCACTTTGAGCCTATGGCTCAGGTGAGCTAAAAATGGCAAATACCATCTCTAACTTCTATCATAACGGCGAACTCTTTGCACCTCACAAGATGTCATCCTGATCTGTCTTTGTTATTTGGCTTGGGTAGTTGCGATGCAAATTTCGAGTCTAACATTGTTATTTGCAGGCTATTTCTTTATTTATACATCACAGTTGTTATTTTAGAAAATTAAATTAAAATCTGAACTAAATATTGTTCAGGCATTGCTGTTCAAATCTTGTTACCAAGGAAGACGTTGTTTTTGCCGGAAAAATCATTCAATATTTCGAAACAAAAACTAAGTCATTATGACATCGGAATGTTTCCATTGTCTTGAGGTTAAAGTAACAACAATGAAATTTCCCTCTAAAATTTTGCATAGGAAAAATCGACCACTGAATGCAAGGATATATTGACATGGCTTATATCCTTGAGTGCAACTTGGGTAAAACCTTGCAAGGCATTTATTTTTCTTGTCTAAGTCTACTCGTAGGCTACATGCATGAAATCACAGGCCGCTGATATTATTTAGATAAATAAAATAGTTTACGTCAGACAAATATGTGTTCGTGTTATTCTTTTGTGTATTGTAGTATAGAAATACACGCTACACTATACGAAGGAATGACAAGAACACATATTATTTGTACGATGTATTTGTCACGAGTTATTTAAGTAATATCAGCGGCCTGTGCATGAAATAAAATGGATAAAAATCAAATTGAATAAAGCCTGTGTTTGTGAAACACGAATGCCCCCGGTGGCATCTTTGTTAGTATGAACACTATTTTCTGTTAAGTACATGTATGTGAGGTCACTGGGTTAAAAGGTCAAAGGTCAAGGTCACAAGGTAAAAAATTTTGGTATCAATGGAAAGGTCTTGTCACAAGGAATACGCATGCGAAATATGAAAGCCCTATCACTTACCATTCAAAAGTTATGCCCAATGTTAAAGTTTTTGAAAAGTAGGTCAAAGGACAAGGTCAAGGTCACGAGGTCAAAATTTTTGGTATCAATGGAAAGGTCTTGTCACAAGGAATACACATGTGAAATATGAAAGCCCTATCACTTACCATTCAAAAGTTATGCCAAATGTTAAAGTTTTTGAAAAGTAGGTCAAAGGTCAAGGTCAAGGTCACGAGGTCAAAAATTTTGGTATCAATGGAAAGGTCTTGTCACAAGGAATACACATGTGAAATATGAAAGCCCTATCACTTACCATTCAAAAGGTATGCCCAATGTTAAAGTTTTTGAAAAATAGGTCAAAGGTCAAGGTCACGAGGTCAAAAATTTTGGTATCAATGGAAAGGTCTTGTCACAAGGAATACACATGTGAAATATGAAAGCCCTATCACTTCCCATTCAAAAGTTATGCCCAATGTTAAAGTTTTTTGAAAAGTAGGTCAAAGGTCAAGGTCAAGGTCACGAGGTCAAAAATTTTGGTATCAATGGAAAGGTCTTGTCACAAGGAATACACATGTGAAATATGAAAGCCCTATCACTTCCCATTCAAAAGTTATGCCCAATGTTAAAGTTTTTTGAAAAGTAGGTCAAAGGTCAAGGTCAAGGTCACGAGGTCAAAAATTTTGGTATCAATGGAAAGGTCTTGTCACAAGGAATACACATGTGAAATATGAAAGCCCTATCACTTCCCATTCAAAAGTTATGCCCAATGTTAAAGTTTTTTGAAAAGTAGGTCAAAGGTCAAGGTCAAGGTCACGAGGTCAAAAATTTTGGTATCAATGGAAAGGTCTTGTCACAAGGAATACACATGTGAAATATGAAAGCCCTATCATTTACCATTCAAAAGTTATGCCCAATGTTAAAGTTTTTGAAAAGTAGGTCAAAGGTCAAGGTCAAGAGGTCAAAAATTTTGGTATCAATGGAAAGGTCTTGTCACAAGGAATACACATGTGAAATATGAAAGCCCTATCACTTCCTATTCAAAAGTTATGTCCAATGTTAAAGTTTTTCGGACAAACAGACAGACAAACAGACAAACAGATAAACAGACAAACAGACGGACAGGCCAAAAACTATATGCCCCCGAATCTTTGATTCCGGGGGCATAAAAAAGGAGATTTAATAAGGTGAAGAATGTAAGAAAGATTAAGGAATAATTGTGTCAATCTCCAAGGAATCACCAGACGTATCATATACACTTGTGTTGCCTGAGGTATAATATTTTCGAATGTACAATCAAACCTGTCTTAAAAAAAACTTTTTTTAGCAACTTCCTGCCTTATTCCACCCTTTTTATTCCTCCTGAGGGATTTACCTATCACATTAAACTGTATATCGCGACAACCTGACCCAACGCGACAACGACCGTAATTTTCCTGTCCTGTACCAAATTCAGAACCTGTATATTAAGACTTTTATTGTAACATTTTTTAACTCCTACATAATATTTCACATTGAATCTCTTTATCACTGACTTTTATGATTAAAACTTTTTTTTTTTAATAAAATCTAATGTGATTCTATATGTGCAAGATGATTGATCAATAAAAACATGGATTCATTTACTCGTTTTACTTTTATACTATAGAAATTGTGTCGGTCAAACTCAAATCAGCTTGAAAATGAATTAAATGACCACCTGTCTTCTGTGACATATTTTCTGTTTGCCCTTGCAAAAGCACATAAGACAGGTTTGACTGTATTTTTTGTTTCAAAGTAAAATTTGGAGAAACAGACAGATGGACACACTGACATAGACAAAGTGACTCCTATGTGTTGTTTTGCATTGACCAATAATGGAAAGGAAGATGGGATAAAAAGATATGTGCATTGTGTACCTTGCCCTGGACTTCATTTTCCTTAAAATAATAAAATAATCTAACTGAATAGTGTGCAAAAAAGTGCTTGAATGAATAAAAAATAAATAGGCGAATAAAATAACATTATATCAATAAATTAAGTCTTTGATGTAAGAAGTATTTTAAATGAAAGTATTTTAAAAGAAATTTATATCTACATAATATGGACATAGGAAAAGACAAAGAATGAAGTAAATCAAAGCAATCAGAGATAATGTAGCTAATTTGTGATACAATGTATATGAAAAATTAGCTTTACCTTAATATATAACCATTTCTCTCCTGCCTCAATCAAAAAATATATCTGAAGCCAATGTACTAATTATCATTAAGTCAGACTTACCTGGAAGTAACAATCATGTAGCAACCCATTCCCATCTTTTGATACGTTAATGTACTTACCCAATACACTTTCTTGCTTCAATGTATCGCCAATGAAACAGAAAATTTAATGAAAATGCAAGATACATGATACACTTACCTGATACAAGCATTCATCTACGAGTACAATATAAAACATATCACCAAAGGCTAAAAGTCTGTCAGTGTACCCAATACATGATACACGATACATAATGCACATACCTGATACAAACATTCATCGACAGGTAAAATATAGAATGTAAAAAAAAAAATCACCACAGGCCGCCCAAATCTCGTCTACTATGGCCAAGATACATGATACATGATACACTTATCTGATACAAACATACATCGACAGGTACGATATAGAATGTATCACCGCAGGCCACCCAAATCTTGTCTACTATGGCCAGGATACACGATACATGATACACTTACCTGATGCAAACATACATCGACAGGTACAATATAAAATGTATCACAAAAGGCCACCCAAATCTCGTCTACTATAGCCAGGATACACAATGATACACGATACATGATACACTTACCTGACACACCTGATACAAACATTCATCCACAGGTACTATATAAAATAATTCACCAAAGGCCAACCAAATCTCGTCTGTCAGGATACCTAATACATGATACACGATACATAATGCACATACCTGATACAAACATTCATCGACAGGTACAATATAGAACGTATCACCACAGGCCACCCAAATCTCGTCTTCTATGGCCAGGATACACGATACAGAAACGTCTGACGTCATCTGTACAATGTTTGGACTGTCAATCATCCAAGCTCCATCTGAAAGTATTCGATACATTTACATGTTCATGATAGTTTGTAACACTTCTTGAAAGTCTTGCTAAGGACTCTTAATATTTTGTTTAGGCAGAGTTTGAAATCAACCAGTAATGTCCAAGATCAAAGAAATTGAATTTTTATAAATTTGTCTAAATTTCCCTTGGAGCAGGTTTTTTGATGACTTGAATAGTTTGTAAATTTTGAGCATTGTATGATTTAAGGAATCATTGTAATATTTTTTTGGTTGATCGAGGTATTAACACCAAAATTTGAGGGAGAATTGCATCGTGCGCGTAGCGCTAGATGCATAAGTTTTCCTTCAATTTTTGGTGTTGATACCTCGATCAACCAAAAAAATATTACATTGATTACTTATCATTTCATTTCGTCGCTTTTCAACGTTTATTTGCAGCTTTGAAATCGTGTTGCTAACGACGTTGCTTATGACGTTGCTAGGCACGTACTTCTGTTTTGTGTTGATACAGGTATCAACAAAATTTCTCCGCCAATCAGAATCGTCGTTTCTTAATGATAACAATGGAAGTTAAATGATATATTGTTGAATCAACGATGAACTTGTTTGTAGGCTCAGCTATCCATGCCAATAGCTCACAAGCATGTCATCTGTTAAACATTCTTTCCCATGCTTATTATCTACTGAATTTCTCAATTAAGGAATTACCAAATGTATAATTTCACACATGGAGGTGATTTTAATTCAATATGACATAATAGATACAGAGCCCTTAATACAATCATGATTGTTAAGATTTGAAGTGGAAATGATTAAAAATTGATGTAGCAATCCCTGAATTTTTGTATGATACAATCCACAATGAAGATTGCCGTCAGACATATGTTAAGAATCAAAGCCACAGCAGGTATAGCATTTTGATTTCTAAGTTGCTTACCCTCATTTCTGTCGTATATGACAAGATTGCCGTTATCAAGTCCCACAAATACCCTATCGTCTGCGTATCTGATCACCAAGGCCACGCCATGACAGTAAAAGTTACTACGGGGTTTCCTGGCACCTGTTGTTTTCCTTCGTATACCGTCTTCGTCAAACAGGCTGTATACAAGTATCCTAGAAGTATATGGAGAGGGAAATGCAATTTTGTATGCTATAATGAATCTGTTGTAAGTGAAAATTCTAACTGGTAAACTCACCTATACGTGTACATTTGTTTACGTGTATTATAAGACGTGTTCATAGGCTTATACTCTGAATATGATTGTCACAATATGCAAATTTTATGAATCACTGAAATTATCTTGGAATTATGTGTCAAACTTTGATCATACACCCATTATCAAAATATTGATTTTTTTCCTTTTTTTTTTGCATCAGTACCAAAACCTTAGAGAAAAATGATACATTTTTGTACAAGGAAGGCCTTGCTTGTCATGTCAAATTGACATTACAACATGTACAAATTCAAATGAATATTATTTATGTAAATTCTTCCCATCAAAACTATTACAAGACTAAAGAACATCTATAATCTATCTATAAACCAGATTCCGCCATACCTGGAATCACATGTTGACATCCACACTGTGTCCTCAAGGAAAGCATTGTTCTGCTCTATCGTAGCGAAACCCGGAACCGTTTCCACGGCGATGATTTCTGTGTCTGCTGCCTGGAAAGACTCTATTAGTACCGGCTTTGTTGTTTGTATGGAGACTAGTGACACCTGGGCACGCACGTCTGACGTCGTTACGACCCAAAGATGCTGGATGCTGATGTCATGTGACCCTGACGGCGTCAAGAATACTGGCACGGCACACTTTACCTATAATGTTAATAATTTTAGTCGCATGTTTTACAAATATCACTAATGCCAAACTTCTAAGCTTTCCTTCCCCAGTAAAATTTTCCATAAATAAAAGGTCAAAGGCCATGGTCAAGGGAAAAAATCCATTGTTTTGTCACCTACAGAAAAGTCTTACTACAGTAATAGGTATACATATACCAACTCTGACAGCTCTACCTTTTATGAAGAGTAGAAGTGCACTTTTACATTGTAATTAAGGACAATTTCTACACGTTCCATTTTTTCATTCATTTTCTTTGAATTTTGGGTTATCTTTCTTTATATTTAGTGAAAATGCAAATACATTGGAAATCTTAAATGCACAGAGACCAGAAAATCTTGTGACCAGACAGAGTTCATTAATTTTTTCATTGAATGATAGATGTACAGACAGACAGAGTAATTACTATAGGGTATCCTTCTATTGAGGGATCATCAAATGTCCGTCATAGCACCTGTTGGCAGAGTTTTCCATTATGACATCACAACCAAATGATCCGTCAAAGCATTATTTGACGGGTCATTGATCATGACGTCACAAGTTAAATGTGTGATGTAGGACATTCGACGCTCGATGTCAGACATTCGGTGACCCCATAACTATTAGGGGATAAACGTACTGTGTTTTGTGGTTCCAACAGGTACATGTTGGATATACTGTTGGAAACGCAGTTATACTGTCGGGGCTTGTCCCCGACGGTATAACATGTTTCCAACAGTATATCCAACATATACCTGTCGGAACCACAAAACACAGTACATTTATCCCTATTCTAATTCATGTAACATATTTTAACTTTTTATACCCCTCAGAGGGTCTCGCGCATTGCTTTTGATGTCTCGTTGCTACGGAAGACTAACAACGACCAACAGAAATTATTGCGCTGCAAAATATGAAGTACAACTGCTTCGTATTTATTACAATGGTGAAAAATTAAAGTGTTATCAATAATAAACTTACTTGCTCTGTTGTTTACATGTGGAGAACGCCATTTACAAGCTCATACCTTGTAGTTTTACATCACAGTATGACGTGATAGGAGCAAAGAACAAAGGGAAGCATGACGTCATACACTAAAAGTGCGCTAAAGCTTGTAATGTGAAAATTTACGTAGGAATACATTTTGAAGTATGTCAAGTGAGTCGGTTTGTGGCATGTATATTGTCATTATACATGCTTGTAGAAATCCTGTGAACCAATCAGAATGCGTGAAACAAACAGAATGAATTACAATTATGGTCAGATATACATGTACATGTATGTACAGTAACTATTATCTATACTACCTGTGTATAATGTCTGGGCATATCTACGGACATGGATTTCATATACATAGCTGGTTGGTGTATGATATCACTCTCTATGGCACCCATACTAGACATATCCCAGCTAGGATTGTTTTGAGGATCTGTAAGAAACGACGGTTTAATCTAAAATATAAGTACTTTAACAAATAGTATATGTAAAGTATTTTTTTCTATTCTTGTAAGTAGTTGAAGGTATTTGATGTACACAACTAATGTCTCCAGTTTTTCACTTTTCAAGTAGAAAAATATATAACAAATACATAATAAATTATAATAAATACATAAAATCAAATCTGACAATTACTGACCTTGACTTAGCAATTATGTATGTATGAAATCAAATCTGACCAATCACTGATCTTGACATAACAAATATGAAAGAATGAAATAAAATCTGACCACTCACTGACCTTGACTTAACAAATATGTATGTACGAAATAAAATCTGACTTATCACTGACCTTGTCTTAGCAAATATGTAAGAATGAAATCAAATCTGACCAATCACTGACCTTGACTTAACAAATATGTATGTATGAAATAAAATCTGACTTATCACTGACCTTGACTTAGCAAATATGTAAGAATGAAATCAAATCTGACCAATCACTGACCTTGTGTGAGCCGTGCCATCAGAAAGTCTATACACCATTCTTGTTTCTGCTCTGGAGTCTGTGTTTGGAAAATGTACCGTTGTAACCATATGACCTCTCCCCCACAATATTTATGGTGAATTATTGTTTTATGTTGGGGAATTTGCACACTGTAGAAAGAGGAATAACTCTAAACTAAATCGATGCATTTGTCAGAACACGAAAGTAAATTAATTCCCTTACATGAAATAGGGATGATGTTAATATTAATTCACATAAAGATAATTTTGAAACAAGATTTGAAACAGATTCGAGAAATTTAAGTTAATAAGTTTATCTTAAGATTTTAAGGGAAATATTTTATCATACTTTACATGTTTAATTGTAATATTGATTTTTCAATACTTGGAAAGTCCAGAGATTGATAAGAACTTAATTACAAATTGGTTTTATCTATTTGTTGGAGAAATCTACACGTGAAGTACCAGCATATTGAGTTTATTTACGTACAATCCCTCATAATTTCAGATGCTTTTGAAGAGTTGTAGACAACCTTATCTTTGAGGGATGAACACGAAATTATCTAGAAATATGTCCATCATATTGTGCAATTCCCCTCCCAGATTTACTTTCTCGTTGTCATAGGATTACTTTCTTGCATGCTATGGATTCTGATAAACAATGTTTCGTGAAATAAACTTTGTTAAAATTCCAACTATGTTTTCTGTCAACAACAAAGAACTGCACATTAATTAATCACACAACGCGAAGTACGAAGTATGGCTTGTAACACCGCACCCGCTTACATAAATATTCTGCTGCCGTTTGGCCTGGATACTTTGGAACCAGGAAAAGAGATTCGTAGAGGTTACAAGTGATGGATCATTATGATTACAAGATTAACTTTATGCTAAAAACAGGAACGATGGCAGGTAGGACACAATATCTTTTCTCAACGTACCCGTAAATCGATTGACCATGTAATTACATTTTTCTAAATTTTTTTCATGGTACAGCAAGATGGGCTTAATACGTTAATTTCTTGTTTGGAAAGTTTACTTTCGTAACGTTGACTTACAATGACAAGATGACGTTCCGGTTGTCAGGTATAAATGGTCAAGACGCTTACAGCTCAAATTTTGGTAGAGTTTGTGGCTCGATAAGTTTTCATGCAAATATAGTCTCTGAGATGGGATTCGGACCCAGGTATTTGGGTAGAACGCCCAAGAGAAGGCGTAAAGCGTACATATAGAGTGATAAAAATTATTCGAGTCATTTTCCAGATTTTTCAAAATGATGGCATTTTACATTTTAAAAGAGGATACTTCGATGTGATCTGTATAGTTCAGTTTTTTTTTTCATGTTTTGACGAAGAGGAAAATGTCCTGCGTTATGGCGATGAAACGCCGAGAAATGACACCAGCGATGTTTCTGGGAACGCTGAAGGTTCGTTCGGGTTTGTTGAATTTACAACCCTGTCATTTGATATACTTTGTGCTCTGGGGGAGGCACGGATTTTTTTCGGATTATATGATGAACATCGTAGTATTCATAATCTTATGTATGTATTGTGCTGGCATTTTGAAGTCGGTTATAAAAAAAAGTAGATTCTTTTTATTAAAGAAAGGGAGGGAAAAGGTGAAAAGCAAAAGTATCATGTTAATTTGAAAAGATGAAGGAATCAAGTTAATGAGAAATTGCAAGGACTTTGTAAATACATATATTTGAAGTATATCCCTAGTTTGCATGCTTGTTAATGCATGGTTTTGTCGATGTAGTTTTCATTCTGGTGATCGTATTTCAGTACTCGCTTCACACTATTTTATGTCAACGCGTTAATGATATTGACCCTTGTTGCCCTTTTGGCAGTGTTGGAATTTCATTGACGGTCGTCTCATGATGCAGGTTCTAGCATCAGCTGACAAATGATTTGTTGATACTTTACTGACAAACGACATAAATACAGACGACGTCTAACAGCAATGAAAAAGTGCAACTTGGCTAATATTGTTTTATTCATTTATATCAGTTGAATTTTTAATTGAATCAAAATTAATGACATTGCCTGTTGAGTATTTGTATATGTGAATACAAGTTAAATGAATGAATTATTGCAAAAGAAAAGATATAATTTTGGAAATTATTTGAATTTTGGAACAGGCTTCTAAATTATTTTTGTAAATTCAAAATTTTGGTCAATCAAGAGGTACAGAGAAAATCCGGTGTCATAACTACCAAGAACAATTTAGTTTGACATGCAGATATATTATAGCAATTAACAGTTGATGCTGTTATCGCTTGGAGAAGATGACGATGCAGAATACTTGATAAACAGTGTAGTTATGCAGAACTTGAACCTTGAACTTTGAATAGCAGCTATATTAATGGAGTCGCCTGTGGTTAATACAGAGACATATAAAAGTATACAGGTTAATCCAATAGACAGAAGACAGAAGCCAAAATACGAAGCCCGAAGCAGTGACGTCAGGTATCTCTTTGCACGATGTTACCCGTGTGGCCGGATGTTAAACCAGCCCGTCACGATAGCAAACGGAGAGACATTCGAAGATTATGGTAGAGTGAAATCTGCCATAGGGATGTGCGATCCGTGCAGAATCCAATGCAAAGGACGAACTACCTTATTTGACGCTTTATAACGAGAAAGTTTATACCCCGTCGCTTATCTGGGTGCATGGCGTCATCCGGATTACGGGAAGATCTTGGTAACGTCACTAATACCAAGATGCATCAGAGGTAGATCAATGAAGAAGAAGAAACCATGAGATGCAATTTCGTGGGAGATAATGCAGTAGACAGGAGGACGATTTAGTTCTCGAGCGAATAGAAAAACATTTGATGATACGATGATAGATCCATATGGTGCAGAGTTCCTTCCATGATGGAATCGAGGTCCATGTATTCGTTTAACTCGACGGAGGTTACACAGAACACGAAGGAGGACCCTGAGACGGAAAAGAACAAAACGACGTTAAGGATCGATCCTAAGAAGAACCGTAAGAAGACAAAGAAGTGTACAAATCATGTGTAGTGTTATTTCAGTGAAAAAAGCAGAGTAAATGTGAATTTTATAATGTATTATGCGTATTTATGATAATACTTGAATATATTATGTTCATGAATTTTGATTTTTGCATGATGTACATTGAACATTGATATATCATACTATTATTTGATGTATTGGCCTTGAATGAATTTGTTCTGTTTTGATAATTATGTCAAGGACATTTTGAATGAACAATAATGAGTTTATTATGATGATGAACATTGGGTCACTTGATAAAGATAGTGATTAACTTGAGATGAGGAATTTAATCTGCATGTCATTTATATTTATTTACTTGATCATGATTGACTGGGTGTCACATAAGATGATGCAATTATCTATATTGTGGTGTCAAGGCCATGCGTTTAGAAAATAACCAAGCATAGATCCAAATAAAGAAAAAAAAAAGAATGATGAAAGTTACTAAAACGTCAGTTATAAATTTGAATATATTTGAATCGAATTAATGATTTTGATAATGAATATCTTGCTTATTTTCTTAAGTGGGGGAGTATTGTAACCATATGACCTCTCCCCCACAATATTTATGGTGAATTATTGTTTTATGTTGGGGAATTTGCACACTGTAGAAAGAGGAATAACTCTAAACTAAATCGATGCATTTGTCAGAACACGAAAGTAAATTAATTCCCTTACATGAAATAGGGATGATGTTAATATTAATTCACATAAAGATAATTTTGAAACAAGATTTGAAACAGATTCGAGAAATTTAAGTTAATAAGTTTATCTTAAGATTTTAAGGGAAATATTTTATCATACTTTACATGTTTAATTGTAATATTGATTTTTCAATACTTGGAAAGTCCAGAGATTGATAAGAACTTAATTACAAATTGGTTTTATCTATTTGTTGGAGAAATCTACACGTGAAGTACCAGCATATTGAGTTTATTTACGTACAATCCCTCATAATTTCAGATGCTTTTGAAGAGTTGTAGACAACCTTATCTTTGAGGGATGAACACGAAATTATCTAGAAATATGTCCATCATATTGTGCAATTCCCCTCCCAGATTTACTTTCTCGTTGTCATAGGATTACTTTCTTGCATGCTATGGATTCTGATAAACAATGTTTCGTGAAATAAACTTTGTTAAAATTCCAACTATGTTTTCTGTCAACAACAAAGAACTGCACATTAATTAATCACACAACGCGAAGTACGAAGTATGGCTTGTAAGCCCGCATCGGCTTACACCGTGTCTTCCTGTTTACAGAAAAAACCTTCATTACAATACTTGAATTCGGTAAGTCTGTCTTTCTGCCTACATGCTTGTTTGTCAATCTGTCATGAAAAATTATTGAAACTTGCCCCGATTTTCCCGTGGAATATATCATTTGCATATTATGTGTTAAGCAACTGCGCTGTAAGAATACAGATATGTCTTTGTATTGCATGCATTACAAAATATATTGTTATATATTCAAATAAGATTTGATAACTCTACATACAGGTATAAAAAATCTTCTTTCTTTATTACAAAATACACAAATACAAGACTTGAGGCCATGCATGTTTGTAAATACTTACCTTGAAATGTCCTGTAGTATGATAGAACAACTGTTGACTAATTGTAGCTGTTGGTCCTTGACCTGAATTTTCTTCTGAAGGTCACCGATCGTCTCATCAACAAGTTCTACTGTTAGACCCTGTAACAGAAACAATATCAATTATGATAGTTATGACCTTGACCTTGATCTTATCGTCTCATCAACAAGTTCTACTGTTAGACCCTGTTACAGAGACAATATTAATTATGATAGTTATGACCTTGACCTTGATCTTATTGTCACATCAACAAGTTCTACTGTAAGACCCTGTAACACACAGACAATAACAATTATGACCTTGAAATATCCATGACCTCTTGACCTAACCCTACACGTAGAGGTTGTACATTCTGGTAATACATGTATTAGCTTTACATATACATATAGATCCTCTGTCTGCTTTTTTGAAATAACTTAAACATTAATTACAGAGGCAATACATGTAATAGTTATGACCTTGAAATTTCCTTGACCTGATCTAACACTATACAAAATTATGATTGCATGCTCTAAATATATTACATAGATGGCATGCTCTAAATATATTAGAAATGTGTGCATTTATCTGTAAAGATCCTTTTTTTTTTTGTCAAAACTGCAGAAAATCTATAAATAAACTTGACCTGGCTTTTTGGTTTTATTTTTCTTTTGTCCTTTCATTATTCTTTATTAGCTGTATGATTGTAATCCGATTTCACATGTATCTAAAGCTTTCTTTTGCTGATTTTACATCCTTACCAATGTAGTAAAACAGGTTTTTTATCCCAAGAAAATTTCTTAAAGTTACAAAAAAATCCCTTTATACCCTACCTCATACATGTTTTTAAGTGTAGACATGAGCCCACTGATCTGATTCAGTACAGCTATGTCATTTAATCCCTTTATACCCTACCTCATACATGTTTTTAAGTGTAGACATGAGCCCACTGATCTGATTCAGTACAGCTATGTCATTTAATCCCTTTATACCCTACCTCATACATGTTTTTAAGTGTAGACATGAGCCCACTGATCTGATTCAGTACAGCTATGTCATTTAATCCCTTTATACCCTACCTCATACATGTTTTTAAGTGTAGACATGAGCCCACTGATCTGATTCAGTACAGCTATGTCATTTAATCCCTTTATACCCTACCTCATACATGTTTTTAAGTGTAGACATGAGCCCACTGATCTGATTCAGTACAGCTATGTCATTTAATCCCTTTATACCCTACCTCATACATGTTTTTAAGTGTAGACATGAGCCCACTGATCTGATTCAGTACAGCTATGTCATTTAATCCCTTTATACCCTACCTCATACATGTTTTTAAGTGTAGACATGAGCCCACTGATCTGATTCAGTACAGCTATGTCATTTAATCCCTTTATACCCTACCTCATACATGTTTTTAAGTGTAGACATGAGCCCACTGATCTGATTCAGTACAGCTATGTCATTTAATCCCTTTATACCCTACCTCATACATGTTTTTAAGTGTAGACATGAGCCCACTGATCTGATTCAGTACAGCTATGTCATTTAATCCCTTTATACCCTACCTCATACATGTTTTTAAGTGTAGACATGAGCCCACTGATCTGATTCAGTACAGCTATGTCATTTAATCCCTTTATACCCTACCTCATACATGTTTTTAAGTGTAGACATGAGCCCACTGATCTGATTCAGTACAGCTATGTCGTGCATGTAGTCCTGCAGGTCTGAGTTAAGATGGTACAAGTCTTCTTCCTTGTTCTCTGAAAATGAAATAGTTCATGATCAATTTATGTAGAAAATACACAAAACACTTAAAGGATAAATATGTGACATAAATCAGGCACTTCCACTGGAAACAGAATCTACTGGCCCATATGAAATTTGTTAGGTTTGAAAATTCTAATATCACACTGTCAAGATGTTTTTATACTATGATTCACTAAGAAAAGAAGAGGAACTACGTGTAAATCATTATTCCCTTTCATTCATTTCACTGAAAGATAAAGAAGAAACCTTTGTGTCTCCCTGAAACTTACCTAGCACTGTACTGTAAATACTGAATATGTTATGATTATTTTTTACGGCAGTCTGCATGTCTATCTGTATGTCTGTCTTACCTATTACTGTACTGTGAATGCTGAACACATTATGATTATTTTTTATGGCAGTCTGCATGTCTGTCTGTCTGTCTTACCTAGCACTGTACTGTAAATACTAAACACATTATGATTACTTTTGACAGCAGTCTGCATGTCTGTCTGTCTGTCTTACCTAGTACTGTACTGTGAATACTAAACACGTTGTGGTTATTTTTGACAGCCGTCTGCATGTCTGGTGTTATAGCACTGTCTTTCAGCTCCATGTCCAGTAACGGTATTGTCCACTTAAACTTATACTGCTCCTTCTGTCTGATGTTCACTTCTCTATAAAATATAATGATGACGTTATACTGAAGAATGAATATTTCTACTACATACATGTATAATACGGAGTTACTTCCCATTCATGAAGGAACAGTAACAGTAGTGTCATCAAAATCTATGGAAACAGTAAAATTCTGAGATTTTCAAATTATTGAAGGAAAAAATTGTTTTTCTGCATGAATCCATTACTTTATAATTTTTATAGTTATTTATCTAATCCAAGAAAAGTGGAAAAGTGGAAATTACTATGATAAAATAAAATGTTATTATGAGTAATTGATCATGAGAAAACGTTTTCATTTTTAAATGTACAAGTTCTTGTACATAACAGAAATTATCAGATGGAAATGAGTGTATCTACAATAACCACATTAGTCTGATTTTTTTAAATAATTTACTTTCGCTTTACCTCTGTAGAATAGAACAGCATATTAAGGAGTCGTCCATCAGTATAACCTGTCGTCCCTTTGTTCTCACCTGGCCTGATACTGTCTCCTGTCAAAGGAAAACTTTCACATTTGTATCTAAAAGAAACTAAGGATAAACTAAATAATATTTATGCATGTACGTCCAATATGATCATGTATCCACCATAAGAAATCATGTTGGGGTTGAAATCTTTTCAACTAAATAAACATGCTATCTAAAAACTTAAATTTAAGTATAAGTACTTCCAAATTATACAACAGCCATGACCTCTTAGGATGATTCTCAGTTTTCTGTGCATAAAGAGGCAAAATTTAAACTGATTTTTAATCAGATTTGAAGAAATCCTAAGAGAGTACAGTTAAAAATTCAAAAATTACTGGTGAGATACATTTAAGAATTCGAATTTATATGTAAATTAGATAGAAACAATGAGAAAACACATACCATTTGTTCTAAATGTTCTTGTCTAATCAATCTCTGTACTTTTTCCGTTGGGACTTTATAATTCAGCGTTTTCTGTAACTGCTTGGCATTAAAGATTTGTTCCGATTCCCGTTTCCTCTCGTTCAGTTTATGAGCTACGTTTTCTAGATCTGTTAATGCTCTCTGTAAAGCTGAACGGTCATGGTGATTGTGTGGGGTGTATTTCAGTAGATCCTGTGAAAGATAAAACCAAACTTATTATGAAATTTTAAATTTTTTACAAAAATCTTATTTGATAATCCTTTGTGCTGATTATGGTATAATTTCATTAAAAACTAAGCCCTACTGAACCAAGAGATTTTTCTTGTATAGTCTGCAAGCCTTTCACATTGGCAACATCACAAACTTAAACCAAAAATTTACATTTTACTTAATGCTAAGGTATAAGGAAATTATTCAACAAACAGCAAAAATACACTTTTTTAGTCACTGGTACATACAGAGTCTGTTTTGCATGTGCATGTATAGCTCAATATCATTGCTCGGTTGGTATAAAACTTCTTTGACACGATATAAAGTTTCTCTGAGGCGACTTAATAGTACATAACCTTCATTCGGTCACCCATGTTGATATCTGTTGGCGAGTAGAAGGGCATATATTTACATCACCTTATTTTTTCTTATCGATATACCGAGTTACTTCCCATTTGGTACGGTATCTGATGTAAACACATTGTGACGTAATGAAATTCCTATAGAAACGTCAACTTTGAAGCATGTTCTTCCTGAATTTTATGCATGTTTCCATAGAAATTTATGACATCACAATTACTTTACTTCACATACCGTCCCGAATGTGAAGGGTGCAAAAAGACCGAATGAAAGTATAAGTTGTGTTGCAAACGTGCATTATACTGTACGTACATCTACAGTAATACATATACATGTAAGTATACTTGCCTGCATAAACATAATAAATTGAGGAAATCTTTGCACTGGTTTGACCATTAAGGCAAAGACTGTCAGTCTGTCTGTACTCTTCTGTGCTGTGCTCTGAAAACAATGGCAGTTCAAGATTAGTGGAAGAGTACTTCATTAATATCAAAACTCCCATTTAACTGTTTTCTTTGAAACATTTGTAAAATACTCTTCCAATATGTATGTTATGACAGTAAAGATATTCATATGAAATTTTCTAAGAAGTGACTCCATTTATCTGAAAATAACATTTTTAAAATGTGCCAACCCTTTGGTTAGAGCATGTTGCATATTAATCTTTTTTTCTTTTCTTTGCTAATCTTGCTGTTTTAAGTACATGTATTAACATTAATCCATGTTTATTTTTCTATACCGCCTATATACACAGCCAATTGTGCCTCACACGAAATTCATATGAAATGAGCATCATGTTGATATCACGTGAAAGCTCATGTGAAATTCATATAAATTTCACATTAAATTTATGAATTTTTCTATGCGACCTTCATGCTAAATTGAATTTATACAAAATTCATGTACAAATTTTCATGTAAATTTCATGTTCATGCTCATTTCACATAAATTTCATGTGAATTAAAGAAGATCCTGACAACAATCTCAACAGCACTCACAATAGAGCACCAAATTGAGCGTCGACGGATCCCTAGCAAGCTAGAGTTGGGGCCAGGTGCTCAGGAGGAGTAAAGTTGTGAAGTAAACATGTGAAGTTTCATGCTAAGTAAACATGTGAAGTTTCATGCTAAGTCCATGTTAATTTCACATGAATTTCATATGAGGCACAATTGGGTGTGAATGAAGCAACTTTGAAAACTGATGAAAAAGCTGTTTGCGTACTAAAATTAAACGACAGCTTCTTTAGATGATTATTCATTGGCCTATTTTTCGTCAATTGGACTGCTCTTTAGCAGTAAAATTTTGACACTTATTTGTTTCTACTATGAACTGTAAATCAGTGAAAACTTACACTTAGGAATTCCTTTAGCCCAGCATTGATATTCTGGCTAGATTTGATCTCCTCCATCGCCATGGCAAAGTTATTTACATACGTACTGTAGACATCCACAACCATAGAACGGGAAAACTAAAATGGAGAAACAATTATAATTCAAGTACATATATTTGAAGTGCAAAAATTGGTTGGATGCATTATTACATGTATGTATTGGACCTGATATCATTTCTTCCTTTCTACGTTTAATATTTGGTGTGTTGAATATAGAGAGTTACTTTCCCATTGGTGCAGTCATCTAATCTATGGAAGCCAGCCTTAAATTCATGGGCTACCATGTGCAAAATTTCCAAACCTCATTTAAGGGATCAAGGAATTTGCACATGTTGCATATGACAAACCAGAACTAGACAGAGCGATAGATTATTTTCAAATACCATACCGATGCAGTAAATATTCCCCCGATGGTCTCCTTTACGTCCCAAGTACTGACTGCATCTGCTAATTCTATCTGAAACATTCGGTGAAAATCCAGAATTGCCTCTGCCTTTGTTATGATTGTCTTCACACACGTCTTGGCTAAATTGTAAGTATACAGAAGGGTTGTCTTGTACTCCTGTAAAATAAAATGGTTTAAGATTGTAATCCCATAAGTGCTTACTTCTGCTCAAAATTACGCTTTTTGCCGATGACTTATGATAAGCTAATGGTAACCTTTGATGTATCGACAAACTCAGCTGTAAAATACAAACTGTTTATTTCAACACCTTTTTCTTTTGCATTTTCTTTACATTTTCATCTACAGGACTTCATTCTAATTCATTTGATACCAAACAGGACCACAATACTCCAATTAAATTCACACAAAATTAAATTTTTTTGGTCATCAAAGTTTTATAGGATAATTTGAGGATAATTTAAAGTCTGATTGTAAAGTGATGGAAAAGGTACTTGTTCACTATCCATTCTTTAGTTATGGGTCGACTACAGTACTTTAGACATCAATTACAAAGTATAATACATGTATCTTTCATATACACATACAATGAATATTTAAGATACGATTTCAAGTATTTTAGAAATTAAGTTTGTCTCCCTTATTAATCTTATTTATTCATTCCATAATACAAAAGTGGGCAAATGGGCATAATTTATTATAGCATAATCAATGATAATTTATGTACAGATTAAAAATTCAATATAGTGTGTTATGACCGTCAGGGCCCTTATTTTGAAATGCATATAAATACAAGTAATATTGATCTTATAAAAAAAATCCTGACAATATATATATATATATCACAGTAATTTCACTAACCTGTATAATTCTCTCTAGAGATGATATATACGATCTTTCACTGTCTATGATACAACCAATGACTCTCCTCTTCTTGTCCTGAGAAAAGACATATAACAACTACATGTGAATATCATATGTCCACAAGTAAATTATATGAAATATACATGAATATTAAATTATGATCTGATAGTAATATTAAGCCCCGGTCACAACGCACTCCACGTCCAAATCACGTTCAAAAATCTGCTGGAAGTGGTCGCTTGGTAATTTTTGCCATGGCTGTGCTTAGTAAGGGGTAAGACCGCCAGCAGCTGTTCCACTGCTGAAACACTGCCTAAGAATGGCTTCCCACATCAAACCTGAGGTCTAACATGTCTAAGGCTACAAGAGTTCCTGACAAGACGTTATACACATGCTTTTACCCGTGATACATTCAAACGCGTCACGATAGTCGCCGATGTCACCGCTA
Source organism: Pinctada imbricata (assembly GCA_033119305.1). Classification (NCBI taxonomy): domain Eukaryota; kingdom Metazoa; phylum Mollusca; class Bivalvia; order Pterioida; family Pteriidae; genus Pinctada; species Pinctada imbricata. The sequence goes on along the minus strand of VSWD01000005.1, from coordinate 85,375,494 downwards.
TTGTCGCTTAAACTTGAAAATCACCCACTATCAATAATGGTTTTGAATATGGATTGTTGCTGTTGAAGTTAATTTGACAAGAAATGATCTCAGTGTGAAAAGTCTTCGATATACCGGTAATTCTATCCGAAACTAGACGCACTCACGATGGCGGAGTTAACGGTCGAGGAGGAGCACTTAAGTCTTCCCCAAGTTTAAATCATTGCCGGAACATGGATTGTCACATGTGTTTCGCTTGCATTGCACGTCTTTATCACGTACACCATCCGTGGTTGTCCGCGGAATAAAATTTTTACCAGTTTAAAAATTTTTCCCACCTCCAACGCCTTTCAGATTTTTTCTGGGTCCTACCAAGTCTACAAATCGTCTGTAGCACGTCTTAAAAGTGAATTAAACAACGTCTGCTTCATGAGAGACCTTTTTTTGGCCGTAATCAAGCTGTAAAGCGCACTGTGATTGGGCCTTTACTTGTGAATATTTCTCAAGGAACAAACATGCAAAGTGCAAAATGATGTATTTAGTCTATAAAAATTTGTAAATTAGTGCTTAGGCATAGATCAATTGGACAAGATTTGCCAAATCTTTGAATATAATCACATAAAGCTTATGAAAACATACTAGAATAATAAAATAGCAATCCAAGGAATGCTTGTGTCGCCTGCGAAGCGGCCTATTCTAGGAGGTAAATCACATGGTTCAAATTTACTGGTATCACTATAAAAGTCTTGTCTAATGAAATTCATATGTGAAATATCAGACCTCTTATTTACCAATTGAAAGATATGGTCAATCTCAAATTTTCAGAAAATAGTGTCAATCAACTAGGTCAAGGTCACTACCTAAATACTTTGGTAACAAAACAAAGGTCACATCATAAGAAATATATGTGTGAAGTATTAAAGCCTTATATCACTTAGCATTCAAAAGATATACGCAATCCTTAGAAAAAAGGTCAAATATGTAGGTCAAGGTCACTAGGTAAAAAATTATGGTATGTTTAAAAAAGTCTTGTCACAAAGAATACACATGTGAAATATCAAAGACCTATCACTAACCTATCAAAAGATATAGCAAATCCCAACTTTTTTTGAAAAATAGGTCAAATATCTTTGTCAAGGTCACAAGGTCAAAAATCATGGTATGTGCAGAAAGGTCTTGTTACAAGGAATTCACAAGTGAAATTTCAAAGCCTTATCCCTTACCAATCAAAAGATATATACAATCTTAATTTTTTGTTAAAGTAGGTCAAATATATAGGTCAAGGTCACTAGGTCAAAATTATGGTATGTGTAGAAAGGTCTTGTTACAATCAATACACATGTGAAATATCAAAGCCCTATCACTAACCATTCAAAAGATATAGCAAATTTTAACTTTTTTTGAAAAGTAGGTCAAATATCTTGGTCAAGGTCACAAGGTCAAAACTTATGGTATGTTTACAAAGGTCTAGTCAAAAGGAATACATGTGTGAAATATCAAAGCCCTATCCCTTACCAATCAAAAGATATAAGCAATCTTATTATTTTTGAAAAGTAGGTCAAATATGTAGGTCAAGGTCACTAGGTCAAAAATTATGGTATGTGTAGAAAGGTCTTGTCACAAGGAATACACATGTGAAATATCAAAGCCCTATCACTTACCATTCAAAAGTTATGGGCTGTGACACCCAAAGTGTGACAGACAGACAGACGGACGGACGGACGGACGGACGGACAACGGACAAAGTGATCCCTAAGTGTCGCTATGCTTCGCAGGCGACACAAAAATACAAACACACGTTCCAATAATCTAAGTTCTAAGTAAGTTGAGACAGTCCCTTAAAATTGGTTTGACTACATGTACAGTGTCGTGTTTTTCAATGTTAAAATATTAAATTAAATACAATTTTCATAAGGGAAAACTCTGAACCATCATACAAAACATTTTATTTATTTATTTCACATTCCATCCCCATACCTGGTCTCCAGTAAGGTTTTTCGGTGTGTCTGGTAATTCAGGGGGAGGGTGTTTCTCAAGGTTTATTTTGACAGGTTGTACTGGGCAATCTTCATCACGCTGTTCTTCATCACTGTAACTTTTGAAATGCCCCCTTTTTGGCGTGGGCGGTAAAGGTCTGGCAGGGTATGACTGATCTTCTGAAATCATCAAATTATTAAGGATCTTTTAAGATTAGGGCTTGATTTAAACCTGAAATCATTTAACAATTCTCTTGCTCTGTCCTTCCCTTTTAGAAAAAAAGTTTGTTATGGTTTGGGGCACAGGAACGATGCTGATACAAAAAACTTTTCCATTTCCCATTGATTTCTACAAGAAAAATGCTCACTTTGACTCAAATATCAGTCTTACTATACAGAACATTCTTCTATTTATTCACAAATTTAATTTTCAACCTTACAGTACAAAAACACAATTATATTGCAATGAATAGGTGTAGATGTCCATACAGAGTGGGAAGAGGGGAGAGCGGTAGGGGGAGTGGGGGGGATATTTTGTTGCCTCTCATTTTTGTGCATACTTCCATTAATACATACTGTTTATAACTTCCTTGACTACAAAACAGAAATGAGGAAATTTCTTATCATATTCAAGGATGGAAAGTTTAACTTTGAAGATCAGAATTTCTAAATTCTAAACCCTGCTAATTGTTTAATAATAACCATTAATGTCAATTACAGATAATATCACTTTAACCCTGCAATAGCATATTTGAATTCTATGAACTATTTTTTACCATTATTGAGTCTTTGCAGATTACGAAATTATTTGCCATTTTAGACGTAAAACCATTTCGACATCATGAAATTGGCATAGTAAAGTTGATTTCATACAGTCATTACACAGAGTTTAAGGACCGTTTGAACTTTTCCATAGAATTCAATGACATCAGAAGTTGTTTACGTCAGATACCGTCCCAACTGGGTAATAACTCAGATTATCGAAAATACCGAAAAACGATCCTTTAAAAGGTCTTACCTAGAACTTTATCCTCCGCATCTGAGAAATCTGAGCCCCACGACTCGTTAGAAATAGTAGAGACAAGGGTGTCAGATTTATGATCAAATGCCCCATCCACATCCTCGTAGATTGACTCCCCTTCATCTGCCACTGTAAATATAAATATAACTCACAATGTAAATTTTTTGATAGCGATCGATGTATTAAGAGGCCCCTGTGAGAATATTCTGTAATTGGGGACAATACAATGTATTCCATTTGAAACCATGTATTTTTAGCATGTTTCCATAAATTTGATACTATATGGCTTCCAAAGAATCTGATGATGTCACAATTGACTCTTTCACGCTGATATACTTTTGGTTCACTTTTGTCTCTTCGTAGGGCAATTTTGCCCACGAGAACAATCAAATAATTCATCCTTGAGGATACATACGCTACTATTTGGAGGGGAATAATGTTATTTGATTTTTAATAATGTTATTTGATTTTTCTGGTGGGCAAAATCGCCCTGCGAAGAGACAAAAGTGAACCGAGTGGACATAAGTGTGAAAGGATCAATTAGCTTACATAAAATACTGCCCCAAATGGGGAGTAATCCTGTTGAAAAAGAATATTTATATTTATTTAGTCCATTTCTTGTTTTTGTTCTGTTTTGCATCTTTAAGAAATTGAGAAAGCTACCAGCCAGCCAGGGAGAAAAAAATTAACAAGCATGTAAAACAAAGTTGAAATTTCATATGATATGATTATGTGAAATCTGACAGAAACTTGTTTCATTTTCCTACAAAAGCATGATAGATAATACAATGTCTTGAATAATTGCAGTACTTTTATATTTTTAAATGAAATATAAAACATCAAACAATTATATCTCTTAAATTTTTGTAGAAAACACATTGAATATGCAGAAGATTTTATTGTTTTAATTTTGTTGGGTTTTATGACGATGGGATCAAAACCTACCAGCACGACGATGCAAAATAGAAAATAACAAAGAAATTGCCTTAAATTGAACAATGACAAACCCTAGTTGGGCTTAAGGAGGGTTTGAACACCAAGATGGCGGCGGTATTATTTGTTTTCTCACTTCATAGGAAAAGTACAGTATTAACTTCCTTTAAACATTCGATACGCTGATTGATTTACACATTTGAGTATCCGCATGAAGTATGAATAATTTTCGGCGTCATTTGAAGAAACTATGGCGATTTTCCAAAATTGTGGACTATGGGAGTTTTATCCATGAGCAAACCACGACATCATTTCGACGTTATCAGGGATATTGGCGTCACAAACCTTCGCATTCAAAATGTAATAAAATCATTGATACCAAACGTATCGCATTGAAACTTAGCATGTATAAAATAGAAAATTAAATCTTCATCACAGTGAATTTGTTAGCATCACAAAAAGCGGATGTTACTTCATTGAAAATGGACGATTTTCAAAAGAAAAATTGGAAAATATAAAGCTTTGTAATATTTTAATCCAAAATTCAATTTTTCTCATTTAATAAAGAAATCATCTCTGGACATTGTTGATAATTTTGATAGTTTTTGACAAAGATTCATCCACATGATTCCTAATAATTAACTATCGTCTACAGTCAAATGGCTCAAAATCGCAAATTTTTGAGCGACAGTGTCATCTTTTATTCCAGTATTCCGTACTCTTTCTTTAAAACACAATTAATCTCATCTTTTCCATATGTAAACGCAAAACATTTAAGAAGATTTTGGAAGTTAAATCAAAATTAATTTCCAATAGCTTAACGAGAACGGGAATGACACTTTCAATATTATGACGTCATCAAGAAATTTACGAAAACGTCGATTTATGCATATTCCTAAGTCTAGTAGAAAATTTTCCTGTGGATAGAATCAAATTTAAGTTTGCATAATCAAGGACAGACAAGAAATATATAATTTCAGAAATTTTGAGAAAAATTGAATTTGGCGTCCAAGTGTTCAATACCTACTTAATATTCATATATTAAAACTCTAATTAAGACAAGTGACATGTAAAATTGCTTTACGCATGTTACAGTTCTACTATAAAACTGGCCAAATTAGGAATTAATCTACCAAATAAAATTGTTTTACATATTGTATAATAATATATAATATGAAATTTATAGAAAGCACAAAAGGGGTGAAATAACCACGTTCACTATTCAGACAATGTTGGATCCATCAAATAAGGGGCGAATGCACGTCACTTGGAAATAAAAGATATAGATAGCACAAAAAAGGTACAAGCGGCTACGAGTCAGACTAAACGTGTTTAAACCCAGTGGAAGGAACAGTACATCCCTAAAGCTGTCTGGATACACAATATGTACTTGTATCCAGACAGAACAAGGGACAGTATGTCCCTCATTCCGTTCCGACACAAGTACATATTAATAAACATACACACTCTCAAGCTAGACAGAACCTGCAATGTACTGATGCTCGAAAGGCTATAACTAGTACACAAGAAGGTAATATTCTTAATCAATGAACCAAAGCAGACCCTGCGAGGGGCGAGACCAGGTGACTTCATATATGAAATTTATAAATATATTCACATACTTGCCATAATTTTTCGGAGTTTTGTCATTGCAAAGAGGGACAAAAACAGGGACAAATCATCAAAATGCGGGACAAATATAACGCTAATGAGGGACACAAAGAGGGACACTTTTAGGAGGTTGAACTTCAGATATTGCAATCCAAAATTGCACTAGATCATTGCCCTCTGCAAACGAAAGAACGTCAGAGTAAAAAATAAATCTTATTAATGCGCGCCGTATACGTAGATGGCTCTGGTCGGACGCATTTCTAAAAGTGGCGCTTAAGTGAACTTGTCTACCCTATTTAATTTTTCTCTGTGAAAGTTTTAAAAGTCTTTTACTCCATTGTTCACGTATATATTCACAACTTTCTGAACATAAGTATTAAACATCTGCGCTGTTGCCTGCGTTGACGTTGGCGATTTAAATGAAATACACAATCGATAACTTAACGACTCGGGTATTAAAAACGACACAAAGCAAACGTACTTTGATTGATACTGAGAGTTTATTGACGTGATAATAATAAAGAGCATATTATAGTTACTTAAGAGCGTTCCGTGGTTGCCGTATTTTTTTTTTTAAATCTTGTTTACATGTTTTACATCACGTTGATTCTTCTCATCAAAATAAATTCATATCTTGGCTAACATAAAAGTGGTATCTTACTATTGCTATTGCTTTATTTACATGTATTTCAATGATCGAATTGTTTTGTGAGCTAAAAAGAAATACCAACAAGAGAAAGACTGCATGAATGTATTTAAAGACGTTTGTGGGACAGCCGACATTTAATCAACCTATTACAATCAAAACATAGGTCGATTATCGGCTGATTATTGTATATGGCTATATAGCGTAGATAATTGGAAACGTTTAAATAAACAATGAAAGTTTAAGAAAAGACGGAACGACTAAAATCGATGAAGAATAATCTATATTACCGTAATTATTACGCCGAATTTTTTTTTAATGAAACGTCAAAAAATCGGGATTTTCCGTGTCCCGGCCGGGACACATATTTTCGGTCGAAAATGCGGGACATTTTTTGTCCCGGCCGGGACAATGGCAAGTATGTATTCATGACCTAGATTTTTACTGGAGCACTTCAGACTTTTTATATTCTCAGGAAATAAATGAGAGCTTTGAAATAGATAGGAAGTGGAACTTGACATATGAGGAATTAGTATCACTTTTTAGACATGTATTATGAGAAACTGATAATAATGGTGTGGCTTAGCAATTCCAAAGCTGCACCTTTTCTGAAAAAGAAAAATATTTTGAAGTTTTTGTTCAAGGTCACAAGGTCAAAAGTCATGGTACATTTTTACCTAACCAAAGCTCAGGTCACAGAGAATCTACAATGTATTTAAAATATCAAAGTTGTGTACCTTACATTTCAATATAATTACTGTTACAGTAGAATATTTTTCTCTTCTGAAATTATATTAAGTTCATCATATTAAATCTTAATTCAAATTACACGTCAACTCTTTTTATGGCAAGTTAAAAGTCTTGTCAAGGGCAATATACAGGACAAAGAATTTTATTCCTTTCCCTTAAAGTTGCTGACAATTTGCTTCCACCAGAAATTTCAACTAAAATTATTCATGGACAGAGGGACATACAGACGAACAGGCAAAGTGACATTAAGATTGCAGAAAACACAAAAATCTATTTTTAAAATCAAACAAGATGGAAAGACATACAGATGGATTTAATGTCTGAAAAGATGGATGGAAGAAATAGTTCTACGGCTGAACAGACAGATGGACATACAGGATGATTTCTATTGAACACTCCAATTTACCCTATCACTAATCCTTTAGCTTCTCAGTGACCCTCCAAAAATTTAACTTTTATTTAATTGTGATGCTTAAGTTGTATAATTATCAAGTCAGTTGATTGACATCAAATTTTATTAGATCTGCGTGCACAACTGATATCTTTGGTTTCAAAAAGCATAGACAATTTTCCTACATAATTATTATACATTGAGTTTACACTACATGTAATATCAAATCTATCCATATTTAGAAATCTACTCAAGACACTCTGTAGTCTGTATCCAATAGGAAACATTGATATAGGGTGTTAGACTATTCAAAATTTAAATTTTATCAACATTTTCATAAATTAGATTAAGGAAGTTCAATTTTAATTTGACGTATAAGATTTGTGATATTGGTGAGGTACAAATGACAAACTTTGATCACTTCAGAACTTCCTTCGCGACAAAAATAACTACATACTACATTGAAATTTCATTGGATTTTTGTCCATAAATTATCTACAAATTTTTTAAGTTATTACTTGTAAATCTCATTCCTGGTTTTCTTATATATCTTTTAAAAGTCAAAACTATTATGAAAATAGTTCAGAAAAGAGACAAAAACATCTGTTTGGCTTAAGTTCATTGGATGTGAAAACACGGAAAATCATTACAGTACTAAATTGTATCAATAAAATGTCGCGCAAACACAACGCCTTAAAGTGGAAAAATATGCACTCAGCCAGGAAGTGACTCTGTGGTACCAAAAAACACTACATCTTTCTTCTATGGAAATACGTATATACTTCTCTAAGTTTATTCCTCACACTTGCAATACTACAATGTCCTAATTGTGGTTTGATTTTACTCAGAGGTAATTTTTACCACATACAAGTACCTACCATCATCATAGGAGCCCGATGCTAGTTGGTACCCCTCTTTGCCCTGCCTTCCTTTGTTACTTCTCTCTGTAAAAGATTGAAAAAAAAAATCTTAATTAAAAACGAAGTTATATCTTTTAGCATTGCTCTTCATTCATAAAATTAAAATAAAGTACTGTAAATTGGTTTTTATTCGTCAGGTACCAATTTTCGTCATTTTCGTCAGTGCCTCCCTTGACGAAATTACGCATCGACGAATATAAATACTCCCGACAAAATATAGAGTAGAAAGGAAAAATTGAATCTTAATAGTTATTAAGATTTTCAAATCATAAACCATTGAAAACTGAATACGTACACAAAGTCGCACATAATGTACTTCTAATTACCAAATGATATGTTTTCACAATAAGCTTGTCTCTAATTGTTTGTTTACCAATAATTGTTACACAAACAATGAAAACAAACGCATATCTGATTGTTAAGTTGGCATTTGCACTCGAATTTACATTTTAGGGACCATTGGTTGACAAATTTACGTATTGACGAACTGGTCATTTTGAACGAATTGAAAAAAATTGGTACTGACGAAAATAAAGCAATTTACAGTATACAATGGGATTCAAAATTTGCAATTAAGATGTCACTGTGACATCTTGTTAAATCAAAACATCAGTTGCAGTTAAACATGAGTTTAAGCTAAAGTTTGGGGGTTTTTTTTCTATTACAAAGAATTCATGAGATTTCATTTAAATTTTTTGGTTCACTACATGTTTCATAGTGTTTTGTTTTTTGTAGATTATTAAGACATTCACATAATTTAACTTGATCCTAAGCTTGCATGAACAGTACTAAGCAAACAAACCACATTCCTTTAAGAACATTGGACGAGTATCTTTTCTTTCCGTCAATATATAGAGCTCATTTGTATCAAGCACAATTTTAGTACATCTGCATAAACTGTATCAATTTGGAGTCAGGGACCCTCTATACATTCCTGTTGGTGTTAAAGTTTTTAAATTGTCTTGACCCACATCCCTCTGACACCATATAATCTAGAATATACAACTTCACCTGCCTGGTATAATGAGAATATTGAATGTAGAAGACAAAACTATAGATCCGGACAGCACATCACAAATAGTCCCCAGCCCAGCAGCAAAGCGTCAATTTGTATGTTGAAAACCAAATAAAATAAAGCCTGTGTTTGTGAAACACGAATGCCCCCGGTGGCATCTTTGTTAGTATAAACATCATTTTCTGTTGAGTATGTGAAAGGTCAAAGTCAAGGTGACGAAGTCAAAACTTTTTGCTATCAATGAAATGGTCTTCTCACAAGGAATACACATGTGAAATATGAGAGCCCTATCACTTACTATTCAAAAGTTATGCCCAATGTTAAAGTTTTTGAAAAGTAGGTCAAAGGTCAAGGTCACGAGGACAAAACTTTTGGTATCAATGGAAAGGTCTTGTCACAAGGAATACACATGTGAAATATGAAAGCCCTATCACTTACCATTCAAACGTTATGCCCAATGTTAAAGTTTTTGAAAAGTAGGTCAATGTTCAAGGTCAAGGTCACGAGGTCAAAAATGTTGGTATCAATGGAAAGGTCTTGTCCCAAGGAATACACATGTGAAATATGAAAGCCCTATCACTTACCATTCAAAAGTTATGCCCAATGTTAAAGTTTTTGAAAAGTAGGTCAAAGGTCAAGGTCAAGGTCACGAGGTCAAAAATTTTGGTATCAATGGAAAGGTCTTGTCCCAAGGAATACACATGTGAAATATGAAAGCCCTATCACTTACCATTCAAAAGTTATGCCCAATGTTAAAGTTTTTGAAAAGTAGGTCAAATGTCAAGGTCAAGGTCACGAGGTCAAAAATTTTTGTATCAATGGAAAGGTCTTGTCACAAGGAATACACATGTGAAATATGAAAGCCCTATCACTTACCATTCAAAAGTTATGCCCAATGTTAAAGTTTTTGAAAATTAGGTCAAAGGTCAAGGTCAAGGTCACGAGGTCAAAAATTTTGGTATCAATGGAAAGGTCTTGTCGCAAGGAATACACATGTGAAATATGAAAGCCCTATCACTTACCATTCAAAAGTTATGCCCAATGTTAAAGTTTTTAGTTCGGACAAACAGACAAACAGACAAACAGACAGACAAACAGACGGACAGGCCAAAAACTATATGCCCCCGAATCTGTGATTCCGGGGGCATAAAAATGAAATTGAAGGGCCTAGCTTTTCTGTCTTTGCAAATTTTGTACAGCACTCTGTTTCTTTCAAATAGTGATCTTTCTTAGTACATGTACCAGGTTTCATCAAAATCCATACAAGGGTTTAGGAGAAATAGCAAAGACAAGATTTTGAGACAGACAGACTGACAAAATGACATTTTATGGTGATTTTACAACGGGGGCATAAAAACTCATTATCAATGGATAGAAAAATTTCAAGTAGACCTTCAACACCAAGTATAACGCTCAATCCATCAGCAGTAGATCTAAGTCCCACAACATGATCTTCATTGTTTATTTGTTGGCAATTAGGCTTCTTTGCAATGGCTGGCTTTGAAGCCTTTCCTTTCTTTCCTCTTTTGCTGACATCTTCATTATCGTAATACTTGGAATATCGTTTTGTACTTGCTGACTTAGCGTATTCTACCTCACCATCGGCATTTGGCACAATTATCGTAGGGCAAACATCCTCGTACAGTTCTAAGTCTGATTTTTCTCCACTTGTAGAAAGGAAACTTATATCTGTCTGACAGTCAATATCTTTTTCACCTAATTGATCGTTTCGATAAAAATTTTTGGCTTTTCCATAAATAAATTCATCACGATTATCATTCAAAACACTTCCTATGTTTCCATAGCAACTACCGTTTTCAGAATCTCCAAAGGCAAGAGAGCGTTCATCATCTCTGTTATGAGTCAGAGTTGGTTCCTTATTTTGTGAGAAGCTTCCTGTGTTTCCATAGCAACGGTCACCATCTAAATCCTGAACATAATTATTCTCATTTCTCACACTGCAATCAACATTACTGATGTTGCCATAGAAACAAGATGCGTCTTCGTAAATTTCACTCCGCGTTACAACTTTTCCTTTGTGACGGCAAGCCATTGCAGGTTGCAATTCAACATGGAAGCTGAGATAATTTTAGTGTACAATACAGAACTTCACTTTACAAACTTTATAAAGGAATTAAAACATCACATGAATTATAGCAAGCACTTCAATTCTGACAAATTCTGCACAGCATTCTGTTCAGATTCTGCAAACATGTTTAAAAATCCAAGAAAAAAATTCAAAAGCATAACGACATTTCTTCTTTCATTTTGTCAAATATGTCAAACCAAAGAGGTGAATTTTCTTGGAAATTCCATTAAATCGGTCAAACAGTTATAATACCACTCAGAATCAAGTTGAGATAAATATGTAACCATATACATCCAAGAGTACTTCCACTAGATGAGATCAGAGTCACTAAATTAATAATTCAGTATGTCACGTTAATCTGACATAATTCTCTTATCTTTTGCAGGAAATCAATCCTTCTGTCCTCATTACATACTGAACAGAATACACGGCACAATAAAGCTAGTCATTAAGCACTACTGCATAAAGCTGACAGTGGTGGACCTTGGTTCTTGAACTATTTACACTTGTGGTAACGATCACTTAGAGTTCAACTTCAATCTCAGCCAATCAGAATCTTTGCTACATTTCAATGGCTTTCCATGTACAATATATAATACCATGAATCAGTTTGAGCAGACGATATATAAACTGTTGAACAGACTACATAAACCACATAACTTTTATTATAATATTAATGGTCTTAAATGTGAGTTTTTCGAAAAATGAGAATTAAACGACACTTAAGATTTTTAATTTCACAAGGAAAGAGATTTTCATACAGGAAATAAGTGCTTTCATTAAGTACGGATTGTACAGGGTAACAAGGAAACATATTGAGACATTTTAACACTAATCGTGTGTTTATCATAATATAACAGATGTGCTTTAAATTTTAAAACATAAACTTAAAAAGTTTTCCTGGTCCAGTCACTTTCACGACCCCCACAAGGGTAAGTACATGTAATGTATTACTATATATTCACAATTGATTTGTTGATTTTCATACCGGCTGTATAGCCATATCAATACTCATTTTGTTACGACAAATTAATATAAATTATCCATCTAATAGCATGTACTAGTCTATTTTGTGGGCAAATTAATATGTGCTGAAAAACAAATTTGGTATAATGAAGATTAAAATTTTCTGCGGATAAAATTAACACATGAATAATGACTTTACCAGAGATATGTTTCAAAGTTTAACTTACTCATTTGGTTAATGAAAAGCTCTTTCAGACATTCAAAATTATACTTGCTAGAAATAGAATAGTTTATATTAGCGATGTTTATTACTAGAGTGTACATTACAAGGATTTAATGTTGTAAGTAACAACTTTCCCCTTAATGACACTTCAAATGGTCACAGGAAATACTTATATATTGAAGTGACCTCGAAAACTGCACTCGGTATTAGAGCGTTTCCTCCCCTTGCCAGTTATGAGGTCTGAATGTGTGACACCACAAGTACCAGTACAATATTTTTTTCTTTTTTTTTTTTCCTAGAAGTGACGGCTCATTATCATAATTCACTGTGATGACAGATTAAGGCAAACCAAGACTGAGTGCTGCAAAAGGTATCACTGAATAATTTTGTGCTGTGACCTTGACCTTTCACTGTTGACATCCCCACAAGGTTAAACTAGAGCAAGAAGTTGTTCCTCTTGCTATGATGTTCCTTTGTGGCAAAGTTGAATGCTCTAGGGCTGGAGTTTTAGTCTGTTACCTTCCTACAAGGTTAAACTAGAGCAGAAGTTGTGACCTTGATCCTTGACCTCAATAAGCAACACAATGTGTTCCTCTTGCTATGATGTTCCGTTGTAGCAAAGTTGAATGCTCTAGGGCTGGAGTTTTAGTCTGTAACTTTCCCACAAGGTTAAACTAGAGCGAGAAGTTGTGACCTTGACCTTTGACCTCAATAAGCAACACAATGTGTTCCTCTTGCTATGATGTTCCTTTGTAGCAAAGTTGAATGCTCTAGGGCTGGAGTTTTAGTCTGTAACCTTCCCACAAGGTTAAATCAGAGAAAGTAGTTGTGACCTTGACCTTGAAGATTAAGAGTGCTTCGTATTGATATTATGGATCCTCTGTGGGTATAAGGAGATCTTTTAAAGTGTTTTGTCAATATCTTACCCTCAAGTATATGGGGACAGATGGACAGACAAACAGATAGACAGACATAACTAAAGGATGGTACCTTACCATAGCATGTCTGTTTGAAACCAGGCATGTACAATTAAAATCCCTGTATCTTTATATTTTTTTGGACATTCAATTTTATACTTTAAGATCTTACACCATATTTTAACTTAATCTTTCTTCAACATTTGAGAACCTCATTGTCTTATTACCCTCACCATGCATGCTATGTACAGGTGCCCTACACTTTCTATTTTAAAACTGTACAGAGTGAATGCAAGATGACATTATCTGTAGCAGTCATGCAAGACATCCCTCAAGTTTTTTTTTCCAATTATAATGATATGGGTGGAAAAATTCTTTGTTCAAACTCAGGACCCTGGAAATTAAAACCTGGTGGATTGACCACTACATTATACTCTCACATTTGCACCATGCATGGTGCCAAGTTTGGATGCCTTAAAATACCAGACAGATAGAAAGATAGACAAACAGACAATGGATATAATGATCCCTATAATTAACCCTTGATTTGCAAGTGTCATGATACATGATTGTGGGGATGGTGTGTGATGTAGGAATAGGCATGTTGAAGCATGTCATTTATATTTAGATTTTTACTCTTTTCACAAAAAGAATTTTAATCGAACATAAAAAGCAGCATTATGGTAGATAAATTGTATAAATACTGCACATGTACTTATATTAGCGCAAACAAATTTTGGTGGAAAAAAAGGAAACATGGAAAAATCGACAAATACCATAAGCGTTATCATGAAATAGCACATTCCACTTATTCCCCATCATAATCAATGAGTCTCAGTGTGAAAGGATTTAGCGTAGCCTTGACTAGTGTAGCCTTAACAGTACTTAGAGGTTTTTCTTTATTTTGGGGAAGGTGCCTGTGCTTGTATCATTGGGGAAAATTTGCGACATTTTGCTGAGATTGGGGAAAATTTTATACAAATTGTTACCACAGTATAACCCTAAAGTATAATTTATTAACACAGGTAATCCATTGATTTGCTTGAACTGAACAAGGGATGAATGAAAAACTTAGAAACATGACATTTTATGCTGACTTCCAGGTTTTGAGTCTTATTTTCTCAGGTGATTTTTTCACAATTACTTCTTGGGAATTTTGGGGGGAAAATAGAGAAAAATTGGCATTGGGAAAGGGCCGAAATTCGGCCACAAAACAAGGGGAAAAAAAACCCTGACTTATTCCACTATAATATGAATCCTGCTAAAATAAGTACACATACAGCATAAATCGTGCATTTTCACAATGTTTGAAGCTTTGCTGTAAGACATCGCAGATAAAAAAAATATTCAACTTACTCTCAGGAACTTGGAACTTGACTTTTTGTTTTGACTTTGCTTCATTACAAATTACAACAAGCAAGTAGAACATGTTTGTTTTTGATGGTTTTTTTTTTTTTAAATTAATATTAACAAGTCAACTTGATTAATTATCAAATCTCTTAAGATGAAGTATCCTGCTGAATCAATAGTCAAAAATAAGATAACAATTACAAAATGTAACTTAAATTTACAAAAATTTGAGAGATGAATTTTATTCTACAGTATCAAACTACATTTATTCAAAATTCTGTCTTTTCGATATACATTATTACTTCCCTTTAGGGACTACTACTGAACAATCTTTATCGGATCCTCATCTAGTAATTTGATGACATCATGATTTAGAGTTTAAGTCATAATGCATTTACATCAGATACCATCCCAAATGGGAATTAACTCTATATATCAAGAAGACGGAATATTGAAATTTTCAGTTAAAGTCAGTCATCATCATCGGAAACCCGTGCTCGGTCACGCAAGCTCACCTCCCGTGGGTCATAACAGCAGAATTTTCGCTGGATAGCATTACAAAAGTCTAATGGGAATTCTCCTCAGTAAATTAGCTATTTAAAGTCAATATATAAGTAATATTGTTTTGTTACTCCTCACTGTCAACATTAATTAGGACATCTTTTGTTGATAAAAATATATATAAGATCATACTTTTGCTATCGATAACAAATTCACTGACGAGTACTCGTATTAGATTTTTGTAATGCTATCCAGCGAAAATGTTGCCGTTATAACCCACGGGTGGTGAGCTTGCGCAACCGAATGTGGGTTTCATAGGATGGTCAGTCATCTGCAAAACGTTCCAATAAGAAGTTATGTTAGGAAAATTACCTCTTCCTTCATGTTTCTTATATTTTCCTTTCACATCGAAACTGGAGGAGAATTCTATGTCTTTACCGCTCCTCACACCATACAAATGTTTGTTCTGGGCCTGGTTGTCTCCCTTTTGTTTCTGTTTCCGAAGTTCGTCATAACTCGTACTGATCTCTAAAGCCGTGTCATAAATATTCTCACCCAAATTCTCATCTGTAAAATGTACAATATGAGCTGTATACAGGAAAATTTTCGCACAGGTTTTATTTTCACCCTTTTTGACCCCACTGACATGAGGGTGAATTTAATACAGGCAAATAACATTTAATATAAAGGATTCCTTAACAAATGTGTAAGTGGTCAAATTCCTTATTTGGCGAACCCGCCTCCTATCTACATGTATATTGGGCAAAAATAAGAATGGGCAAATTTAAAGCTGTATACAGTCATCAATGATAATTAGAGAATGAAAGTCTTCATTTGAGTTCTGCATACAATTTCATACTTTTGATGTTACTAGTAACATGAATATAATACCTGAAGTCGCAAGAAAACGTATAATTTCAATTATACTGCTGAATAAAAGCGAAATGTAGCATTGACTCACAAAAGAGCATGGACTATGTGGACAAGAGAAAAGTTTTGTATTTCTATAACTTTGAAACAAATCAGCAAATGCACGCATGAATACCTACTATTATCGACGTGTAAAATGCTGCGTTTTATCTAAACAGCATCATAAACCTAACTGAACATTGCTCACACTGGTCATTGTAACATGACTATTGTAGTTAGCAGACCAACATTTCCTCCTTACATAAAAAATCAATATCGAGACTGAGAATTTCAACTGCTTGACAGGTGGGAAGGTTAATTTAGGGGACTTAAATTTCCTCCTTGGAATAAATTAGAATGAAGATCACAAGTCGTCCAAAAAATTAATGGATTTTAAGTATAAAATTCACAAAATGAAGGCCAAAATGAATCACTGTCTGATGATAACAATGATGAACATGTGTGCATAACAATTTTCATTTAGCCATTCTTTCCAGGTACATGTATATACCGGTAACATTATTACTTTAAGGATTGATTTGCAAATTAGAACAGGGTAATACAAAGCAAGTACAACTGGACATGGAATAGTCCATAAATTATGTGCAAAATCAAATAGATGTAGTTAAGGCCAAAAGAAAATTAGCTGAGTTTACTGTCACATTCTAAAAAAGAAATAGGGTCGGTAGGTCGGGAATTTTTTTTTTGAATTTTTTTATCTTAAGGCATCCTCTTGTAAAGAAAAATAAAGATAAAAACTGCTGTAAACTTTTTATTCCCGTTATACGATGGGAATGTGACCACGTAATCAGTTTATTCCTATTGTTTGGTCACTTGTAAACTGCCGACAGTTAGTCACTCATACGAAACAGATTAAATCTACCTTTGCTATCTGACTGAAGTGAAAGAAATAAGTTTTATGTAATTGATAACAGCTCACTTGGATGGAATACCTGTCTTGTGATTTGATTTCTGACTATCATGTCAATAAAAACTATAGGATTGGGGCAAAAAATAGGGTCTGTCGGGTGACAGGTAAACTCAGGTTTTTTTTTTGGCCTCATGAACTGCATCTAAAAGCTATCATTTTGTTAAATTTACCTTCAAAAACTTCATCCATATCTATCTGAGTATTTACATGCTGAGATCTATGATCATCGGGATTTCCTTGTATCCCAGGTAATGCTGTAGCCAATGAGTAGTCCTCTCTCCATGGTGGATCATACTTCACCCTTTCCTTCAAGATGGATTTTGATTGGTTACTTCCACTTGGAAATTTGTGAGACAGCTGATCTGATTGGCTGTTTTTAGAGTGAATGTCAGGATGAGTAGCCAGCTCGTATATACCGGAATTCATTCCAGGTAAGTTCTGCTGCTGGAGAATTTCTATTGGATGAGGCGGGGTTTGTCCTCTATAATCATCGATGACTTGTTCTTCGTACGCAATAATCCTTGTACCGTTTTTCCGCTCATTTGATATGACATCACTTCCACCTGGATTTGTCGGTTGTGCCAATTCATAGATAGAAGTCTCTGCTAATCCAGGTAGGGGCTGAGGATCTAACTGGAAGGGAGGCCCCATCCAAGGGTAGGTGCCAGAATTACTAAAAGTAGAACTGTCTGAATGACTGTCTTTTGAGGGACTATCTACACTATCTGAACGACTTTGACCTTCAACACTGTCCTTGACCTTTGGAGGACTCGACATGGCATCTTGGTAGAGATCAATGCTATCTTTACTTAATGTATCATTTTGTGCTCCTTTAGTAGTTTCTTCACTTAATTTGTTCCGCTGTGCATTTTCTTCACCGGAATTTTCAAACGAGATCAGATTTCCTTCACTAGGTGCCCTTCCCTGATATAGCATCACAATAAAGTGTATTTGTATCATCACTGATTTGGTCTGAAACCACTCCCACATTTCCCTGTGACCCTGCTCCCAATTCCCCCTCTCCGCCCACTTTTCCATGTAAACCCACGCCTAATTCCCCCTCTATATCGTCCAGGCTGTACCCCATGTCCCCTCCCTCATCCTCTCCCTCCTCTTGTATGATGCCATCCTCCAAGTTTCCTCTGGAATTTTCTGTAAACATGTTGCCATGGTGATATGCGTTACGTAAACTGTTGGTGGTCCAATGTCCCTCATAGCCTTCAGCGAGCTCAATCTGTATAAAAATTAATAGAAAATTGATAAAAGTATAAAAATCAATACTAGGCTAGCTAATGCAAAAAGATGGCCATGTGTTATAACAATTTTTGATCATAAAAGTTCTATATTTGTAATTTTGCAAGATGTACATGTAATTATTTCTCTTGACTTCATCTGAAACAGGCTTGAAGTCAAAATTTGCAGTATTTGCACACAGAGCTTACTGTATGTGTACATATATTAGTGCAACAAAAATTTAGTGGAGGGCAAAATTTGACAATATATTGACATATATATATGCGTAATAAATATAAAATTTTCTATCATAATCTACATGTATAGTATCAATTCATGAGTTTAATAATAATTTAGCATAGTATTTAATTAGTGCAATCTTAACATCATTAACTCTGCTGAAATATAAATCCTGCATAAATAAATGCACCTTTCGTACTTCATATAAGTTTCCAACATTTCAAGAGAAGAACTAAGAGTGTTATGAATTAAATTCAATCTTAAACATTGTATACCTTTATTTATATCTTTACTTACAAGTTGATTCTCTGGATTCATATCTGCAGATTAGGTTAAGCCACTCATGTTGTAATCAACCAATCTCATCATAATTCTTTTCCACTAGTTTGTTTAGTTTGTGACAGATTCTAAGTTATTTCTTCTTTAATAAGGAATTTCTCCATACCAAAAAACCTGAAACATATTCCATGTATTTTATAAATCATGTTCATATCTTGGACAGACAGACAGACATACAAACCTGGTCGAGATTATGAACGCAAAAGAAGAAATGATTGCCAAGACTATTCAAACACATGCCAAAAGTAGCATGTATACTGTAAATGTTGAAATTTTTGTGCAGGGACAATTCTCGCATTTTCCATAAATTTATAAGGGACTTGGAGAAAATTTTCCCCAAGACATTTTTATCGTGAATATTTTCCCCGCGGGTAACGTCTTGATGTTTTAATCGGGAAATTTTCCCGGTTTTCTCTAAAACATGATAATGTCATCTTCCAAATAGCGGTCCATAGAATCACAGAAAACACTGGAAACAACCAACTAAACACAGAAAACACTCTATAAGTAACCGAAAACACCTTCCAAATGTCAAGAAACACCCATGTTTTGAAAGATATACATACTGCAGACATTTTGTCCAAGTTTCAACAAAATTGGTTCACTTTTAAGTATAATATGATAATTTTTAGTTTTATTTTTGCAGATCGTTTGTAGTGCGGCACGACGGCCATGTTTGTTTAAATTCTCAGTGATTAACATCCGTGTCATTTCACGTGATTAGTCGATTGCATTTTATATTGTGTAATATTATACAAATATGGACTTGGTCGAGGTCATTATGTCATTATAATGACCCGATGAGAGTTGTAATATTGACCGAGGTCAATATTACAAATCTCATCGGGTCATTATAATGACATAATGACCGAGACCAAGTCCTTATTTGTTATATTATATAACGAATTTAAGACTACATATGATTTAAATAATGATTCAAATCGATTTAAACACATAATCTTTAATTAAGAACTTAATAATTAATTGCACTTTTTTTTCTGAAAAGTGTATTTAAACTTTTAGAATTAAACAGAATAACTATCTTAATTTTTATCGTAAATTCTGAAATCAGGACAAATACCACACCGAGTCATTATCTTCCGTCAGCGGTCATTATCGGAAAATAATGACTCGCGCTCCAGCCAATCAGAATCGACGTTACATCATGGTTATATAATATTAAAAAATAATTTTTTTTTAAAAAGATGTGTTGTTTAAGTGAATTTCCTTTTATTTTTTTTTTTTTTAAGAATATTAGTTGTTGTTGTAATTTTTTTCACAGACATTATATAATATAGCAGATAATTAAAAAAAAAAACCCGAAATCTTTTACATGTTTTTTTTTATTTATCAATATATCACGAACGGCTTAGATAATTACATTATGATAATAGCAAGTTAATTTGTTAATTAAAATAAAGTAAAGAACAAAGGCATTATTTTCTTTAATCTATGAGGTTCAAAGAGTTGTGTGTGCTTTCTTTATAAATATCACAGAGGTTTCAACCAATGACATAATCGACTGGTATGTTATTTCAAAAATAATGATGAGAAGGTTAGAATCTTTTAAATAATGTCCGAGCAAATTTTTATCATTATTACATTTTTCATCATGGAAACTTTGTTTCCTTGTCCGTCGTGCTTCCACGAATGCGGAGACTAGACGATACAATGCTCTTCAACAATTAAAACCAGCTTTTCACTTGTATTAAATTGTATAAATCATAGTACACGTGTACATGTCAATAAACCGTGCAGGGTACGTAGGTGTCGATTGTACGTTCATGCCTGAAATGTGTGAAACTCATTATAGAGCGTGATATCGGCAAGCGGTGAATGAAGATAGGGGAATAAGAATATCTTTAATAATAAATTTAAGTTTAAACACCCCCTCCCCCCTCTGATGATATAATGATGAACTCAGAATTTGATTAAAAGAATTTAGCAAAAAATAAAGTAGTTTAAAACTTCACGTAAAAAAAATCGGGGTACCCGACAGAAAGACTGAATCAAAGGGTTTTTTAAAAGGAAGGAAAGAAAAAAGATCGTGCCTAACGTTTAGGGATATAAGGATATGAACTTGGGGGAAAAATGAATTGAAAATAACAACTTTTTCACTTTTTTGGAGGTAGCGGCTTTCATCATTTCTAATTAAGACTAATTTGGGGGCTCATCAACCGTCTAAATAAATGTCAATGGGCGGGTTTAGGTAAGGTTTTCCTGACTACTTAATTCTAAACACATAATCACGATAATGGTTTACGATTATTTAATAATTACTGATTAACCAACACAATAAATAAATATTCTTCTCCGTTAGAATAAGTAAAAAAGTACGTAGGACCACTTTTACCTCTAAAAACATGTTTAAAGTTCATAATTGATTCCGACCCCACCCCTTTATCCACCCAATATATTTTCTCATATCGTTATCGACACCTCAGTTTATTCGCCCCTATTATGCAATCACCGTTAATTAGTGGGAGGTATGATATTGCCCGGCTAATAACTGGCTAATAACTGACCCTCTATGTAATACGATAGTCAATTTATACTTTTTCTCTAGATTATTCCCTTTTTTCTCCTAATCATAGTTCAATGAATTTTGTGCATTCCTTTGCTTTTATTCTTTGTCGATATGTCTATTTTAGATTTATCAGAAATTATACCTTTATTTTTGCGTACACTCGATTCAGCACTGCATTGATTATTAAATTTGAAATTTCAATATTCAAAATACTGTAATTGTAAATGATAAATGGTATGATTTTTAAAAGGAATAAAGTATCTATTCGTCCGTGGATTTAATAATTGTACCTTCTTGAAATAGCACGACCAAGACCTAAAGTATTTGCCTTAAAATCAACACCTATCTCTTTTTACTAGATACCAATACACATTGTTTAAACTAATTTAATTAGATCTATACCTATGATATTTTTCGTACTTTTTTCTCCGGACAAAATGTATAAACATATTCTTGTAATTGCAATACACGAAGTATTACTGGGAATTCGGGCAATTTATATAGGCCTCCGGCCTCGGGCAGTCAGTCATTCTTAATTTTTCTGGCCACCTTTTTATGCCCCCGTAATCGAAGATTCGGGGCATATAGTTTTTGGTCTGTCCGTCCGTCTGTCTGTTTGTCCGCAAAAACTTTAACCTAGGACATAACTTTTGAATGGTGACAGGACTTTCACATTTCACATGTGTATTCCTTGTGATCTTGACCTTGGAGTTTGACCTACTTTTGAAAAACTTTAACCTTGGGCATATTACTTTCGAGATTAAGCACTACAACTATCCCAAAACCCTATTATTTGTTAATATGGCATAATTACCTTCAAAAATAATCTTCTGGACATACAAAATATACGAATATATAGTCTTTGTGACAAGCGACATGCTTTTTTTCGAGTTGGCCGTTTAAATAGAGAATGACTTAGTATTTTTCTTCAGGTCCAACAAATCATATATTGACCTCATTCCCAGTCAATAATTGTCTAATATATGTGTCCCTGATACCAAAACTTCTACGTATGACAATTTCTTTCTCTTTTTTTTTTTTTCATAAATTTTGTTTCTTTTCAGACTCCAATTAGCCATAGACAAATGAATACAATGACAATGATTCATGTACTCATACATTAGACATCACAAACGAATCTTGCTCAGATGACATCACAGTATCAGATGAGAACAATATCTCAGATATTCTCACAGACACATCACGTACTGACGTTCCGTCGCTCCTGCGGAAATTGAAGTTTTTGAAAGTTTTGAGACTATAACAAATACGTACATGTAGATGCAACTCCGTGCTTTTTTTACTTATTTAACTTGTCAGAATATGTCACAAAAGAAAATACAATTTGAACACAAGATGCCTTGAAAAAAAAAGAACCAAATTGAAATACATATGCAGAAGTGTTCGTGCGCCGAGATATAGGTCTAAATATACGAACGTTCGTATGCGGAGCAACAGAAAACACCTTCCAAATGTCAAGAAAAACCCATTTTTTGAAACTTTCAAAGATATACATACTGCAGACATTGATTATCTCAAGTTATCTCTGTATGATATATGATGAATTTAGATAATAAATTAATGAAACATAGCACTTCTTTATGTACATTGTATTTCTATTATACATACTTAAACACAATACATCAAAGGTGAAAAACATAGGTAAACAAATATGGCCGCCGCGACGCACTTCAAAACAACTTATAAGATCACCTAAAAATGGTCATAGTTCACCAAAATGTTAACCAATTTCATTGAAACTTGGACAAAATGTCCACAGTATGTATATCTTTCATAAAATGGGTGTTTCTTGACATTTGGAAGGTGTTTTCTGTTACTTTTAGAGTGTTTTCTGTGTTTAGTTGGTTGTTTCCAGTGTTTTCTGTGATTCTACGGACCCTCCAAATAGATATCAATTTTATAGTACTCCTTTAGACATAACAGAAAATACCATTGTTTTGGCTGTGCGTCAGTTAAGTTAGAAATGGGACGGAAAATAAAAAGTCTACGGGGATTTTCTATAGTATAATCGCTGAAAATATGTGACATTGGAGGCATGACGTCACTGTTTACTAATGTTGACACGGATAACAAGATGGCAGCGGCTTGAAATTAACATGGGAATTTCCTGTAGACATTTTATTTTTCATATTGCGGTTTGAAGGCAGCTGATAGGGTAAGTTGAAGTTAATTTCCAGTTATGACTAAAAGAGGTCAATGCTCGGAAACAATCATTTATAGCAAAATTCTTCAGACGACAGAATAAATCGCCAAAACATGGTGCTCTGGATTTAGTGAACAGGACAGTAGTCAAAATCGTGATAATTTGATTATCAAGTTTCCGAAGTGAGCTACATGGACTGTATATACTTTCATAGGAAATTGCCATTGAAATTCATTGAAAATGGACCATTCTTACATCCCAATGACTGGTTTTCATTCAAAAGATACTCGAAACTTCAAAAGCTTCGCACCTCCCCTCCCCCTTCATCTTTGGCAGAATAACCTATAAATACTATCGTGCCTCGTCTATTCAGATGATCTGTTCTTTAGTTTATCAATTTCAGATTAATAAGAAAACATAAAAGAAGGTTAAAATTCATTATAACCAATGATCAAAGTGGTATTTTCTTCTGTTTACCTTCCCTGTTCAGGTGTAATCAAAGCGGAAGTCAATTTACCTTTGTAGGGAGATTGTAAAAGTTAAGAGGATTCGGATTTCCGAGAAAAACACAGCCATAACTTCCTTACCTTTTGAAAACTTTATTTTATTTATTTGATTTTTTTAGATACTGTATATAACTAATTTTCTCCGTGATTTTTCTTTTTTCAAATTATAAGCTTCCATACAAAAACGGAAACTCAGGCTTTTTTACCCTTTGTAGTCTGCTTACTGAATAAATTTATTTTTAAAAAAAGTATACATTAATATTCATACATATTTTTGTATTTTATATCTATCTTATTACTTATCTATTTCTTTTATCTATTTATATTCTATTTATATTCATTTAGTCGGTGATTTCATTCACTTATTCATTTATTTATCATCTTTGTTTTTTTGGGGGGGTGGGGGTGGGGGGGGGGTATGATACCCTTGCCAGTGTTGTTTACTTAGAACTATCTTTATTGGTTATTTGTATTTTTCCGTTGTTTACTATTCCTCGCTATTTCCATTCAAAATTAATCTGCTTAACTTTTTTCATTTAAACAGGGTTTGTATAAGACCTTGGTCTGAACAAGGAATCTTTAAATAGAACTATGCATGCATTTTATCAGTTGGTTGACCCATTTTATTTATTCTTACAACTGGTCTAGTTCGCGGAGAAAAGTTAAATATCCTGGGTCAATGCGCGCAGGACCTGCATAGTTCCCCCTTTTTTAATTTGAAGTAATTTTCAAAGTCTAGCTGTACAGGCACGGTTTATCTGCATCTGTAATCTATTCTAACTACACACAGGTGGGCATTAATATCTCATAATACCACTTCACTGTTTAAACAAGGACTTAGATTTTCACATACTTATTGTTGTAGTTCACCTTGATGTTTGTAACAGGACGCGGCGGCTATCCCTGACACACATAGGACGCTTCTAGGACGCCAAACATACAGGTGAGAAACATGCTTCATTAACATGTATGAAAAAAAAATCTAGTTTTAAAAATGTCTTTATACATGTAAAAAAAAAAAAATTCAAATTGCTTTTAAATTAATGCATTGTTTACATGTATATAAAGCATGCGCGAAAGCATACGAACCTTTAATCTTAATTAGTGCAACATGCGTAAAGGTTTCTATTTTCAGCTTACATGGTTAAAAAACTCCAAAAAGGATTGAATTTTAAAAGGGGGTGGGGGTGAAACAGAATTCATAAAAAATTATGTAGATGTTCTGGATATATGCACATAAGATTTTGTGTTTTATAAAATTTATAAAATGTCATATAATGACGCTAATTCAAAACCATATACATGTATTGCCATAATACGCACTGCACATCTGAATTCAGGCGAATCCTACAATACTCTTTGAACTGACGAACAAATCGGTACATCTTTTTTGTCTACTTCAGTTAAGTTTTGTGTATTATTATATCTGTCCTTTGATTTTTTTCGTTGAACGAATTTCATCTATATCAGACAATGGAATATGTGTCATACATCCCAACCTAAAAAAATGAGGTGGGGTACCCCCCCCCCCCTTCCCCACATTTGGATATGCTCGTGAAATTGCCGTCTTCCTGTAACATGTATACATATTTCAAATTCACTTATTACCAACATGCCTGAGTATTGAATCCAACTATGAAACATATTGATTCTCTATCCGCCTTCACAGCTTATATATACAGCAGCACCACGTAGTAAGGGAGACACACAATGACGTCCGTAACAGCCCCTCCAGAATGTCTCCTCAAACCCATGGTGTTCCCCCAGAAGCTGATGATGGGACCGGGGCCATCCAACTGCCCACCCAGGGTGCTGAACGCCTGTGCAATGCCCATACTCGGGCACTTGCACCCAGAATTCACGAAGGTAAGATCTGTAATAGAAAAGTTCATAGCATTAAATGCATTATTTTGTTCAAAGGGCTGGGGGTTACGTCCTTCGGGGGGGGGGGGGGGGGGTGCGTTTGCAGTTTTGAAACAAATATACATGTATATATAAATTACTCGTAACAAGGGGGAAATAATGATTTTTGGCAAATTTCAAGGGGTTCTGACCCCTTCCCATCTAGACCCGCGCTTGCTAAATGGTGGGGAGTTTAACCTTATGACAATTTACAATTTTTGACTTTTTTATGTAATATATTAAATATTAATCGGGCATATAATTACATTAGGATGTCCTGACTGCAAGACGTCCAGAAAGTAAAGGGGCTGATAAAACACCCCTCCGCTTCTGATTGTACTTTAAACTTACATCATTGCAGACAGTGTTTTCGATTCTTATTTGAGACAAATGAATTAATCTTTTGGATAGAAAATATATCAAAAACTCGGAAATTCTTGCACGGAAATTTCTGCAGATAGACGTTCTACACCTCTCTTAATCACCAGTAAAACTATAAAAAAAATTCCTTATAAACATAGTATATTTCTTACCACAGATAATGGATGAAGTTAAAGCAGGAATAAAGTACATGTTTCAGACACAAAATGAATGGACCGTTTGTGTATCAGGGACAGGTATGTGATTGCATTGTGAACTTTCATCAAGGTTGATTCGATTGACTTCTATGGATTAAATCTTGTGAAAATTCTGGTATGGACAGCGTGGTTGACTTCTGTGTGAATATGAGTATATGAGCAGCATCATAGTATTGCATGATTGACTTCTATAAACTGTATATGGTTGCAGATATATTCTTGTATATTCTATAAACGATATGGTTGACTTCCATGGACCGCATGGTTGACGTCTATGAATTGCATGGTTGACTTCTATGAACTGTATGGTTCCAGATGTGTTCTAATACATGTATATTCTGCTAAACGATATGGTTGACTTCCATGGACTGCATTGTTGAGGTCAATAAACTGCACGGTTGACGTCTATGTACTGCATGGTTGACTTCTATGAACTGCATAGTTGATGTCTATATGGCTTGCATGGTTGACTTCTATTTCTTGTATAGTTGACGTCTATGGACTGCACATTGTTGACTTCTATGGACTGCATTGTTGACGTCTGTGGACTGCATGGTTGCCTTCCATGGACAGCATGATTGACTTCTATGGATCGCATGGCTGACTTCTATGGACTGCATGGTTGACTTAGAACTATTAACTGCATTGTTGACTTCTATAAACTTCATGGTTTACCTCTATGGACTGCATGGTTGACGTTCATGGAATGAATGGTTGGCATTCATGGACTGTGTCGTATAGTGGTTGTGTCGCGTTGTGTTTCTTTCTCTGGTTCTTTAACTCTGTGAATGGTACTGGTCTGATCTTCTGAGACGAAAGGAAACGCCGAAGTCAATTTGATAAGAACTTTAATCTAACAATCAGACAATGGTGAAAGGCGGCTGCAGTGCTGGCATGCAGGGAGGAGACCCATTTGACATGGTCTCCCACAGGGAGGAGACCCGCTGGAGAGTGAGAGTTGGTCTGAATTGCATTTTCTGACCAGGGCTTTTTATACTAGAGAACAAACAACTTGTTTACTTCCCCATACCCCCAGTTATGAAAATGAAGCACAAATCTTGGCCGTAGGAATGGACGTGAACTCTAGATGTGACATAACTTATGCAACAAATGTCCGTACTCGGACCTACCCCCATTCCTGACCTCACGTTTTCTACGTTTCCCATCTAGGTAACAGTCCCTATCTAGGTAATAATCATGTTTCCTCCTCGCATACCAGCATCGCAATATCATAACAAACATGTTATAAAGTACAAACAAGTGCAATCAAAGTTAAACATATTCAAATTAACAATCTCAATTAATGTTTTTTTATCAATTTCGATTAAGTGAAATATGTTAACTTTAACAGTCTCTTACTAAAATCAATAATAGATACAGTCTGTCTTTGATATCATGTATATCACTTTCGGCACGAACAGTGGCGGATCCCGGATAAAATAATGAGGGTCATTATTTTACACTCGCCCCACACACAAAGACAAACACGCAGTGGTTGTCTAAATGACTTGTACTTTATGAATAGTCTTTATTCCTGGTATTGGGCGTCTCTATGTCCGTTGATGCCATGGATATCGATTCTGCAGGATGGTCTTTTCACACTTGCTGCAGTCCTAACACCAATGTTGAAGTCTTAGATCAGCAATTCTATTTCTCCTAGCGAAATGACGTCAGCTTGGAATGTATCCCGTTTTGAATTTGAAATAGCACGAAAGTCTCCCTTGTCCTCCCGCATCTATAGTATCTGAAATGTTCTAAATTTGATTTTAATTTAAAAAGTCAAAGTATGGGCCCCGAACTCATCCGTTCGTTACCCGAGCTTTTCCTCTGCAAATATTTGTACGGGACGGATAATGTTGGTTGTAGGACCGTCCCCTGGAATCACTTGAATCCTTGATCAGCGATTTGAATTCTCGTATTTCTCAGCACGCATCAGCTCTGGTGGAATTGGTGGTGCAGTTACTTATTGAGATCTTGAAGTGGGTTCAACTTAAAATTTTCACATAAAAGTTATCCCAATAATAAACCCGTTATTTCAAATTTTACTAATGCCAAATTGAATTGATCATATCTTACTTTCAAAGTCATAATCAAATTTTAAAGAGAAACAGTAAGAGGTTCCCATTTTTAATTTCATACGTTTAAGCTTTCTCTTTAAATGCTCTTTGAATTAATTAATTTTTCAATTTGTATTAAAAATAAAATTCAATAATTTACAATAGATTTTGAACTTTAAGTAATTTGACAATGAAAGGCAGAACATTTAGATGCTACAGGATTACTTTTAGGGGTGGCTTCGGCCATTTGAATCAAACATCTAAAAAATTATCCAAATCATAATTTTACCGTACCCTTAACCGACAAATTTAACCACAGTTCCAGTTATATTCAAGGTTAACCAAGTAATATAAATGGTTCCACTTACAGTACCGACCTGACTAACACGCTCACCAAATTTGGCTTATTTCTCGTGTCAACCGTTACTCGCAGTTGCCTCCAAACAAGAGATCATCAGGGACTTGTAAGATTTTTAAAATGTGATATACCCCCTGTTGTAAAAAGTCCTGGCCCCGCCCGAGAAGTTAAGACTACCCACTCGATCACATGTTATCTACCTGTAACAAGGACACCACAATACCAATGGAGGCGGTCCGGATCAACGATGTACTAAGCCCTTAACAAAGCGCGGCGTACGATACCACCCGAGCCACTCGTGAGGACGCCTTAGGCTATAGTTATTCGTTAATAGCGCCTAACAATTTTTTTTCAATTATCGACGCAAGTTATTTACAGACGGATGTCTGTCGGTATGTGAATAATATACTGCTAAATAAGATATATCACCCTCAATTGAGATTTTAATAGGTTAAATCCGTATTTTAATATGGGTTTGTCCCTTACACTATGTGTTAAAAATCGTCTCGATAAGAATAAACCTGATTCCAAAAACATTACTAACATCCACAATTGGAACTCCTTCAATTGAAGAATTTACCTATGGAGTTGTATAATTTTAATGCCTCGCCATTATTTTCGCTAAGGTTTTAAGTTTCTTCGAGTTTTTCGAAGATCGAAAATTTATATACAAAATGTATATCCGAAAATCGTAGTTCGACTTTTAGCAATTGTCAATACAGAACACGCAATTTTTTTACCTTAAATAAATTAATTTCTATATTCCATAAGAATCTCAAATGTCAACGTTTCTGTAACAAAATTCTCATTTACTTAGAACTTTTAATTCTAACGTTTAAAATGTCTTATTAAATCAAAATCTAGCTGTCATTTATTGCCCAATACACTAAAAGTCTGTTCAAAACCACTTGAGGTGAGCCGTACCTCAAGGGTACATATTTACAAGATTAAGGTTTACCATCCGCCGCGTCGATGTCTGCGAGATCAAGGGTGTATTACATGCATGTACGTGTACATTTGCCCCTAGGATCTTGCATACATCGTCACTTTCCAAAAACTTTAAGATGCAAGGTAAATTATATTAATATTTATTTTCTTAATTTACCATTTATATGCTTTTATGCAATTACTTTTTTGTGCGAATAGCACATAGTGATTGCCTGATTTCTTCACTCATGGGAGCCCCGTCTACTGAGTATGTATAAACGATGTTACTCTGTTTACATGTACCTTGGGACTGCGTCAGCATCATGATTGGTATAAAGTCTGATCACTGTCTGAATCAATGAATTATATCTACATTTATATGAATCGAGCTGTCGTGTTATGTACATGCATAATCTAATGAAAAATTGCATCTGTATGTACTGAGATGAACACAGTGTGTGTTGGAAACCCCTTTCCATTACCAGGTGATTATCTGTTTTAGTGGACAATATATAAATAAAACGGTGCTATCGATAAAGATATTAAGTTGGATCATTGAAACGTAAAACTAACTTCAAGTAGGCTTATTTTGCCCCGCTTCACAAAATAAAATCTGTATACGACGGAAAATTAGGAACCTCCATCATGAAATATGATATTAACAATTATGAAAAATAAAAGATCAAACATTCCCGTTTAGGATGTATCATGTTTTTATATACTAAAAAAGAAGTGAATTTTCCATCAAATTCTTAGCACACACCTAACATTGAACATGAAAGGTTAAAGAGAGAGTGTGGATCAAATTAGAAAATAAGATTCGTCTTCTTTCCTTGTAATATGGAATCATCAATCGATAGTCATATTGGATTGTTGTATTTTTAGGGGGGGAGGGGTAGATTTAATGTGATGTTATTTAATTTTCATGTTCACTGTCAGACATCATCTTTCAATTCATTACGACAACATTATGCATTTGCATTTTAGTTCTGTCTTTATACGTCCATAAACTGGCCTACGAAGGTGTTCAGGAACAAATATAACTTTAAAACACAATATTTTGTCATACATTATAAGTGATATTATTCTGGCTATTCGCACTCAGTACCTTTAGTGCTTTGATTTAAATTAAGATGTTCCCATCCTTACATCTATTCATTATTACAGAATCTTTAATTATTTTCATTTGAAATTTTCCGTAAACTTTAATTCACAATCCTAATGAAATGTTAATTTTCAAATGAACGTTGATTTAATTTTAAATATGTCATTTTCCGTGAATTTCAATTTGTCTATACTTATAGTTTCAAAGTAAACGGAGATATATTTTCAATTTTACATTTCAAACTTTAATTTATCTGCTTTACCCCGAAAGAACTTGATTTTTGTTAAAAGAAAATATATTTTTGTTCTTTATCAGTTAACTTTTTATCTATGTTCGTCTTTCATTTACTTAAAAAAAACAACTACATGTATTTTAACTTGTTTTTTTTCCTTATACGCGCCTAGCTAACATTGAATGTTTATCCTAGCAAATATTTTTAATATCATGACCAAACATTAAGAAATTTAATCCTTTTATTGACGAAAACACATTTTATTCAATTCAAATCAAATTGATGTTAATATATTTTATCAGTTTTCCAGTTTTCATTTTTTCTCAAGAATTGACGTTACTTAAAAATGAAACAAAAATTAATCGTTACTTTCGTGGAAAGAATAAAACTAAATTGATGGAACCTCAAACCTTACTCCCTGAATCGAAAAATCACCCTGTGCCAACCCTTTCAATAAAAATAAAATTTTTACACCCATTTCTAGATGTTCAATGAAGTAACTTACCATGTTCCCCAACCGTCTGAGAATGCAGGCCACGGCAACCATTTCAGCTCGTGTCGTATAGTGGTTGTGTCGCGTTGTGTTTCTTTCTCTGGTTCTTTAACTCTGTGAATGGTACTGGTCTGATCTTCTGAGACGAAAGGAAACGCCGAAGTCCATTTGATAAGAACTTTAATCTAACAATCAGACAATGGTGAAAGGCGGCTGCAGTGCTGGCATGCAGGGAGGAGACCCATTTGACATGGTCTCCCACAGGGAGGAGACCCGCTGGAGAGTGAGAGTTGGTCTGAATTGCATTTTCTGACCAGGGCTTTTTATACTAGAGAACAAACAACTTGCTTACTTCCCCATACCCCCAGTTATGAGAATGAAGCACAAATCTTGGCCGTAGGAATGGACGTGAACTCTAGATGTGACATAACTTATGCAACAAATGTCCGTACTCGGACCTACCCCCATTCCTGACCTCACGTTTTCTACGTTTCCCATCTAGGTAACAGTCCCTATCTAGGTAATAATCATGTTTCCTCCTCGCATACCAGCATCGCAATATCATAACAAACATGTTATAAAGTACAAACAAGTGCAATCAAAGTTAAACATATTCAAATTAACAATCTCAATTAATGTTTTTTATCAATTTCAATTAAGTGAAATATGTTAACTTTAACAGTCTCTTACTAAAATCAATAATAGATACAGTCTGTCTTTGATATCATGTATATCACTTTCGGCACGAACAGTGGCGGATCCCGGATAAAATAATGAGGGTCATTATTTTACAAAAGTGTCTCCCCTCCAGCTGCCTCTCTTCCTTTTTCCTTGAGAGTTCCATGTCAGGGCCTGTTTCGTTGGACTGGATGGTGGTTTCCGAAGTGTGTGTCCAATCCAGCTCCACTTCCGCCTCGTGATCTGCTCGTAGACTGGTTCCTGTCCTTCTCTCTACCGCAATTCTTCGTTACGTATTTTTTTTTTTTGGCCACCTGATGTTGAAGATGCCCCTAAGACTGTTGTAGGTGAATTCTGCATCTTATGCAGCCGGTTGACTTTGGTTTTTCCCCAAGTCTCTTAGAAACTTAGAGAACCGATTTGACATTGGGGTTGAAGATGCGCAGCTTTGTTGTTGTTCTAATTTCTTTTTATACCCAGATAGGATCCCCAACAACACTAGGTTGCAGCACCCACAGCAAAATTAAAACACTCAATGTAAAAACACAGAGCAAGCAGATACGCACAGAAAGAGACACAAAAGGGAGAAGGAACACCAATTCACAACATAGAAACATCAAACACAAAAAAAACATACATAAACCAACGAGACCAATGGGCAACCGCTGCCGACTTTAAACGGCCACCTGTCACGTAAGTAGCAGAAGTTGTGTTATCCGTATTACGTGCGTTTAACCCTCCCACTTTTCCGATTACTCAGAGGTCTCGAAGAACACACAGTTGTGTTGTATAATAATCTCCTCACTGTAAGAAGAACATACAAACAGACAGCATGACGTAAGGACCCAAGAAACACACAGATGGATTTGTAAATGTATATAAAAACAGAAGGCATACGAAATACAGTCCGTGCTCTGCCAGCTGTAGCGAGCCCATGCAAGTGACCGACTTAAATTAAGAGAGGACAGGTAGTCGGGGTCTGTGTCCTCTAAAGAGGTTTGGACAGGGCCCGTCATGGAGTCCTGTCGTCACAGTCAGTTAGAGTGCAATTCTTAAGAATGCGCCGGTACAAGGCTGTAGATTGGTCCAGTACTAAGCCAAGTATCCGTCTGGTGACAGTTCTAAGAGAAGGGAGGAGATCTCCAACAAGACCCCGTTGCAGCATCAACAGCAAAACACCAGTTGCAAAAACACAAAAGACGAGTACAGCACGAGACGGAAAAGAGACACACGACATATAAACATCAAACACAAAAGACTACACATAAACAGAATGGGCAACCGGTGCCGACTTTGGACGGCCATTTGTCACGCAAGTAGCAAATGGTGTGGTTATCCTGGATTACATGCGCACAACCCTCTCACTTCTCCAATTACCCAGAGGTCTCGAAGAACGTACAATTGTGGTGAAAAACAACCTTCTCACTGTAAGATGACCTCACACAAACAAGACCGCGAAAAGCAGAGGCCCCAGAAACACAGATGAATATATAACGATATAAAAAGAGGGCATGCGTAATACAGTCCGTGCTCTGCCGGCTGTAGCGAGCTCATGTATGTAATCACCAGAGGAGTCCGACTGACATTCAGAGAGGACAAGTGGTCGGGGCCCTGTCTTCTCTAAAGAGGTTTGGACAGGGCCCGTCATGGAGTCCCGTCGTCACAGTCAGTCAGAGTGCAAGTCTCGAGGATGCGCTTGTACAAGACTGTAGATTGGTCAAGTACCAAGCCTAGTGTCCGTCTGGTGACATTTGGATCATATCCACGGTAAAAAAGGCGTTTGATGATTCTGACGCATTTTCGATGGTTATGCTGCCTACCTTTGATCTTTCTAATTTTGTTTATCATATCACCATAAAAGACAGGTTGTGTAATACCAAAAGTAATGTACTCTGTTGCGTGTATAGATCCGAATTTTGAAAGAAGTTGACTGTAATTTTTGTAAAATTTCCAGAAAGTCTTAACTAGTTTATGAAAGCGGAAACCTTGACCTAAAAGTTTTTTTGGTAATTTGTAAATTTCTACTGTGAAAATCCAAAATATCAGTACATGCTCCAGCGTACCGGATGAGCTGTGATACGTAAATGCCGTATGACGGTAATCTTGGAACATCACCGTCAAGCCAGGAGAAATTCACTATGTTGAATCCAAAATCATCCCTTTTGTCATATACACTTGTATGAATCTTTCCATTTACAATTTTGATATTTAGGTCCAAAAACGGTGTTTCTGTATTTGTAACGTTTGCCTTGTTAAGTGTTAATTCTTGTGGATAAATTCATTCTTATATAATTCAAAAGCCGGATTGTCAATGGTAAGAATATCATCCAGATACCTAGAAGTATTATTGAAACGTTTCAGATCATCAAATTTTCTTTGCTTTTGAAGATTTTGGATAAATTCATTTTCATAAGTGTATAAAAATAAATCTGCAACAAGAGGCGCACAGTTAGTACCCATAGGAATTCATACAACCTGCTTGTATAGATCCTCACCAAAT
Organism: Pinctada imbricata; assembly: GCA_033119305.1. Classification (NCBI taxonomy): domain Eukaryota; kingdom Metazoa; phylum Mollusca; class Bivalvia; order Pterioida; family Pteriidae; genus Pinctada; species Pinctada imbricata. Next base: position 85,340,527 of record VSWD01000005.1, on the reverse strand, counting down.
CTAACATAAATATTGTCCAAGAGGAAGCACAAGGCATTACACAGGTCACTACATGTCCATGATTTGTACGATTTGTATTCTGTCGAGGAAAAGAAACCCTTCGATTCAGATGTACAAATGTAAGTTTTCCGCTCATATCCATGACAAAAAAGGCGTTTGATAATTCTAACACAATTTCGATGGTAATTCTGTCTGCCTTTGATCCTTCTTATTTTGTTAATTATGTTACTATAAAATTCATGTTGTGAAATGCCCAGTGTAATATACTCTATTGCTTGTATGGGTCCGAATTCAAAAGACGTTGACCATCATTTTTGTAAAATTTCCAGAGAGTCTTTACTAGTTTGTAAAAGCCAAAACTTTGACCGAAAAGTTTCTTTGTAAATTTCGTAATTTCTACTATTAAAATCCAAAACATCAGTACATGCTCTAGCATACCGGATGAGCTGCGAAATGTAAATGCCGTATGACGGTAATCATCGGAACATCACCGTCAAGCCAGGTAAAATTTACTATGTTGAATCCAAAATCGTTTCGTTTGTCACACACACTTGCACACTTGTATGAATCTCTCCATTTAAAATTTTGATATCTAAGTCCAAAAATGGTGTCTCGGTGTTGCTACTAGTATTGAATTTGAATTTTTTATTCAATTAAACTTTATTTATTTTACAACGTTTAACAAATAAGTTACACGACTGATATTAATGTCTCACGTTGGCTCAGATGTTGGCGTGAGGGGGTCCAATGAGCAGGAGGAAACCTGGAGTACCTGGAGAAAACCTCCTACCGAGGCCTGGGTGGAGGACCACCTACCACCCAACTTAGCCGAATCTGGGATTCAAACCCGGGACCTTAGAGGTGAGAAGCGAGCGCGCTACCACTGGCCGATTGAATTTGAAGAAGTTAAAAATTTGTAACGTTTGTCTTATGGATGAATAACATTTTAATCCTTTTCAAAAACAGGATTGTCGATAGTAAGAATCATTCTTTAGACTGAGGATCACTGACGAGGGTTTAGTACCCGAAACGTGCATGTCTGGTCCATGCTGTAAATTTATCAGGTTTTAAATGATGCTATTGAATTTAAAGACGTTTATCATTTGAACTACTTGGTGAGTGTCACTGCTGGTGGACTAAGAGTCCTACGAGGGCACATGTAGCCAAGTTCGATCAACTTCGGTTGATCGTCTGTCTCTTCACCGCATTTGACATTTCTAAAACGTGGGTCATGTAGCATCATATCCCACCCATTCTGCTACGTCTTTTGATATATTTTTGGACATAATAATTTTCATACTTTTTGGCCATATTACATTCTTTAGACTGAGGATCACTGACGAGGGTTCAGTACACGAAACGTGCATGTCTGGTCCATGCTGTAAATTTATCAGGTTTTAAATGATGCTATTGAATTTAAAGACGTTTATCAATATCATCCAGGCACTAGCGATGTCCTCTCTGATTGTTCAAAGAGGAGTACTAGTAGTCGAAAATGGTACATAATTTTACAACGGATGGACGGACGGATCGTTATAATAAATTGTTCAGTTGAGCTTAACAGCTATTATTTTATCAATTCCGGTAGATGGCAATATGGATATGGAAAATATTTCCAACAAGACAACATTTGTTTGGTTTTTTTTGCACTAAACTCATTGGAACGCATGCACCCGTAAGATTGCGAAATAAAATCGAAATAATCTTTGACAAACAAAAGGGAAGTGCGAGATCCAATGAACACTAACATCACATCAACAACATATCGACGCAGACATGCAAAAACATGGAACATAATTGATAATCCATAAATGAGGATAATAATGTCGGTACCGAAAGGAGGATATGCTATGTAATAAAAATGTAATGATCACTCAGCGATATAAATCCCCTACCGGCATAAATTCATGTCCTGTATCTCTATTCATCAGTTCATTATCTGCAATAACAGCCCAGCAAAGTCCGTAAAACTGATTATTCATGATATTTGCTAAGTCCAAGGGCCATAACTCTTGCTAAAATTGGTCAATCGAAATTAAACTCGAACTTGATCTGTATCACACTATAATGTATTCACATATTAAAAATCAGCTCATTATCTACAATAACAGTCAAGAAATGTCCGGGAAACTGAAAATTTCAGAAAATTTGCTTAGTCCAAGGGCCATTGTAAAAAGTAACTCTTTGTAAAAATAGGTCAATGGAAACCAAAATCAAAATTGGTCTGTATCACACTAAGATGTATTCATATACCAAAAATCAGTTCATTATCTGCAATAGGACCGAAGAAAAGTCCGGAAAACTGATTATTCATTATATTAGCTAAGTCCAAGGACCATAACTCTTATGAAAATAGGTCAATTGAAATTAAACTCGAACTTGATCTCGAACTTGAACTCGAACTTGATCTCGAACTCGAACTCGAACTTGAACTCGAACACTATCATGTAAATCAGCTCATTATTTGGAATACCAGGTAAGGGAAGTCCGAAAAACTGAAAATTTCAAGAAATTTGCTAAGCCCAAGGGCCATAATTCTTGTAAAAATAGGTCAATGGAAACCAAAATCAAACTTGGTCTGACTCACAATAAGATGTGTTCGCATACCAAAAATCAGTTCATTACCTGCAGAGCGCCGTACTACGGCTGATGTGAAAGAGGCTGAAGGGTCTTTCCCGGTCGTCAGACCTTAATTTCCAGCGACAGTCACGTCCGTCAGCTCTACTGAAGGAAGTTAGATATAAAGGAGACCGGAATTATGGCGTTTTTCCGATTTTTTTCCAAAGAAAATGACAATTAACTGATCAAAGTATGATTAAGCGTCTTTTTCTTCACGTGTTTAACACTGTCTTTTTCCATAATTTTCGAAAAATTTGCAATAAGCGCGAGTGATATGCCCCTAGTGGAATCAAAAGATTTCATTGGACTGATATGTGACGTATATGAATTATTCGATAATTGGTTTATGAATGAGTTACGTATTAAAATTGTGATGTACTCAAGGTAGACTTACTTGGATAAGCGAAATGTGTAGTATACAATTACTCATGCATACAACTGTCATTTTTATATACGAACAGTAAATCGGACATTTTTAGAAAATAACACGCTTTAACCTTCATATTTAGATAATTCTTATATTGCAATCCCTGCTTCATATGTATCGACTTATTTTTTGACTAACAAAAAGTCTATAAGTAATCTTTAAGGAGTAATTAACCAACTGCATGCTTGTTTGTTTACATTTTTGCCTTCGGTTTATATGACGTCGATCACGGATAGTTGCGAAGATCACCGAGGTCGATGTGAAATAACTGAGCCTTTTCCCATCTATTTTACGCTGAATCTGATCGATTTCTTTAAAGAGAAGAATAGTTTTTGATTCAAAATATTGAATGTATTTGAAAAAATGAAAACTGAAAAAGCATATTTCCCTTCCACTTTAAGTTGCTTTTACAAAAACCGAACTTTTGTAAGATTTATGAATCCACTCTCCCGTTAACATTGATTCAATGAGATTTTTGAAAATCTAAATACTCAAAGGTTTCATTTTGATCTCCAATATTTAAAGTTCAAATTAGAAATAATTATGATGACATTTATTATTTTCATGACATTTATTTTTTTTAGATTCTGGAGCAGGAACTGTTTTATTTTAATCATGTTAACATTAGCATTTACACAATAAGAACTCGATGTTAATATATTACAGATGGGATAAATACATTTTTTTTGCATAGTTTTATTTAACATTTTTGCTACCTTGAAAGTCAATTATTTCATGTTGTGTTTTTCTGTATATGCTTGTCGTTAAAAATTAGAAAATGAATCATTAAACAGAAATCATATGATAAGTTCTAAATGCTTCACTTGTCATTCGGATACATGTACAAGGCGTTCATCCTTAGTCCGAGTCGTTGTACTATAGACCTCTATCAAATATTGTTTGGCATCAATGATTTCTTTAAAATTTCGAAACAGGCATCAACATTCTCTTTAAATTTTAGAAACAGGAAGTGCATAAAGTAGGTTGGTACAATTGTTCCCGTAGTTTGAATTTGTTTAGATTGTTGCTTGACATCGGATACAAACAACGGCTAATCCGCCAATATTGATCAAGTTTTAAATGGTATCGAGTCAAAGAATGAGGTCAAAGCTGTCGAGCAAAACCCTTTAAATGGCATATTGAACTCTGCTGCACGGTCTGTGCATTTTTGTTATGCAAGAAATGTTTTTAAAGCCAACATTGGAGTTGTGACGTAGGATGACGTCTGCAAACATGTGACTAATGATCACGTGGTTTTAATTCTATTCTTACGCCCTCCCGATAATTTTTTCTAATTTGGGGATGTATGTATTGATTGCTTTTAAAGAAATCACATACGAAATTTCGTATACATCATTCATATAATCTCACTTTGACGAGGGTTAATTACCCGAAACGGGCATGTGTGGTCCATGCTGCTTTATCTGTTCTTAAATTATGCTATTGAAAAATTAGACATACTATAAACAACAAAATGTAGTCATAAATTTTGAAGGATCTTTAAAGAAGCAGAACGACCTTTGATTATTTTTTTCTAACGCGAACGCTGGGAGGAGTGTACATAAGAGGTATAAATATGAACATGTTGTCAAAAGGTATTTCCTACAACCAGATGAAAAATCTCTTCAAAGAAGTTTTTGTAATACAACGAATCACTGCTACTCGTCAAACCTTAAGCACATTAAATTACAGATTAATTGTACACAACCTAGACAGTTCTATCAATAGACTTTTAAATAGAATGCGGTATCAGTGTACATGTACCACATTATGATAATTCCAGTTAAGTTGGCTCGATCCCAATATAACCAAGGATTACTACATATTATGAAATAGTCTTTGTCCTCTGTTAAGACTCAACATTATGTATTGCTAAAATTGTATGTATAGGGGTTAAGAAAGAGAACAACTGATACTCCTACGTCAGTAACTGTATGATTCAATATTTTGGAACCTAAATAAGACCTGAATACAAGCAGCTGACCTTCGTAGCAAACTGGAACTATGTCATACACCTCTTTGACTAAAGCATTAATTTGCTTTAATAATAGGACCTGACCCCACTTTTTCCATCTTTATAATAGAATTTGTACTCCTATTTGTTATGTCTATCTTGGTATGATCCATTAATAATATTCTTGTAATATATTTTTGGCTGTTTTATGCTTTGAAAAAAGTTGATGTGAACAATAATTAATACAGTCAATAATAATCTTCTAGTGCAAGCCGTTTTGAACATCATAAAACCCTGAAGCTTTCTTAACTGAATAATGGTTTTAGCTAAATTCTCGCAAACTTAGATTTGTGAATTGCATGGAAATATACGCAACTCAATCAACCAGATGTCAATAGAACAATTTACTAATATGAAAGTAAATCATATCATGTTATGTTTTCCTGTACACGCTTATCTTGAAAACTTAAAAAAAACCAAAGTCCTTTTTCGTGACAATAAATCAATGATGTTCAGATGATAATAAAAAAAATCATAGAATAAGAAATGCTTGTCGTTCGGATTACGTGATATTATACATGTACTAGGTGTACATTCTTAGTCTGATTCGTTGTAAATTATTAGACCTTTATATATTTCAAATGTTGTATGGCATAAATATCTTCTTTAACATTTCGAAACAGGAGTACATAGGTAGGTTGGTACAAGTATTGATTACTTTTAAAGTAATAACAAAGATACATATATAACACCATTTACCAATAACTCAGACGAATAAATTCAAACAAAAAAAGTAGTCTTCGATATGGTAGGATTTTTCAAAAGGCAGAAAGACCTTGGAATCATATCTACACTATTAGTGGGTTGGTATCAAAGAACAACATTGATGCCAACCCATTGACGAAGTGAAGGTGTCCTTTAAGTGGTATATTTATATGTTGTCAAATGGTATTTTCTACAACCACATATATTTTAGAAGATGTTAAGTAACCGAAACGTGCATGTCTGGTCCATGCTGTAAATTTATCTGGTCTTAAATGAATTTGAAGACGTTTAACATTACATGAATGAGTCACTGGTTCTCTCCAAATCAAAGGCATATTGAACAAGGAATTATACACTTTTTTTTATAAGTCTTTGCATTGATTACACGGCTTAATTTCACAAGATCTAAAAAGGTCCATCAATAGGGCGGTATCAATATACATGCATGTACCACATCATAATCATTCCAGTTGGCTCGATTCCAATAATTATTTAAAAACATTTGACTGAGGATTACTACACTTTAAAAAAGTATTTGGATTAAACAATATATTGTCAGATTTATCCCATGCTTGGATAAAGAAAGAGGACAAAGGATACTCCTTTTTCTGTAACTGTTTGATTCAGTATTGGGACCTAAATGATGTCTCAGTATACTAGCAGTTGACCTAAACTCGTAGCTGACATTGTATCACTTCATGTGGAATATGTCTTGCACTTCTTTGACCCAAGCTTTAGCTTGCTTTTCAGGTCAGAGTAGTTAAGAGAAACAGGATCCCCCCATCCAGGGGACAATGAACGTTATAACCCAAGGAAGATTATTTTTTATTTCCCATGTCATGCAAAACAAGTAACTACAAACAGAAAATAGCCGTGCAAAATATCATCCATTATACTTATCAAGAACAGCTTTGTCACCTGTTGCAGTGACCTTGACCATCACTGAGTGTTAAGACTCGTCATGTTTACCATACTTTAAAGTTTGATGAGAAATGTAATACATAAGCAGTGGCTCAGCATTCCTTTATACTTGCTTTTTGTTCTACAAAGTCTTAGTTAAGTACTAAATGTCCTCTCTCTTAGACTATTCATGTCAAGCTACTGGAGACAAAGCGCTCACTTGCTTTCGACATCCTTTTGGGAATCTCCTCAGCCTGGGACCTCTAGTTGGTCTTTATACCTGCTATTTCATGAAAATCATTTAGTTTTGCAAATACACCATAGGAAGGGAATGGTGAAATGTTATTTTGGAGGAAAGGAAGTATGTAATTTTGAAGTTTAAGTATCCGAAAGAACCCCATCGGAAAGCTCTAGATCATAGGCGACATTAGCGCGTTTTTCGCAAGAATGTCAGCATTAAGTAGCGTGAAAATAAAGGGGAGGGGGTAACAAAATCACTATAACTTAACAACTGACGGTCACATGTCAATAGGAACTTATCGGTGTTTCATTTGACATATGAAGAAAATAATATAAAGTTTTTACGAAAAATAAATGATAGGGTTTCTGATAAACGGACTTTATTATAAAAAATTTACAACTCAAAGATGTTCTGAAAACAGACCTAAATTTATCTCCTTTCGAGCAATTTCTTTTTAAAGTCGGGTCCCTGTAAAGTGCGAAACGAAACAAAAACGAAACGAAACGAAACAAATCGAAACGAAACGAAACAAATCGAAACGAAACGAAACAGATCAAAACGAAACGAAACGAAACAAATCGAAACTAAACGAAACGAAACGAAAAAACATAAAACTTTAAGAATATGAGAAAAAGAGGAAAAATCGCCGAGAACGAATATTTAAAGACAAGATCAGCCTGTAATTTTGCCTTAATCCAAGAAATCTACATTTGTAACTGGTGCCGAGAGAGTTTCTTGAAAGATTCAAAGTTGACAATTAAAAAAGTAAATGTCAAATGCCATTCATGTATTTAAGAGGAATAAAGGGGAGGGGATAGATAACCACGCTATGACACTGCAATGAGATCATAAAACTGGGGGGAGGGGGTACATTTCAGGAAAAAAAATCTGATCCTTTTTCAAACGAAATGTGCCCACCAGTATTTGTTCTCATTTTTCTGATAAAATTTTCAAATACACATAACGGAACAGTTCCGTTTCCTCTGTATAATAGACTCCTCCCTGCTAAATAATATTTTTTCCGCCTATGACGAGGTTATTCATCCCGTTCACTCTTTAATCCTATAAAATGCAATTGTGCTATATACCGTATATATGTTGTTTTAATCGTCAACAACCCTCCAGTAACAAGAACTATAATGGCTGAAGGCAATTATATATGCAGATATTGATATCCGTGCTAGTCCTCTGCATTTACATAATTTTTTCTCAAGTTCTTTAAGATTTATGTTTTGTTTCGTTTCGTTTCGATCTGTTTCGTTTCGTTTCGTTTCGATCTGTTTCGTTTCGTTACGCTTTCTTTCGTTTCGTTTCGCTTTGTTTCGTTTCGTTTCGTTTCATTTTTGTTTCGTTTCGCACTTTACAGGGACCCTTTAAAGTCTTGGTGATCATTTATAATTCTAAACATATCCGATTATCCACATTATATCTAAATGAAACATACAGAACTTTTTAATATTCTGCCTCTACAAAAGATTTGTATCTGTTTTTCATTACTTAAAGTGTGTTAATTTTAACGTCACATTTACGGCTCATTTTGTGGCTTTCAATGGGTATATATGTACGTTCGTACCTTCAAAACTAACGGTAAAAAATTTATGAAACTTTGCATGTAGGAAAAGGATGTTTCACTTATCAACATTTATTACTTTTAGCAAATTAAATGATAGGATCTTTATTTAAGTCTGACTGTCCTGGACCTCCTTACGTCGTCGTGCGTGTCAAATATTGACGTTTTAGGTAATCAGTGTCGTCACAATGTCATGTAAAATGTAAGTTAAACATGAGGTCCAAATAAAGATAAGAAGAGCTATTTATGCTTTCAGTGGTGACTCACATATATAGAGGGTACATCATCTATATAATCTGTATGTAGACTAAGTGCTTCTTTCCATCAAGGAGAACAAGGACTGAACTAACACAGCTTTATATGAGGATAGAAAAAATATGAGAAAAAAGTAAAGTATAGATGGTACCCTTTGGGATTTCCAAAATTTGGTTCAAGAACATTCCTACAAACTCTAAAAATATGTTGTCGATCTGAAAATTTAACAATACGATTAACTCTTCCTCTGTGTATTTATCATTTTGAATTAAGAAATGAATCTTATATTTTTTCTGTTGATGCAGGTATCACCCGAAAAATTGCGTAGCGCGTTGATGCAAAATTTTTCTGTCCAATATTCGGGTGATACCTGCATCAACAGAAAAAAAATATAAGATTCATTTCTTATCATTTGATTAGGGAAAACAGACTGTTTTCTTGGATCTAAAAACAATCAATCACCGCACTATATTTCGTAAGTCGGAAGGTTTCGCAGTGATACGTCTGCCAAAACAAGTTATGGCAGCCGCCATGATTCAAACAGCGAACGATCGTCTCTCTATATCTTTGGAATAAGGACCAGTTTGAGCAAATTCTACATGCACTGATAATTTTTGAGTAAGTAGAAAAGAATGGTACCCTTGAAACGATAAGCAAACATCAACAAATTGTATTTTCAGCAACGAGTTCATTCGTGTTTGAGGGAACCCCCAGTTCTAAAAATAGTGCTATAAATAGACTTCCGTGAAAAATTGTGTTGATCGATTTATCAACAAAATTTCTCAGCCAATCAGAATCTTCGTTTCTTGAAAATGACAACGGAAATTAAATGATAAGCCTTTCCTCAAAGTAAGTTTTCTTGTTATTAAAAAAATTCTTAAATTTTCGATTGTCATTCTCAATGGTTTCAACATTACATCATTATTAATGGTTTCGAGAGTTCTTTCTGTCGATTTTGAATGTGGAAAAGTTGAATGAAGAGTCGAGAAATCAAATGAATTGATCGGAGAAAATATCATTATACTTCGTAAAGTCAACCAAACACATGAAATAGCACTTGAATTGCTATTTATTTGTTCGAAGTTTTGGCCTGATAACTCACCGATGACGCTATTTTGTGTATGACATCCGAAAAGGGGGGGGGGGGTTAAGGTATTACGAACACTTGTCCCGAGAAAATGATATAACATATAACACTTTAAAAAGTGTATATGTGTCGGCGGAGCCGTGGTACTTGTGCGGTTCGAACCAGCAACCTTTCGGTTCCTGACATCTTAACCACTAGACCAAGTTACCGACATAAAATAATAAAATCTAAAAAGTTTAAAATCATGCGATATATATCTCAAAACTGTTGATGAATGATCAATAAATGTTGATATGTATTTAACAATCTTGTCATTTGGAAGGGTCACACTTGTCACTTTGGTGATGAGGCTCCAAACTTGACCAATCGCATTCAAATAGAGAGATGTGTAACGTGTTATCATAACATTTGATTATGAAATGACTTTATGTAACTGCATAACGGGTGTACCATGTAATAAAGAGATAATAGATTCACTTTGTAGGTTAGAAATTCTTTCTAAAGAGCTAATGAACTTTGATGTTCAATGATGACCTTGATGCTTTTATGCGAAAATACAACACATGTATTCTCATGCCATGTGCGTAGGAACCGGAGGTGGGGAGGGGGCTTTTTTCGTGATGATGTTCAAACTTATGAAAAAACCTTCCTTCTCGAGTTGGAAATAAATTGAGTTGCAAAAATAACTATACATAAGTGTACATGACAAAATATGTAATTTTAGCAGATGTTTAAAAATATAGTTCGTGACTGTAGAGGTGTAATAATCTTGATGTTCTCCTTATTTACCAAATCATTTTATGCATAGTCCGCGAAAAAAAAAAAAATAGTGATTAAGTGTCCTTATGTTAAACTCTTCAAAATTCAATAGCATCATTTAAGAACAGATAACTTTGCAGCGTGGACCAGGCATGGACGTTTTGGATACTTAACCCTCGTCAGTGATCCTCAATCTAAAAAATGCAATGTGGCTAAAGGGTGTGAAAATTATTATGTCCAAAATGTAGCGAAAGACGAAGCAGGATGGTTGGGATATAATGCTGCAGGACCCACAATTTAGAAATTTCAAGAAATTTGATAACAGAAAATGTTTTGAATGCATTGCTTCTATCAGAGTATAAATCTTGATAAGTATAAATTTCAGATAACTTTCAGATTATTTCAGGAAACCAACATTACCTATTGCATCAACGAGTATATATGTCTTTTTTCATATTTTTGCGGCACCGCATATTTTCATCTCAGAAGTGCAACCTATAGTGAATTTCGTTTTAATGTAGTTTTTAATGTAGAATATTTATGATGTTCATCTTTACATTTTATTTGGTTATTTCGGAAACTTGTCATTTCATCCAAAAATATTATCGAAATTAAAGGAGGTAACATCTTAGCACCATCCCTCCAATGCTATTTTGAACATAGAGTTTACTGAATCGACCCTACATGAAATTTGGAACAGCGTACCCTCTGTAAAGTAAATAAATAAAACCAGAGGGCGCTAGTGAAATAAATTTGGGCTGTTTATGAAAAGCGCTTTGGCTAGAAGCATCACTGATGATAATTTATTATCCGACACGCGTGCTTGGTGCATGATAAATTGGTTTGAATTTTTCTTCAAGAGGGTATAGAGTTGAAACCCTTCCGCTTTTTTAATGCAGTCGGAAATTGTCTCTTAATATAGGAAAGTAAGAACTAAAATTCTCCTAGGTCAACATTTGGTTTGTCCCCCACCCCTAACTTTTGATTTGCTTCCTATGCAAATGAGAGTGACAAATATGGATAGTGACCATATCCCTGTATACAACACAAAATCGATAATTCACAAAATAAGAAACCGAAGGCATACAAAATCAGGATAAAACAGGAACCAAAGCAATCAAACAAAAACCTCCAACGTATGAAAAGAAGCGAACTCCAATATGGGAGTGAGAAGTGAGACCAGGTGCCCAGGAAGAGTAAGCATCAGTTTAATCTTAGCAAATTACCTATACAAATGGTATATAATGATAATGAATTTTGCCCTTTTATATGTTTATATCTAGCTTATATGCGGATGCGGTGTTTTCGTTTCCTATAGATTTAAATCGAAAACAAATCTCCCATCTCCTCAAAAATTAGGTTGCAATATGCTGTGATAATCTATTCTTACAGGGTCAAACACATTTTACTCTATGAAACATTTTCACAAAATTGTTTATATTTTCTTAATAATGTTTTTGTAAAAAGATGCTACTAACCACAGTATTGGAAAATCAATCACTATTTTGAAAACTTTATCTTGGAAATATCTTGTTTAAACGTGCAATAATCAATAGATGATTGCTCTGATAAGTGATCTTGATAACCATTTCTATAAAAAGATATTTAGAATTATCAAAATATACGAGTGCACTTATATATGTTCATATTCAAAAATTGTGTAGTATTCATTCGCAATCGAAATGAGCCGAATTTTAAGGGAAAGCCAGTCGATTAAGCCATTTTTGATCAAAATGCAAGTTTCGGACTCCACCCCCTTTAGAAATCTAAGAGAGACTGTTGCGGACTCAATTATAATTTATCCACATAGACCCATGGGGAATAGACTGATCCCTCAAGACTCGTGAATGCATCCTTCTGTCCTTTTTGCAAATGAGATAACACGACAATCAGACATGGGCAGCCATTGGACACGGATTTGAGCAAGGTTCCTTCTAATCTAAAAAGAACCCGGAAAATGGAGAAAAAATGGAGAACGTTCTCAAAACAGTTTTATAACCATAAACACAACCTCAAATGGCGTTCACTAATAAGCACGATCTCAAACTTTGAGCATGAGATTTGAGTTGAGCACGATAAGCGTTTTCTAAACTTTGAACAGTGGTTCTTAAACGATCATTCGGGGGGACATTACTTACATCTCAATATTCAGAATACTTATAGATTCTCATTTTGCTATTTAAAGCGCTATTTGACAAGTCACAGTTAGTAAGGAATGTTATTGGCTCACCCCCAAGTCAAATAATATTTATGTAATTTACATCGAAACTTCCTGGTAGTGCCTGATTTTATATTTATGGGAAAGACAAAACATGTCGTCCAAATACCTTTTCTCGATCGCTTGCTTTATATGTTTTACTCATGAAAGTCATTCTTCGACATGTATGTCTGATAATGATGTTGGTAATATTGGCTGTGTACAGATAGGATCGGAATTTAGCCATCCTCAGAATGCAGTATGTATAAAGACAACAGACGAATTTATGTGCAGAAATGCTGGGTACTGCTGGCTTTCCTGTGTCCATGCAAAATATGGTCGATCAAAAGGTCACGTACCTCAGGATTGCAGATGCAAGGATAAAGAATCCGATACAGTTCGACGATCCCATATCGATATATCGTGTTTCAGACCTGATGGAAAAGGTTGTGATTGGTACGTTAATTGTTTAGAAAAATTCTATCCATGTGAACAAGATGATAATAGGTACGCTATTTCTTACGCTAAAAATTACTGTGAAAAGTACGGAGCAAATTACAACGCTTTCTCGCCAACTGGTAAGCGTTGGGTGGATGCAACCCGGAAATGTCTTCAGCGAGCTCTAGTGCCATTGCTAATGAAGGAAGACAAACCATCATGTGCCGAAATAAAGGAAACTGCTTTCTTGTCTCATGCTTCTTGTTACGCAAAGCCATCATCGTCTGCCCCTTCATTTTGCGAGTTGTCAGGGGAAGACGTTTCAGAAATAACGAAAACTATAAATTCGGCTTTTTTCTCTGCATTCGGTGACTCCATCGTTGGTTTCTCTTCAGACTATTGGGCAGTGTATACCGTTTCCTCTATCCATCTATATCACAGTAGAAACGGGCTATATAACAGATGATTCTGCTGTCTACTCATCTAAGATCATGGCGACAAATTTTGCTAATATTATGCAGTGGAACACGATAGATGTTCAATATGAAACGCGTTTAAACTATCGCACTGGTAGTGAAACGACATTTGGTATGTCAATTTCAGCACCCGCTGGAACCGACCTTTTTGAGATAAGGGACCATGCCGTTGATGCTGTTAGAAGCAAATATATACAAAAACTTAGTAGCGGATTGGGTTCCAACAGAGTACTGCGTATAAAGGATTGTTTAGACATAATAGGTGTTTGTGATTGGATGATGAAGATTGATCGTCGTAAGTTTCGGTTAAATATTTCTGGTTATGCTCATAATTTCATAAATATTACAAAGTGATGCTAATTGCTTCGATTTTCTTCTTGTACTGTTCATTTTGATCATGTGTGTGTCTGGGCGGTTGTCTTGCTTGGGATCTTTTTTTGGGCTTCGCTGTGAATGTTGTAACTTAAAGTCAGTTAGAATCGTTCCCCGTGACCTGATGTTTGTCAAGTGTATTAATTACTTCTTTCCAGCTCTATCACCTGAAAGAAGCTCTGTTTTGGCCTTTTATCAATGTGACATCATATATATATTATTTGCTATTTCGGAAACTAGCCATTTCACCGATAAATATCATCAAAATTAAAGGATTTTAACATCTTAGCACCATCCTCCAATGCTATTTTGAACATAGATTTATTTGGATATGCTACTGAATCGACCCTACAGGAAATTTGGAGCCGCGCACTCTCTTTAATGTAAATGACAAATATGGATAATGACCATATCCCTGTGAAAATGTTAAAATCTAAATTCGAAAAATGTTAAAATGTTAAAATCTGAATTCGAAAAATTAAAGAGAGCGCTACTGAAATGAGTTTTGGTAACTCCGCTAGAAGCATCACTGATGAGGATTTAATATTCGAAGCACGTGTCTGGTGCATGGAAATTGGTTTGGAATTTTCTTCAAGAAGGTATAGAGTTAGAGCCCTTCGACATTATTAACTTTAATCAACTTTACTTCTTTAAAGAAATATCCAACTTTCACTCAAAGCGGATCCATTATTAGTTATAAAGTCTTTGACCTACCTACAAGGGGGTAAGTTGTTATCATGGTGGGTTGAGGCCAGGCAAGGCCAGGCGAGACTCATTAAAATGAAGCATTGGTTGTATTATTATAAATTGAGAAAGCCAGATATAAGCGTCTCATTGTATGAGTTCATGGCTTATACTGATCTATCGTCGCTTTCTCACCTCAAATCAGACCACAATTGCCTCCTACCAAAATGACGGGGCAGGCTATGACCTTATAGGAGGCAACCGAGTGACGTGATTTACGTAACCCTATTGGGGAATAATAGTCTCCTCTTTTAAAAGCATACCGGTATGGGATATCTCTTTTCAAAATGATCATGACATTCTAGATTGCGATTTAATGACTGTCAACATCACCAGCAAGACATACTTACCTAATATGTACATCAATATGTACATCGAGAGAATCAACAAAGTTTTCATGGAACTGTTGTGACTGTTGTTGCATGCAAACAGGAGACGATGGCATCTGGTCTGACTTCGGGATATTGTTTATTCCTAGCATAGCAACTGTTCCAATGAAATACTTTTATTGAGGATCACTGACGAGAGTTTAGTACCCGAAACGTGGATGTCTGATCCATGCTGCAAATTTATCCGTTCTTAAATGATGCTATGAATTTGAAGACGTAACATTTCCCTTTCCTTCTCGCCTTTAAGACTGAATAACTGATGGGTATGTTCGGTGTTAATTCAACACGATATGTTTTGTACTAATGCTTTTAAGATAAAAAAAAAACAGATAAAAAACCTACAAAGACAGGGCACGGAACTTTCTTCAAAAGACTTCGGAAAATTTCAAACTTCACCAGTGGAGTCTATGTAATACATCATCACTGCATCAAATGTTTCGAGGTTGATTAGAATATGCCCGTCATATGAAATGAAAATTATGGCGCCACCAACTTGTGTTCAATTCCTCCTTAAAACCCTCTCGAGATAGGAAAAATCTCTCAAAAGAGGCTGACTACACGTATAGTAGCAAAATAGATACACATGAACAGGTCACAGACGAATGTCCATCACACTTAATTTTGATCTACAGTTAGAACTGTTTTCAGTATATTTGAATAACTAGGTTGAATTGTCTCATTTTTTGGGCATTGTCTTACAACTGGAAGGCATGTTTATATACAATATTTGTCAAGTCCACTCTCATCATGTTTTGAATAACTGCCAATCGGTACTTTTCTTATTGTGAAGTATTCAAATGTATTTGTTATGCAAAGGTAATCTTGATCACAGCATCGTCACTATTTGTATGGTGAATGAATGTCTAATGAATTGAATTTGAGTTGAGTTAGGATTGAAAATTTGTGTCTCTATCTAATTGTAATCTTATACTACTACATCTTACACCAGTTCGAGATGTGTCTTGTGGTCGTCGGCACATTGTTGAATTCAATGAGCTCAAATGGAACTTCATTTTGTTTCAATTTTACTTTTCAAATTTGAAGATAATTTTTTCCAATTATATATTTTTTTTTCTTCATATTTTCATTTTTTATGTTCACTTTTTTTCGGAAGTTGTATGATTTGATAAGGTTTGATAATACAAGAGGGATACCAGATGAGCTATTTTAAAATGTTTGATGACTAAATTTCGTTTACAGTTCCATGCTCAGCGGTTGGTGGGAAATGTCAAGAAAAATCTAACGCTTGCAATTCTCGACGATTTAAAGGATTGTGTGATCATTTGGATGACATTTGTTGTGCAGAAGATGGTAAGTGAGTTTGATGATTAATTAGTTTATTAGATGCAATTCAGGCAAAGATCTGTCTTATCTATATCATCTTAATTTTAGTATGAATCGTATGGCAAAACCCTAGAACCAAAGCGAAGTCATTTTAGATATATTGTGTAAGCTGGCGTATCTTGGAGGGGGGAGGGGGGTAATATTATTTGCATATCATGTTTTCATATTATAAATGGGCCATGTCAATAAATTAAATTGATGAATAAATAATTAAAATAAAGAAATAAATAGATAAGATAAATGAATAAATAAATAATTTTGTCTATTTAGATATCATGCAGTCAATCAGTAAATTCGGAAAGCCGCCCCGACATACTTCGTGTTCTCTGAGTTACATTAAATTTGTATTCAAATATTAAACGTCTTTAAATTCAATAGCATCATTTAAAACCTGATAAATTTTCAGCATGGACCAGACATGCACGTTTCGGGTACTAAACCCTCGTCAGTGATCCTTAGTCTAAACAATGTAATATGGCCAAAAAGTATGACAATTATGTCCAAAAATGTACCAAAAGACGTTGCAGAATGGGTGGGATATGATGCTACAGGACCCACGTTTTAGAAATTTCAAGAAATTTTGTAACAGAAAATTTCGAATGCGTTAAAGAGACAGACGATCAACCGAAGTTGATCGAACTTGGCTACATGTGCCCTCGGGTACTCTTGGTCCACCAGCAGTGACACTCACCAAGTAGTTCAAATATTAAATGTCTTTAAATTCAATAGCATCATTTAAAACCTGATAAATTTTCAGCATGGACCAGACATGCACGTTTCGGGTACTAAACCCTCGTCAGTGATCCTTAGTCTCAACAATGTAATATGGCCAATACTGACAATAGTCACAATGTTACTTAGGTACAGATGCATGCGAGCACTTGAAATCAATTGAAATGAACAACACATCACAGCGAAATACACATCGATAAGAAAAAAAAAATGAAACGAACAGTACTTTGTCGCGAAATAAACATCATACAGAGAATTGAAATGAACAATGATTACCCTCGGTCTTTCCACTTATGTTTAGTAAAATTTGCAGATCTTTTCTACGATTGGAACAATGTTATCATTCTGTATACACTGCCCAACACTTGCGTTTTTCTTGCGAGCTGGCGGTCTTGTACACGAAAAGTCACAGAATACATTAGTTTCGCATCTCATTGCATGAACGAGCAATGTGGTAATTGGACGAAACATAGATTTATTTACTTTTCTTTTAAATGATTCTTACTCTTACTCTGTGAAAACCGAATCTACACTATAGCTACAATAATAGGGATTCATCTAGAAATATTTTCGTATAAATACTGACTAAAAATGGCGGCGCACATAATGCAGGGATCTTGGTTGAAGGTTTTTGAAAAGGTCAGTATGCATCTTTCTTCCTTATTTCCCACTGTTTTTCGTATTATTATATGTGTTACCATTAAAGCTTGCTAAGAGCTTCGGGCTTCGCTATATTATGCGCGTCTTCTTTTTCTAAAACTAAGGAGTGTCTCTCTCATTGCATAGCTCAGTCCTTAGATGGGATTTCATAATGTTTCGGGTCATGTTTGGATTTAAGCTCCTCGTGCCTACCCTCCAACGATTTTGGGTAGTATTTTTCACTTAGACATGCTTCTGAATACACCCTACACAAAATCATTACAGTTTATACTGTAGCCAGGAAAGTTCAACCTGTATGACATTCGGTACTACTGATGAGGATTTAATATTTGAAACACGTGTCTATATAGACGAAAACACAGACACTGCATGTATTCTTATATATTGTTTTCATTTCCGTGCATGAACATCGACGGCGGGTGCGGCTAGCCAACAGGGGATGCTTACTCCTCCCGGGCACCTGATCCCACCTCTAGCTTGCTAGGGGGTCCGTCGATGCTCAATTCGGTGCTCTATTGTGAGTGCTGTTGAGATTATCGTCAGGATCTTCTTTAACTCATTAGTGCAATGGAATTGTATATTTCACTATTAACAATTCGAGTTCAACAACAACAACTATTCATCTGTGGGACACAAAATGTCTGTGAAATTTTCTACAACACAAAACGTCTGTGAAATTTTCTACAACACAAAACGTCTGTGAAATTTTCTAGAATTTGATCAATTACCAATCATTTGTCTCTAAAGAAATATGATACAGGTGTTGCATGCAAACAGGAGATGCTTACTCTTCCTGGGCACCTGGTCTCACTCCCATATCGGGAATTCGCTTCTTTTCATGTGGTGGAGGATTTTGTTTGTTTGCTTTGGTTCCTGTTTCATCCTGATTTTCTATGCCTTCGGTTTCTGATTTTCTGAATTATCGATTTTGTTCTTTATACAGGGATATGGTCGTTATCCATATTTGTCATTCATTAGTGTTTCTCTTTTAAAGAATAATATGACTTCTCACCCCATTGATCAGGATAGCTTTTTATTTGATTAATGCAAGAGATAATAGGGAATGTCCAGCCCAATGCAAATGAATTGCCTAGACATATTGATCACGTCGTTTGCAGTTGATATTCCACAGTGAGAACTAGATTATACGTGTACTTATAATGTGTGTACTTACGAATTGAGAAATATATATGAATATCTTTTTTCTTTAGAGTGACTTTCTTAAATTTTAGATTCCCAACGACATTGCGTAGCATATGGTGGGGAGTGCTTCATATTTGAATCATCATGTGTGTCAGGTAGTAAGCTACAAGCTCACTGCAGCTTGGGTACCTGTTGTATGCCATACTTTGTGGGTATGTAGTATTCTATATTTTGCCAAGAATTTGTAAGCCTTTTGATTGTGATATCGGGTTTTTGTGTTTGACTTTCATTCACTGATATCCCTCTTTTTGCCTTATTTCTAAGGTATGCAGCGAAAGGAGTTTCATAAAATGCACAGAGAATGAAATAGCTTTTTCAGCATTCCAATTAACTTATCATCATCTCTTTATTAATTATATTATAGTTCATGCTTTAGTACACAATCGTGTGGGGCCGTATGAATTTCTAAATGTTTGTCAAATCCACGGCCACTGGGCAAACACATTCAACAATAAATGTCTTTCTAAAGGTATGTAAATAAATTGAAGAATAGTCCTTTAACTTATGGAAATTTCATATGCAATAAAAGGAAGAGTATTTCTACGCAAGGCTTAGAAAAGGATCTGAAGTACATTGTACTCCTTTCGAGTAGATTGAAAATGCTGCATAGAAGTTTTTTTCAAAATAAAGAAGAAACCAAGTTCTAGTTTGTCGAAAACGCAATTGCTAAATTGAATCCATGAGATGCTACCCATATGTGCGACTTCGGCCTACATGATTGTTTTGCAATCATATATCAATTGAAACAACCCCCCCCCCCATCTTAAACATATCCCTTCTATTTTAAAGTATCATATAATATTTCATTTCAGTAGGACAAAAGCCTTCCGCATAATGTGAATTTCATTGTTGTAGGTCCTTTGAAGATAACTGCAGAGAAGATAGCACAGGCAGCAGAGTCCTTCGAAGGATCTACTAAATGGAAGCAGAAAAGAATTGGTTTTATTAAACATTGGAAGAATGCTAATAAGCCAAAGTGTAACTTGTTCGTTTTTGATGTCCTTTTGGGCATTTCTGCAGCGGTTCCTAACAGGTACCAATGATATACACTTATGGACTTTTAACTCAGTGTATATGATTTGATATTGGCTTACTATAATAATATTTACCGAGGCGAAGTTAAGTTTTTAAAAATCGTTAGAGTATTGTAATTATTTATTCATTTATTTATTTATCTATCTATCTATTTGTTTATTTATTTATTTATTTATCTATTTACTTATTTATTTATTCATTCATTCATTTAATCTGTTTTTGTATTGAAAATCTAGACCATTTGTATTTTCCTGCCTTCCCTTAATATAGAATCGGCAAGCTTAGATCTAGAGAGGAATTTTTCCAATTTTTAGTATAAATTTTCTCAAAACCATATGTTTCACACACCCTGTTTATGAGCTGAACCCCCCTGGATCCGCCTATGAATGATACTTAAACCTTTCCAACATGTTCAAGATTAGAATTTATCCTGCTTTATTAAAAGTGTTAATCTTCTTACATTCCATGAATACACTATTTTTGAACATCCTTTATTGCCATTGATAACATTCCTGTTTGCAGGAAGAAGGGGTCTTATGCACCAATAGGAGCCAACGAATGGGGAAATCCAGACTCTATATATATCAAAGAAGTGAGATGTTATAAGCAGGTGACGACGACGCATCAAAGAGGGGACATAATCAGCTTCCCATATAGTCAAGGATTAGGGCATGTTGGGATCATTACTAGCACTACACATTATATTAGTGCACAAGAATACAAAATAGAAGTTATGCCAATCAAAATGAATTTGAATAGGGTGGTTTGGCGTTACAACTACAATGATCCTGATTGTTAAGATTTGATAATTTTCTTAATTTTTCTCAAATAGTATACAAAAGCTAGTAACATGCTATTCAGCAGTTTAAAGTTCAAAATACAATATTTTGTCAAAAAAGGTTATATGAAGTAGCAAATACATATTTGTCGAATTCATTTGTATCATCTTACTCATTTCATATGTCATCTTAATTTTAATTTTTTTAGATTTAAAGTTACACTTGGTCTACATGGTCTTGTCAAGATCGAAACCATGAGTCAATTATTTTTCTCAATTTTTTAATGGAAGTAAGTCTAAGAAACTAGTTGGTTACAACAGTCACACATGCCCTCACTACCGAGCTATGCTCATTTATTGCTTATAAAATGGGTACCCTAATATAACCTAGTTTTCTCCGTAAAAGACCGAATGCGAACACGTGTAAGCACGTATTAGCATAAGGCTAGTGCTGCAAAGCAAAACAACATGGTGGACGGATAACGCGAGGGACGAAAAGGAATCGACAATCGGTGTTATTAAAATATGAGAAGAGAAATGTAATAAACGATATAAGAAATGGCTCGGTATTGGATAGATATAGACCTTAAAGGAAGACCGGGACATTGAAAGTGAAGTCTGAGGAGAAATTAGCCAAAGGAAGCTACAGTGTACATGTACATATGTAATTCTCGTTTTGTATTTATAAGATGTATGGATATAAGTTTGATGTATATATATACACATCATTTTTATATGTGTTTATATACTATATACAAACGTATATATTCATAATCTATATCAAATATTAAAAAAGAGCTTAAAATTATAGCTAAATAAAGGCTAATATATCTTCATTCAGGATTTTGTAAACAAACGCACATGTACATAGCAAACTACACCTGCCTTCCATTCGAGCCGTCATACACACTGTCATTTGACAGTGTTCGATTGTCCACGTTCGACATGGTTATTTGAACGCAACATAATATCTCTACATGTTCAATTAATAAAATACATGTATTGTTACGACCTTAAGTAAATAAATTGTTTTTTTTTTCTTTTTGTGAGAATTTTAAAAAGAATCAGAAAGTGAATAAGCAAATGTTTACACCTGGTTAGCTACATGTTTCGTGGTAATCGTAATAATGTAAAGTTCATTTAAGCGATTGGCTGATCATGTTGGCGTGCTCACACTGACCTTAGTATAAGTGACATATTTCTACATACAACAAGTTCCGAAGTGTACCGAAATCGTGTGTAACCGAGAATAAATATGTATACAAAACAAAAATGTGAGAGATAATTTATGCAAGCAATGTAGATGTTTAAACCCCATTTACGGTAAAACTTTGTTATTGGCAGTTTAATCCCTTCGAAAAAAATATGTTACTTTGATACAGGTACCTGCACATCTTCATTGCATCCCCAATCTTAAAGAAAAAAATTCTGATTGGGTAATTAGAGTAAGAGTTACAAGAATAGCCTTTATAGAATAGATAATAAGCGCCTAATCATGTTCCTTTGCTATGATATGAATCGACGCATACTCAACCCGCTCACTGCAAGCAAAACAATAACACATATGGCTAAACTATATGGATCCATACATGGTGAGTGCGTGGTTGCTAACAACATGCTTGTAACGTACGTTCCGTACTTCTGAATGATTACGTGGATTGCTGCATGCCTACATGGTCCAAAACAGAAGACAATAACATCCACAGGTATGATTATGTCTCGGACCAATGCAAATAGAAGATGTGGCTTCAACTGTCCTGTATAGTACTGTTACCAGTATACGACAGAAAGATGTTATTACCGTCAGTCATGACTGACGGTATACTGTAATCATTCTGAACCTTCTTGCACGGATAGAAACCTCTTGGCAATATGATTGGTTGACATTTGCATAAAATGCAAATATTCCTCTAGGGCACATGTAGCCAAGTTCGATCAATTTCGGTTGGTTGTTTCTTCAAACGGATTTGAAAATTTCTGTTTAAAAAATTTCTCAAATTTCTAAAACCTGGGTGCTGTAGCATCATATCCCAGCCATTTTCCTTCATCTTTTGATATATTTAGGACATAATTTTCACAGATTTTGGTCATATTACAATGTTCAGATTGAGGATCACTGACGAGGGTTAAATACCCGAAACGTGCATGTCTGGTCCATGCTGTAAAGGTATCTGCTATAAAATGATGCTAATGAATTTGTAGACGTTAAACATTTGTATCACTTGGTGAGTGTCGCTGCTGGTGGACCAAGAGTCCCTGAAGGCACATGTAGCCAAGTTCGATCAATTTCAGGTAGGTTGATTTTTCAATCGGATTTGAAAATTTCTGTTTCAAAAATAAATTCTCAAATTTCTAAAACTTGGTCCTGTAGCATCATAGCCCAGCCATTTTCCTACGTCTTTTGGTCTATTAAGGACATAATTTTCACAGATTTTGGTCATATTATATTGTTTAGATTGAGGATCACTGACGAGGGTTAAATACCCGAAACATGCAAGTCTGGTCCATGCCGTAAATTTATCTGCTGTAAAATTATGCTAATGAATTTGAAGACACTACACATTATTCAGAATCTGTGTATAAGATTCTCTCATTAGGTCGGCTTAAGAGTCTAGATGACCTGACAAATGAAAGTCATATCGCATCAGTGTATTTTCTTCCCAAATATGCATTGGAAAGTCTTTGTACCGATACGTCCTATAACAATCGCAGATTTCCGGAAGTTTCCGTCATTTGAATCGGAAAATCCCCGGAAAAGCCCGGAAATGTGCGATTGGTTAATGCATTTTATTTCTATTTTTTTTTCTAATTAGAATTGTATAACTTGTAAATTCAGCTAACTGACGACAAGCTTTTTGTAAAAGCTAATACTTCTTTTATTCTTATAACTGGCCTACTGTAGTCTCAAGGATACATGTAGTCTACATGTCTTAATGTAGGATACATGAAAGAGTTGTTCGTAATCCCCCCATCTTATGTTTGCAAACGGAGAGCTGGTACAAAGTAGAATTAATTATTCTCATGCATATCGAAAATGTTCTTCATCTTGGATTCGTTTGATCGTTTGTTGACACTGCATTATGGGATTGGTTCTTAAATTTCAGCTCAAATACGCTCCATAGGCCGCCATTATTTTTTTTCATAGTTTTCTCTTGGGAGGTATAAATGACGATGGACAAAATTGACATCGTGTGCCGAGCGTATTTGCTACACGCTCCGTGAAAATGACTCAACCGCAATGGAGTCGGTCTAGCGTTAGCGTTTCGTAACGTGTACGTAGCGTGTCGATCTCTAACGACTTGAAATCATGCGATCTCGGCGTTTGCAAAAACGATTGAGCAACGACTAAATCCCTTCCACAGGACATATTCAATAAACAAATAGTAGAAACAACCATATAATGATTATCAATACTCAGTTGCAGTACCCATAACAAGAATGGAGGGTATCTCCAACAACGCTCGGTTGCAGCACCCACAGCAAACCTCTAAAACACCCAATGCAAAATCACAGAGAACACTCATAGAAAGAAATGGAAAAAAGACAAGGAACATCAACCCACACAATAGAAACATGAAACACAAAAGACAACACATAGACCAACAAGACCAATGGGCAACCGGTGCTGACTTTGGACGGCAATCTGCTACGCAAGTAGCAGAAAATGTAGTTATCCGGATTATTTGCACACAACCCTCCCACTTTTCGGATTACTATAAGGTCTCGAAGAACGTGCAATTGTTATCTAAAATAACCTCCTCACCTCCATACAAACAAATAGCATCACACAGGAGACAAAGAAACACAAAGATGGATATAAATTTTAATTATAATTATATGCTTTAAATAGATATGAAAAGCATAAGGCGTACAAATTACAGTTCATGCTCTGTCGACTGCAGGGAGCTCATGCATGTTATCACCCGAGGAGTGTGACTGAGATAAAGAGAGGATAGGTGGTCGGGGCCCTGTCTCTAGAGGCTTGGACAGGGCCCATTTTGGAGTCCCATCGTCACAGTTAGTCAGAGTGCAATTCCAAAGAATGCGCTGGTACACAGCTATAAATTGGTCCAGTACCAAGCCAAGTGTCCGTCTGGTGATAGAAGGATCATTTCCACGGTATAAAAGACGTTTGATGATTTTAACACAATTTCGATAGTAGTTCTGTCTACCTTTTATCCTTCTTATTTTGTTAATTATGTCACCGTACTGTGCAGGTTGTGAAATACCCAAAGTAATATACAGTGTTGTTTGTATGGGTCCGAATTTCAAAAGACGTTTACAATATTTTTTGTAAAATTTCCAGAAAGTCTTTACTAGTTTATGGAAGCGAAAACCTTGACCTAAAAGTTTCTTCGTAATTTGTAAATTTCTACAATGAAAATCCAAAAAATCAGCACATGCTCTTGCATACCGGATGAACTGTGGAATGTAGATACAATATGACGGTAATCTAGGAACATCACCGTTAAGCCAAGGAAAAACATTTATTATGTTGAATCCAAATCATTTCTTTTGTCATACACATTTGTATGAATCTCTCCATTAACAATTTTGATATTTAGGTCCAAAAATAGTGTTTCTGTGTTTTTTAACGTTAGCCTTGTTTAGAGTCAATTCTTGTGGATAAATGGACAAATAATATTTTATACTTTTCAAAACCAGGATTGTCGATAGTAAGAATTCATCCAGGTACTTAGATGTACCAATAAAGCATTTCACATCATCATGTTTTCTTTGCTTTTGAAGATTTTGGATAAATTCTTTTTCATACGTATATAAAATAAATCTGCAACAAGAAGCACACAGTAAGTACCCATAGGGATCCCTACAACTTGCTTGTAGAAATTCTTATCCATTCTTACATAAATGTTGTCCAAGAGGAAGGACATGGCAATATACAGGTCACTACATGTCCATGATTAGTATGATATGTATTTTGTAGCGGAAAAGAAACACTTTGATAAGTTTCCCCCTCTCGATTAAGCACTGATTAAACACGTATATACCGAAAAAAAACGTGCAAAAACAGAGTTGACATGCTCAGCAAGAGAAGCAAAAGGGACAAGGAACATTAAAAACAAAAACATGAAACACAAACGACCACACATAAACCAACGAGACCAATTAGCAACCGGTCCCAACTTAGGACGGCCACCTGTTACGCAGATTGTGTAATTATCCGGATTACGTGCACTCAACCCTCCTTCTTTTCCAGTTTAGAAGTCTCGAAGAACGCACAAGAGGTGTAAAATAACATCCTCATTGTAAGATGACCATACAAACAAGACAGCATGACGCAGAGTCCACAGCAACACACAGATGGATATGTAAATGGATATGAAAATATAGGGCGTACGAAAGATATAGTCCGTGCTCTGTCGGTTGAGCAGGCTAATGCATGTTATCACCCGAGGAGTCCGATCGACATTCAATGAGGACAGGTGGTCAGGGACCTGTCTCTCTAAAGAGGTTTTGACAGGGTCAAGATACAAGAATGCAGATAGGTCAAATATCAAACCAAGTGTTCGTTTGGTGACAGAAGGATCATATCTACGGTATGAAAGGCGTTTGATGATTTCTATGGTATATTTAATCTGTCTGCCTTTGATCCGCTTTTTTTTTGATTTGAAATACCAATAGTGATGTACTCTGTATAATACTGTAAGAAAGTATTGTCAGGATGAGCTAAAACATTTGTTGTGTTGTAACGTCATGATAATCTAAATGAATTACAGTAATATCATGAGATCATAAATTGAGGAAAAAACATTCTGTATACAACGCTCTAACAAGTAATTTTAAACAAGATGACCAAGGGACCCTACATCGCTCGTCTGAGTTGCAAAAAAATGGTAGTGGACAATTCGGTGGAGGACCTGAGTACTTGCTTCCTTTAATGTTTCAGTGAAATTATGAACATTAGTTTTGGAAATGTAAAAAATGCGTCAGCCAATCAGAGCCATTGGCGGCCATGTATTTGTTGACCGATCGGCACGAAAAACAAACTTTTTTAATCTTTTAAAAACACCATAAACATGTAAACAATATATAGACAAGGACATTTCTGTATATAAACAAAGAATATTACAGAGTATATGTCGGCCCATCCATGGCCCTAATAATCCTAATAAGGCTCGAATCAGCAATCTTAAGATTACTAGCCCGACACCCTACGGCGCAGACAAAACACAACATTGGTGGAGGACCTTGAGTACTTGCTTCCCGTACGATTTCGTGAAATTCTGTGCAGTGGTTGCAAAGGAGAAGTCAAAAAGACGTCAGCCAATCAGACTCCTCGGCAGCAATATTTGTTGACCAATCGGTATGAAAAAAAATTGGTAGAGAAACTTGATCGTGAAATTCTGTGCAGCATTTGCAGAGGAGAAGTCGAAAATGCGTCAGCCAATCAGAGCCCTCGAAGGCCATATTTGTTGACCCATCGGAACGAAAAACACAAACTTCGTAGAGGACTTTGAGTACTTGCTTCCTGTAAGGCTACGTGAAATTTTGTGCAGCGGTTGCAGAGTAGAAGTCGAAAATGTGTCAGCCAATCGGAGCCTCCGACGGCCATATTTGTAGACCGATCGGCACGAAAAACACAAACTTGGTAAACGACCATGAGTACTTGTTTCCTGTAAGGTTTCTTGAAATTTTGTGCAGCTTTTGCAGAGGAGAAATCGAAAATGCGTCAGCCAATCAGAGCCCTCGGCGGCCATATTTGTTGACCGATCGGCACGAAAAACACAGACTTGGTAGAGCATATTTTTTTTGGTACCAACAGAAAGGACTTGTCATAAGGAATAAACATGGCAAATATGAGAGAAATGCTCTTAAATTGAAGTATTGTAATAATTGCCAATACAGGCTTTCTACTGTTCCTACTTTTTCCTACTATTTCCTACTTTTCCTACTTTTTTATTTTGATCCTATTTTTTCCTACTTTTTCTTCAAAACCTCCTACTATTCCTACTTTTTCATCTCAAAAGTAGAAAATTACTTGCTTCACTTGTCGTCGACATCTGATTCAAAGTTTTAAAAAAATTTCGGGCTCGCTTCGCTCGCCCATGCTGTATATTTTCCATGAAGAATCAATCTGTCCTTATTTCTCTCTGTGATTTCCTCAAAGATGAACGTTACCAGTCTACAAAGAATTGCTTACTGTGATTTGTGTGTCATACTTACTGAAAATTGACGCTAAAAGTAATGGAAAATTTCCTACTTTTCCCCAATTAATTCCTACTTTTTCCTATTTTTCTCCTACTTTTTTTCATTGACTACTCCTACTTTTTTCCTACTTTTTCATCAAGGTAGAGTAGAAAGCCTGCCAATAATAATTTTGTTTTGTTTTCAAATGTAGGTAAAGGGTCAGAGTGTAAGTCACATGATAAGAAAATTTGGTACTAGCAGAAAGGTCTTGTAACAGGGGACACATATAACAAATATCAGAGTCATACCTCTTGTGGTTAAGAAGTTATGGCCTATGTTAAACTTTTTCTAATGTGGGTCAAAAGTCAAGGTCGCAAGGTAAAAAATCTTGGTACCTAATGAAAGATCTTATCACAAGAAACACATATGCAAAGTGATGGTGAAAGAGTTAAAGCTAACGTTAAAGATTTTTTATAGATGGATAAACTACAGATAGAAACAGTGATTAAAGTCCGTAGAACAGAAGGTTGCAATATAATAAATATGTATGCACATGTAGCCAAGTACGATCAATTTCGGTTAATCGTTTCTTCAGCGCATTCGAAAATTGCTGTTATCAAAATTCCTTAAAATTTCTGAAACGTTGGTCCTGTAGCATCATATCCAATCCATCCTGTTACGTCTTTCGGTACATTTTGGACATAATATCTTTCACACTATGTGACCATATTTTATTGTTAGATTGAGGATCACTGACGAGGGTTAAGTACCCAAAACTGTCTGGTCCATGCTTCAAATTTATCTATTCTTAAATGATGCTATTGAATTTGAAGACGTTTAACATTTGTACCACTTGATGAGTGTCACTGCTGGTGGACCATGAGTCCCCGAGGGGACATGTAGCCAAATACGCTCAATTTCGGTTGATCGTTTCGTCAACGCATTCGAAAATTCTGTTATCAAAATCCCTTGAAATGTCTGAAACATGGGTCCTGTAGCATCATATTCCAATCATCCTGCTACGCCTTTCGGTACATTTTCGGACATAATAACTTTCAGACTATTTGGTCATATTACATTGTTTAGATTGAGTATCACAGACGAGGGTTAAGTTACCTGAAACGTGCATGCTTGGTCCATGCTGCAAATTTATATGTTCTTAAGTGCACGTGATACTATTGAATTTGACTTTTCCCCGACCAATTCATGTTTTTCACTTACCAAAACGGCCTCCTTACCTTCCAATTAGCCGTCCAATCCGCCCATTTTCTGTTTATTTTTCAATATTTTAATAAAATAATATGAAATACAATGTAAGCCAATAATAAACATATTTTTCCTACTGTTTGACGATCAAAGTCAATGAAAATATTATGATGTTCATTATGAGTCAGTGAAACTTGAATTATACATCATGTATAAGAACAATCTGGAGGTAATACAATGTTTTTATATATTTTATACATGTCATCATGTAAGGCCTTTTCGAAGGCAACAACAAAAACAACAGTTTTAAAAGTATTCTTATGAATCCTTTACAGTTTTTCAAGTGGTGTTTGAGCAAAAAATGAGGATACTTATAGGGTCAAATTTCAAAATAAAAAAAAGCATTATAGGGCAAAAATAACATAACATAGGGAGATTATAGGGTCCTTTTCAATAGTAAATCGTTTTCAAAACTGAATAAAACACCATTAAAGACGATATGGCTGAGATTTTGCTCCGACCAGAAACTTAAACCAAAATCTTAACTAGGTCAAATGTAACAGCATAAATTGAAAGGCCTTGTCATAGGCAGCCTACATGTATAATATAAAGTTTCTGCTGCATACAGTTCCCTAGATTTTGCTTCAACCAGAAACTTTAACCAAAATATTGACGGAAAGAGTCAATCTATAGACCAGAATTGATTTGCAATCCGACCCAAAACACATAATATGCGGACATTACTGTGTATACATTTGTAAATTGTCATCTCAAAAGCATGGTCAATTTTAAATAATTATGTATTAGGAGAAACCTTTGGCGAGCGAAGCGAGCTTCAAAACTTTTAGATATACGGCAGCATTTCGTGCCAATTATTCAATTTAGAGAATATAGTGAAAGTTACTTATTGGCCGGATTGCAAAGCAATTCCGGCCTATAGATTGACGATGTCCGTCCGTCTTTCCGTCTGTCCGTCAACATTTTGGTTAAAGTTTCTGGTTGAGGCAAAATCTAAGGAACTATATGCAGTAGAAACTTTATATTATACATGAACCTTGCCCATGACAAGATTTTTCACTTTATGCCATAACAGTTGACCTAGTGACCTTGGACTTTGACCTAGTTAAAGATTTTGGTTAAAGTTTCTGGTTGAGGCAAAATCTAAGTAACTATATGCAGTAGAAACTTTATATTATACATGAAGCTTGCCCATCACAAGACCTTTCAAATTATGTCGTAACATTTGACCTAGTGACCTTGACCTTGGACTTTGACCTTCTCAAAGATTTTGGTTAAAGTTCCTAGTTTAAGCAAAATCTATGGAACTGTATGCAGTAGAAAATTTATATTATACATGAAGCTTGCCCATGACAAGACCTTTCAATTTATGCCATAACATTTGACCTAGTGACCTTGGACTTTGACCTAGTTAAGGATTTTGGTTAAAGTTCCTGGTTTAAGCAAAAACTATGGACTGTATGCAGTAGAAGCTTTATTTTATACATGTAGGTTACCTCTGACAAAATCTTTCAATTTATGCTGTATTATTTGACCTATTGACCTTGACCCAGTTAGTGACAAAAACTTACTTTGCAATCCGGCCATACCGTCTTTAGCGGTGTTTTATTTTATAGCAAGATTTTGTCACCAATGAATAGGAAAATGGACCATTTTTTGCCAAAATATAGGGAAAATAGGGCACATCCAAACATATAGGGAGTTTCTAGGAATTATAGGAAAAATAGGGCCGCTTGAATGCCTGCCTTTCATTTACAATTCATTTCTAATATACTTCAATCTAATACTTGAAGACTGCCATAGACATAAAATTTTAAAATCTTAATAGTATTTTTTCAGCTCTAAAATAATTTTCCCCAACTCTTATGGATTTTCATCTTTCACTGACCAAATTCTATAATTCCCTGACCTTGAAAAAAGGCAATTTCCCTGACTTTTCAAGACTGCTGGCAACCCTGTTATTCTATGTACTTAATGTTCTATTTTCTAAGTTACTTTAGACTCTCAAGAAATGAAGGAGTACAGACACACCTACTCTTGCCAACAAGCAAGAGAAATAATCAATACCTTAGCCTTAAGACCTCTAGAATGAAGACTACACAAAATATAAATTGTTGTATTATTGAACATGACCTTGGTTGTGAATTTGATCTTTATTGGGTGTTAAGTCTCACATTATTGAACATCCCTTTATAATGTAAGCTATAACCATAAATAAATAAGAAAGTGCAATTTCATTCTTATCTGACTGGGTAAACTGTTCTTCCTCCATGTTCAACTCCTAGTATAAACCATTTTTCTTTTTTTGTATCATCAATCCTTGTTATAAAGGTGTGGCTGTTTGAATTGAACAAATTTTATGTGAACAATAATTGATACAGGCAAAATTAGTCTGCTAGTACAAGTCATTCAGTTTTGAACATCATAAAGCCCTGGTAATCTCTATACTAGCAATTGTTTTTATTTGACTTTTTGCTTCCTTTGTGCACTGCTAGGAAAAACATTAGACCAGATTGTCAGTAGAAGAATTTACTTTCATTCAACAAAGAGACAACAATAATAATTGGTCATAACTCTTGCAAACACTGCAATCTGGATATCAATACTATGTACAATAAAGTAGCCATTATATCTACCGTCTTTTTTTAAGTAAAACAAGTAAAAGTATGACAAAAATAAATCTTTTTCTGATTACACTTTTCTAAAAAGTTCTTAGTATACTTAATTCATTTCAATCACATGCACTAATACAATATCTAAAATTCTGATGTACATAATGTAGTTGAGATCAGATTTACATGCAACTTTCAGCTTTTTTTAAAAGTTTTAAGACACTCGGACGAGAAACATCTTTTTATCATGCTAATGATATGTACATTTCATTAAAATTAAGTAAAATCTTATTTTTTCTAACATTTTTCTGCAAAGAGTCGAATCAAGAGGTCACAATGCACTCAATCCAGCAAAGATTCTTTTCCCTGTCAGAAAAACTGGTAAGGAAATACAGTAAAGATACGTTCAAGAAATACATTAAGGTTAGAACTGGTCAGCAAAGAACATGTAGTTCATTAAATACTATTAGATGTACCTACAAAATGAAGAACTAAAATCATACACAATATCATTCATTATCTACAAAAATATCAAAAGAATAATTTCATTAATTGCATTGCAAGCGTTTTTTCTTATTTGCATTGACAATTGTAAATTCGATAGATAAGCAAAACTAATGATGAAAATTGATAAAAACTTGTTATTGCATTGATAAACTTGTTCAACAAGTAAAATATTGTTTAACATTACTGGTCAAGCTCAATGTTCAAGCTTTCAGACAAGATTTATGAGCATTACAAACAAACCATGAAACTATTTGAATAGTCGGAGGCCGCTTTGTAAGCAGGTCATCAGTCAAGGTCACCTGCTCAATATTTTATGTCTTGACAAATGGAATATATATATTAAGTCAAAGCTGAAAATCTTACAAGATGAAAATAACAGAAAAATGAAGTTTTGGATAGACAGAAAAATACAAACAGGACAAAAGAAAAATACCCCTTATCTGTTTATGCATGGTTAAACATGTGAAAGCCTAGACATAGATTTATAAAGAAATAAGGAAAGACTGTACTACATGTATAATGAGAAATCAAATGAATGAACATTGCAGTCTAATCTCAGCCAAAAGTATTCACACACATGTAAATATACATACTAGAAGTTACCAAAATGTGTGTTTGTTTAATCTACACATTCTGATTGGTCCCAGCTTATTTACAGAGACTTATTTGAGGAGAGCAAAAGTTAACATTCACCTGCCCTACTTTCGTACCAATCGCTACATAATCATAATATCGAGGATCTAGCAGTCATTACATTACAGTCTTTTAGTTGATGATCAGCGTTTTACTTGAAAAATGATAAAGTTAAGGTAACAAGATGTTATAATGTATGTATGCATGATCAATATCCAACATCTGGAAGTATTGATCAAAACGAGTTTTTATTTGTGAAAAGATGGATGGAGAAGAATGAATGGCAATGATTGGTTCCTCTTTTTTTCTTTTGTAAAAAGGGGGAGTACACAAAACAAAATTCACATGTGTACAAAATTCACATGTGTAAGAAATAAAGGAATCATTTGTGTTTTTATTTATAAACAAACACATACAAGATACAATTTTTGTATTTTATCCCTTCAGTTTGAGATCATTTGAAAGATTTTATAGAAAGTAATGGTACATTGAAAAATAATTAAAAATAGAAACAGGATATTATCAGTATTGAGGAATTGTGACATTTTAAAAAAAAATCTTCACTATAAGTCCAAGCATGCATCATACTAGTCACACATTTTTGATACATCTTATCTGCTTTTCATGAAAGACTTTTTATTTTTTTTCTTTCCTGAAGAAAAGAAATTTATCTCAAAATGTATGCATAAATACCACAAGAATTTGTATACAAAAATACAGGTCTGTAAGTGGTCATTTTAAGACATGAAAAAGAAAATTTGTACAAATAAATTAAGTTTTCATAAAGATTTTTAAATTACTACATACAAGGTCATTCCTCTTTGATAATGTAATGAAGGATATACCGTTGGTCAAAAACATGGTATAGGATACAGTAAATAACCTTAAATCACTGTCACAGGTACATGTTGATGTAACCTGCTATTAACTTGGTGTAGCTTAAAGAAAATTTCATTAAGTTACAGAAAGCGAAAATATTAGCTTGAAAACTGAGTAACTGGTAGAAAGATGGATTGGTAAATAAATTAAAAGGTATTTACATGAAATACTCTCTCTAAAAAATGTATTTGTACAAGCTATCACATTTTATTCATATCTCCAAATCACAGATCATATCATGTCAAGGTGGGACTTCATATATATACATGTAGGTCAATGAATGTTCCAATGATTGGATTGTAAAAGGCAAATGTATAAACATTTACATCTCTACGACATGTTCATGTACATGTATGTACATCCATACCTTAAATATGCACAGAAACCTGAAGTGAAAATTTCATTTCCAATCTGTTTACACTACCCATCTTAAAAAGTACCCACCTAATACTTTCCTCTTGTTTTCAAAAAAGTAAAGATTTTTGTTCAACTGTTTTGAAAATTTGAAGATAAACTATACAGCTGTCAATTCAACTAAATTTCCATGCTAAATTTCTGTTTTGTAAATTTTCCCACAAAGTGTCAAGTTTTGACCAAAACAATAAAAAAAAAAACGCAAAATATTAATTATTTTTTTTCTATTTCTGTATGACAATAAATAATGCAAAAATTATGTTGAAAATTGTTATGCATTTAAAAGCTCATAAGAGAAAGTATTTGGATGAGACTTATATGAAATTTCTAATGTTTATACTACCTAGATACTTATTTATGGTGGGTAAACTATACTTGTAAGCAAAATATGCTTTGAAAAAGAATATATTATCTTTTCACAAAACAGACCAAACATATCACATCATCAATACTTCATCAATATTTGTGGTATGATTTCTAAATTTCCACCTTTACACGAGGGTTGATTGATATGTTGTGAGCCTCGTATTTAAGGATTTGAATTTTATCAGACATTTTGCATTATTTTTCTACATAATCCCCTTCAGTATCTGTACACTTTTGCCACCGGTGCTTAAGGGCCTCAATACCACTTTTAAAGAACTCCTTATCTTGACTGGTCAGAAAGCCATCCACTGCAAGTATGGCGTCATCATCGGACTGAAAGTGGGTGCCAGAAATAGCTGCTTTCAGTTTTGGGAATAGATGAAAGTCTGATGGAGCAAGATCAGATGAATAAGGAGGATGATCAATCAAATTAAAGCCACAATCGTGAATGGCAGCCATGGCAGTGACAGATTTGTGAAGAGGAGCATTGTCCTGATTGATAAACACACCTTCAACACTACCCATCTTAAAAAGTACCCACCTAATACTTTCCTCTTGTTTTCAAAAAAGTAAAGATTTTTGTTCAACTGTTTTGAAAATTTGAAGATAAACTATACAGCTGTCAATTCAACTAAATTTCCATGCTAAATTTCTGTTTTGTAAATTTTCCCATAAAGTGTCAAGTTTTGACCAAAACAATAAAAAAAAAAACGCAAAATATTAATTTTTTTTTTTCTATTTCTGTATGACAATAAATAATGCAAAAATTATGTTGAAAATTGTTATGCATTTAAAAGCTCATAAGAGAAAGTATTTGGATGAGACTTATATGAAATTTCTAATGTTTATACTACCTAGATACTTATTTATGGTGGGTAAACTATACTTGTAAGCAAAATATGCTTTGAAAAAGAATATATTATCTTTTCACAAAACAGACCAAACATATCACATCATCAATACTTCATCAATATTTGTGGTATGATTTCTAAATTTCCACCTTTACACGAGGGTTGATTGATATGTTGTGAGCCTCGTATTTAAGGATTTGAATTTTATCAGACATTTTGCATTATTTTTCTACATAATCCCCTTCAGTATCTGTACACTTTTGCCACCGGTGCTTAAGGGCCTCAATACCACTTTTAAAGAACTCCTTATCTTGACTGGTCAGAAAGCCATCCACTGCAAGTATGGCGTCATCATCGGACTGAAAGTGGGTGCCAGAAATAGCTGCTTTCAGTTTTGGGAATAGATGAAAGTCTGATGGAGCAAGATCAGATGAATAAGGAGGATGATCAATCAAATTAAAGCCACATTCATGAATGGCAGCCATGGCAGTGACAGATTTGTGAAGAGGAGCATTGTCCTGATTGATCAACACATCTTCAATTAGTGAGCTATCCGCCAAGCTCAAGTTTAATATTTCCCGTTACTGTGTCAGAAGTGAAGAATAGTATGTGCCATTGATTGTTTGTCCTTTTTGGAGATAATCTATCAGCAGAATACCTTCTGCAACCCAGAAAACCGAGACTCACAACATATCAATCAGCCCTCATAGTTTTGAGACCTCATCAATCAAACCCATTGCAGTGAAAAATCGGAAAAGTATGCACAATATATTAAAATACTACATGCATTGTGTCAAACATCTCTTAAAATGACTTCTGATATACAACAGAAAACATGTACACGTACAATTAAAATATGTACAAAAAATATCTTATATTTTCTCAAAATTTATCATTGAAAAAATGTCATTTAATTTGCTTAAGGAGCTAAGCTTATACAAAAAATCATTTGATTGTACTGAAATTCAAAATCAAAAATTGCACAATGGTACAATACTTACAAAATTGATACTAAAAACATAGTCTTTTCATTAAATAACTAAACTATTTGTGCTACATATGGCTTATATCATTCACACAAGGAACAGCAAGATGAGAAATTCCTTTCCTGATCGAAGTCTTCTATCCCTCGAGCAAATAGGTTGACCAACTGACAATGCACTCTGGAAAAACAGCAAAAAAAGAAACCTTTTTAAACTACAAATAAAGTTCGTCATCTTCAGTTTACTATGGTGACCTGTCCTTTTTCTACTGTACGAGTAGCTTGCAATGCCATCAGAAATCACAAAATTTTGCAAAATTTTCTTCTTTTGCCTGCATTTTTTGAGAATCATTTTGATACTGTTTGTTGGATCTCATTTTCATGTAACTTATCATATCAGTTATATGATCATTAGTGCTACTTTATATTTACCAGAACGAAAAATCAATTTTGATTGGGCATATTAAATGTTATTTTTCCTATGATATTGGCTCAGTAATAAACATTGAAAAGTCCCTATCTAATACAACATTCCTAAGCATTATTTCAGCAAAGCTTTACTTCAAGGTTATACATGTAGAATACAGAATGAATCGGCAAGAATTGTTATATTTTGCAGAGTAAAAAAATTACCTGACGTTTAAGTTTGGTTGTTCTAGCACTTCTCCGTCACAATTCCAAACACTTGTACGACACTCTCGTGATTTATTCTGTTTCCCTGGACTAGACTGGGACATTTCCTCTTTCTGTTCTGTTGCTTTAAAACTCCATTCCTTCACACGAAATACTTTGATAAATGGGAAATCAAACTGAAAGAAAAAAGCTTCTAGAATTTAGATATATGTAAATGTATTTTCAAACACTGAAACATTTCTACATGTACATTATATTAAGGTGGCTCAATAATCCAAGAATCCTTTGTCAGAGCAAAAAAAAATTTTTTGTTTTTTTGAAATTCATGTGTGATGATTTATATTTTTAATTAAGATAACATATCATCGTTCATTTGATTGACTAGTGGTCCTCTGAATATACATGTGTAAACCAATTCCGAGATCTGTCGCAAAACAATGAATTTTGATAGATAAATACATGATATAGGGATAATAATTTCACATTAAAACCATTCTTGTGATTATTTTCACCATGATATAATCAAATATGTATATTTCTTTATAGATAATGCTTTCAAAGGGCATAGTAGCTAAAATTGTTCCCGAAAAGTACATTTTGTGCACCCCCCACCCCAAAATGAAAATCAATAAAAAAGTACCCTGTACCCTTATTTGTGATCAAAGTGATAAGAAGTCTTTGTCAGAAGTTATTTTCTTTTACATATTTCTCAACGACAAACTCTGTCCTTTAAAAAAAATTATGAAAAAGTACATGTTTTCGTTCAACCTGATTCAAAATACTTGGTTGTCATAGTAACGATTGAAAAAAAGGGGGGGGGCTAAGGTGGACAATAATGTCTAAAGGAGGGGGCGATTCTGAAATAAGGAACTCAGTAGATGAAATTTTTTTAGATAAAGTTATATTATAAAAGGCGTTACCACGGTAAAATAAGCGGTTTTATAAAGTACAACGATCGCCGGGTGTTGGAGATACGGAAATATGAATAAGAGAAATAGAAAAAGTAAACGGAAGCGTTTTTAAACATTTTGACGTTCAAGGTCAATAAGTGGACGTCACTAACCTCCCTCGTTCTCGATAATGCGTGCGCTTATCTGCAAAATGAATATATCTTTGAATAAAACAGGGTTTAAACTAAAATTCACTCGCTCAAAGTTTTTAAATAGGGAAACTTTACACGATAACATCTTGCTGCAAACTACGATAGTTGACAAAATTGTAGAAAAATTCGTATTACCTAAGATAAATAGAGATAGCAAACTTGAAATATTTTATCTATTATATTGCTAAAATCTCACATAAATATCCTGTTTGATCATAAAACTTTAGTTTTTCTACTTGATTTTATTTCCAAGCAACACACGGTTGAATTTCCGATGATGACGTTATAAAAATAATACGTTTACAGCAATAGCAAGGGTGTCTCACTTACGGGATATTTTTTATATATAGATTTAACGATGCATTTGACTATATACATATATATATATATATTACATACAGTCTGTAGATGATAATTTTCTGGTTCCATCGATACCAAACTTGTCGAAATCCGTCAAGAAACAAGAAAATTAGAGGAGTTTGAAGACCGAAACCGCACTAGATACTATTCGAACCAGTACATGTATTGACGCCGGGAATGTGATGACGTCAAACGATTATTGAGCCTCCTTAAAGAAACGGTTGAGTACAAATAACAGAAAGACAATTTTTTTTTTCCATAGGAAAAACATTTGCTTTAGTAAAGGAATAATGAAAATGGACTTTTTTTCATAATGTTACACACTGCAAATGTTTGTCTTCTTCAGCCAAAGTACATGAAATTAATAAAGTCTTTATCGTTATATTTAAGTGATACACTTCTAGAAGATAGAGATATTTGGAAAGAGAGTCAGAATATATGAGAACAAAGCATTACTGTATATAATCAACCAGAATTTTTCATGAGTACCAAATTTCTTGATTTAAGTGAAACTTGAAGCATCTTAATTATTTTCGCAAATACAAATGTTCGCGATTTGAAAAGGAGATAAGGGAATGAACATAATAGGCAATGCAGTTTGTATCAATCTCCATACATTTCTTGTAAGTTGTCCTTTGATTTATGATGTTACAGCA
This sequence comes from Pinctada imbricata, assembly GCA_033119305.1. Lineage (NCBI taxonomy): Eukaryota > Metazoa > Mollusca > Bivalvia > Pterioida > Pteriidae > Pinctada > Pinctada imbricata. Next base: position 85,301,214 of record VSWD01000005.1, on the reverse strand, counting down.
TGTATCAAATTAAGCTTAGTCAAGGTATAACGACAGTTTCGTATAGTGCATGCTTATTAAATTCTTAGAGAAACATTTTTTGTGAAAACTTTTTTTGCGTTTAAAAATTACTTGCAAATACATGTATAGTGAAAATTGGCATCTTGCAAAAATTACTGCTTTAGACGATATCCAAAGAAAAAAAAAAATCCAGAGTGCTCGAAGTCAAATACGTAGTCACTGAGTTCAACCTCAATATTCCATATCAGGATTCTAAACTCAAGATACACACTTCTAACTTGTGTAGTAACAAGTGAAGTAAGACACTAAAACACCACAATAACTAAATACTATTGCGATTTGTAGATTTCACAATAATACTAGTAATAAGGATTTTGTATTACCTGATTAGCTTTTGTTCCACTACATCTGTATAGATGTCTCAGAAACTGAATCCTTGAGCAGTGCTGTACCACCATTATATCTGATGTACCATCTCCAAGATGACAGAATGGGGAGGGTCCTATTGGTGCAAGCTTACAGCGACAGCTCATAGTAAAACTAGCTACAGCCAAGAATTTACCTCTAAACCTATGCCATCCATCTGCGTCTGCAAGATAAAAGTACTTGGCTAAAATACCTGGATTTGGACATGATTAGCAAGATTCATAGTGTATGATAAGAGACACACAAAGGAAATCCAGGTAATCAGGATTTGCTAGTATTATAATAAGATTTGCTGAGGTGTGAATGACAAAGGCAAATATGATTGCTATGCCCCTGATCATATCCATGGATAATTTTTCTCTGTTAAATTATATAGCATTCCTAAAGGCAACATTTTAAACTGAAATTTCACATTTTGGTTCACTACAATATGAATTCAGAATTGACATACACACAAAAAATACATATCACAATCAGCAGGGATTAATCTACCTCTGCGTCCTGCGACTCCGACGCATAAAAAAACGCCAAGGACCCATTGATTTCCAATCGCTGCATCCCACCGTAGGCATTATTCACTTTCGTATAATGCGTCCGCTTTAGTTCAAATTTACATAAAACTTTCACAGTTGAGAAAAATGTCTCATGTTTATAATCGATCTGACATATTTTGACCACTCTTTTAAACCTAACAATAGGTTGACCATGTCCGTGGTATTGTATGCATTGTGGCAGATACATTTTTCGATATAAAAGTTACATGCAGTCCCAATGCGAGTCTAACTTCTTATCATTCAGATTCAAATGTTATATATACAATATATTTATGAAAAATTCTTCCATGATCATGACGATAAACCTTGTAGGACATTATGAATCAATCAAATGAATTGTATTCTCACCTAAGTATCGTCTGGGTATACCATATATAATTGGTATGTTTGGATAGCGTTTTAATATACACATGTACAAAGCATCGCTTGCATAAATAAATCAACTAAATAAACAACCAATTTTATTACATAATTCGCAAATTTGACTCTTAGATTGAAGTTTGGGAGATAGACATTTTATCTCTAATAATTTTTCCTGGAACAAAAGTTCTTGTGGACATAAAATACACAAACCAGTAAACTCACTTGTAACTCACTTGTATTTGCAAACTTAAGACGCCCCGAAAAAAAATGTTGACAGTAGTTGGGACGCATTACGTTTTGCTGGGATCCATTGTTATGGCTTGGGACCCATTGGCAAAATTTCATTGGCTGCATGGGACCCATTTCGATAAAATTGTAGATTAATCTCTGACAATGTAGTACTAATAACGCAAAGGAGGAGAATTCTGTAACAATACAAGTAGGAAAAAGTACCTCCATATTGGGTGTACAAGAAAATAGAATTTACCATGTGATATTTCAGTAATGGAATCCGTACTGTGGGAATCTTGTTGGTCCGTCTTCTCTTTGCTGAAGGAGCAGACATTGCAACTGTAAAATATAATAGTTCAAAGTTGTATAGTAAATTTTAAATATAATACAAAGTTTTATAATGATAGAGGGTATAATAAACTTTAACTGCTGAATTAATTAAAGACAATATAAGGTTGGTATCAATGTACTTTTTATACATTACACATACATGTAAAGCAATAAAAGATTAAAAACATGTACAAATGCCTTACACGTCAGTAACTTATTTGCATACTACATACATGTATCTTAAACATAGGTATTAAATCACAGATTACAAAGCTCAACTCACAGCATGTTATCATGGCAGCAAAATTCAATTCAAACATTTTTTTAAGTTTAAGAAGGTAATCTTGTCAATTATGCAAAATATACCTTCTGCATAATGGCTTGCACTCGTTCAACAATTAAGATTAAAGTGGGTCAAGGTGACATTTTATAAATTATTGTAATTCATTATCCTCCCCCCCCCCCCCCAACCCACCATCTCCAAACATACACATATTAAACTAGCTTATATAAATCATATTAGCATCTGTTGCCATTTGTAACTATACATTGATATATTTTATGTAATCTTCACGATATTTACCTTATTGTTTCTGCCATATGTTACTTACAAAATTCTGCATTTCTTTGTCAATTTCATGTACAACCAAACATGTATATGGTCTTTTTAATTACTTACTGTTGTCTGTAACAATTAATGTACAAACATTACGCCCTTAAAGAAATATGCAAGTGGTAAGATTAAGTTCCATACGGATTAATGTTGGAATAATTTTATTTATCGCTAACTTAAGTAATTTTTCGTGAAACGACTGTTAATTAAATCGAAATCAGAAGGAAATACTGACAGCAAACTGAGAAAAGGTTGTATTCATTTATCATGAGATATAAATTCTGTACAGTGCTTCTTCTTTCAATATCAGCTATATGTATTTCTATGTTGATGCATTGGAATACTACTTTGCAAAGTTATTATCCGGCACATTTGGGCATGGGACCAATGGAAATTCCACTCAGTGGATTGTATGCCTATGAGAACACTAGTATTGTTGAAGAGAAAACTGGACGAAAAGCAGCACTGTACAATAGAAATGTTTCCTGCGGAAAATTTTCTAAAAGTTTTGAAAAAACTTGTACTGAACTATAAATTCAACATCTCACATAATTATCTCGTGCAACTGCTCTTGGACAATGCAGGAATTGAGAAGCTAAGTAAAAATCTTTCCTACACAAAATATCCGGTATTTGTGACTGCAGCTTCTGCAAATCATTTTGGAGAATTACAAGAACATATGAATAATTTACATACAAATGTTTCAAGAATTAATCAAACAATTAAACTTATAATCTACGACATTGGACTTAACAAAAGACTAGCCAAACAGGGGATGCTTACTCCTCCTGGGCACCTGGTCCCACCTCTAGCTTGCTAGGTGTCCAGGACCATCAATGCTCAATTTTATGCTCTATTGTGAGTGCTGTTGAGATTACTGTCAGGATCTTCTTTAACTCATTTCATAATTAAGTTTTAGGTAACTTTCCATAAGAAAGTTTAACTTCAGATATTGCAATCCAAAAATGCACTGGATCAATGCCCTTTGGAAACGCAAAAACGTCTGAGTAAAAAAAAACATTTTTTTACACGTGCATATATGTAGACAGCTCCTGCATGGTCAGACGTATGAAAGTTACAGCATTTCTAAAAGTGGTGCTTCCACGAACTCATCCAACCTTTTGAATTTTTGTCTATGAAGGTCTAAGTCCATTGTTCATGTTTTATATTCACAACTTTCTTAACGTAAGTATTTTAAAAACACCTGCGCTGTTACCTGAGTTGACCTTGGCGAACAATAGCAGGGAGTTCAAAGAACTTGGCAACTCGGGTATTACCAGCGACACCAAGCAAATGTACTTTAAATAGAACTGAGGGTATTTTAACATGATAATAATAAAGAGAGTAATAATAACTTTAGAGCGTTCTGTGGTTGCTGTATTTTTTTCCTTGTTTACATTTATGCATTGCGTTGTTTCTTCTCTAAGAATGAATTGATATTTGGGCTTACATAAATGGTAATTCATCATACATGTACTAGTATTGGAATTTATCGCATAACCAAGTTGACTATTGCTTTATTTACACTCAACTTTTTTCCACCTTGGAATTTGCCAGGTCAATTTAAATGTACTCACGAACGCTTTGTATCCGTCATCCTGATTGGTCAAGAGGCAAAGTTGTTTTGTTTACTATTTATATCGAATATTCGTTAATCTAATGAATACCATAGTCAATAATGATCGGATCCATACCATAGTCAATAATGATCGGATCCAACGATGAAAGTATCATTTGTATCAATTTAAAATGCATTTTAAGTAAGGGGAAAGAAAACTGTTGTTCAAATTGCATGCTTGTTGTTGAAATACTATATTCATGTTATGACAGATCTAAGTATGTGATCTTCTAATATCATAAAGTGATTGCGGATTGATTCTCGTTTGTGATTTTTTTCTCAGTGTGAAATAAAAGCAGATATGCACATGAATAGACCGGGGGAGGGGGGGGGTGTCATCGTACCTCCCGGTGGTTTATACATGGACGTGGTCAGGCCTACATCTTTATGCAAAAACGTCCACATCGTTTTCGAAAAAAAAAAATGACAAAAAAAAACCGAGAGAGGGAGGCTGAGAATTGTTCTCTACACAAAATGTTGGTCTCCGGAAATTCTGAATCAAGATTAACAATATAATCAACATAGTTTAGCTTCAAATCTGGGACAAATTTTCAGATCTTCTTACTTTGAACGATGAAGGTTTGAAAGTGAATTTGTCTAGTCGTCTGAAAAGAAAAACATATTTGAAAAAAAATGTAAAAACAGAGCACCAGAATGCCGAAAAATTGCTTCCGGATTGCCTAGAAACCACCAGCTATCCCAAATCTCCGTCTCTTTACAGTTGTGAGCAGTGCCAAAATAAAAGATGAGTTGGGGCGGAGACTTATGACTTGCTTTAAAAGCAAACTACTGTTTCGTGACACTAGTGAGTATAACCGAAATACTCTTCAGAGACCACCGATGTGATTTTTTTTTCTCATAATTTACGCACAACGATTGCTGCCAAAGTGCAACTAAACGATCGTTTGGGAAGGCCGGATGCAGGGCTGTCATGTCCAATACCTGAATGTGGATTAAAAAACTCTCCCCGATAAAAATATTATCGCGATATCAAATTCAAATAATCATAAGTATAGGTAGACTTTGCGCACTCGACACCGACACGTGGTCGTGTTTTTTAATTTTGACTGAGTTGAGTTCACCCGTCGGTCTGATGTAGTTATTGTCATGTCACACAAGTAGGTGGGATTTAAATTGACACACAATCAAAAGTGTCTTTCGATGAAGCTTCGGTGAGATAACACGGGTTAGCAAATTCCAAGGTGGAAAAAAGTTGAGTGTATTTCAATGACTGAATCATTTTGTGAGAAAAAAAATTAATAAATATATAAAAATGAAAAATATCGAGAGAAGGCCTACATGTACTTAGGGACATTCATTGACTCTAAACAGTTTCTTAATTGTTTGTGTGACAGCTAACCTTTTATTAAATCATTACTATCAAACCATACAACAATCTGCCTGGATCGATCACCGGCTGATTCACCCTTCCACGATTCCCACTATCTTATTGTTCTTGCTCCAAAAAAACATGAACTGTAAGTACCTCATCATTGTTACATGATAAGTAAACAATGAAATAATGCAACTTGACAGAGTATTTTGATGGAGTTTTGTGGAAGGTTGAATTAGGTGTATAGCGCAATGTTTAAATCAACAGTTCAAGTTTATTAAAAGACGGAATGACTTGAAATCAACACAGAACAATCAATATTACACTGAATGTTTTTTTTTATCTTGATTGTATGTCAAAAGTCAGGATTTTCCGTGTTCCGGCCATGAAAGATTTTTTTGGTCGAAAAAGCGGGACAATTTTTGTCCTGCACGGGACAATGGCAAGTATGATGCTTAAAATTATACTTTAAAAGTCAAAATCTTGTCAGAAAAGAAATTCATTGTCCATCAGAGAAGAAATTCATTGTCCGTCAGAAAAGGAATTCATCGTCCATTAGGAAAGGAATTCATTGTCCATTAGAAAAGAAATTCATTGTCCTTGATTCCTGGTCTTATCTGAAAGGTTGTTGGATTATTGATAATAACATTGCTTCAACATGTTCAAGAGCATGGCTGTTTTCAGTATTCAACATTCCTTTTGATATCCATTCACATGTGCATATATTGTCTAAGTGTTTTACCGATATCCATTCACATCCAAGTGTTTTACTGTCAGTTTGTGATGTTCCTTTACCATGTTTAACGGGAGAACAGCTCCGAAGATCTCTGTTTATCGTGAGGCGAGTAACTGACTAATTGTGATCATCTAATCCGGATAACTGATTAATTTGCCATCATTGCGGATGACCGTCCAAAGATGACAACAGGTGGAAATGGGTTTTCTTTCGTATTTGCATTCTCATTTATGTTTCTGTGTATTTACTTTGTTTGTTGGAGGATCATTCAAGAATAAAGTTGATAGAAAAAGTTGGAAAAGAGCATCACTGACTTTTGTGAAATTGTTGTAATAAATTTAAATATAAATTTAAAGAAAAAAATATTGCTATTTAAAAGTAGCTATCAATTATCTACACGTTTTGAACCACTCTATAGTTAAGTGCCTTTGTCATTCCCATTTAATTAAAAATCAAAACACAGCTAACGACAGAAAGTCCGAATTGCCAAGTAAGTTTGTGTCGGTAAAAAATTAAAGAATGCCAATATGTTAAGAACTACATGTATGTTGCTCAAATTTATGACATAGATACCATGTTCTTTATGTTGGTGTTTGTGGTCTTGGGTATAAAAGAGATGGGATATAAACATAAATTGTCAAAGGTCACTAGGTCAAGGTCAGTAGGTTAAAGGTCATTCATGTAATATTAAGTGAAAGCTCTGATCAGAAGAAATCTACATGTAAAATATCAAAGCCCCATCTCTTATTGATTAGAGGTCTAGCCAAGATTAAAGATTAGAGATCAGAAATTAAGGTCAAGGTCAATACTTCAAAGGTCATGGTATCAAATGAAAACTTGTGTCACAAGAAATCTACACATACAATAACACAGATGCATGCTCTTAAGTTGAAGAGACAGACCAAATGTTTTTAAAAGTAGCTCAATGTCTACGGTTAAGGTGACTAGGTCAAATGTTACGACGTAAATTGATAGATCTTGTCATGGGCAGTCTACATGTACATTATCATGTTTCTACTGCATACAGTTCCTTAGATTTTCCTTCAACCAGAAACTTTAACCAAAATCTTTAACTAGGTCAAAGTTAAAGGTCAAGATCACTTGGTCAACATATTTTATTTCGATAGATGGAATGGTATTGGGCACAAATCATAATGCTGTCACTGGCAGCTCATACTCTTTAAAAGATGAAGGTAAAGGTAGGGCTTTATAGATTTGTATTGTCTGAGCATCATGCCACCTCTACAATTATCTCCCTGGTGAGACCTGCACGATCCAGTGCCTTCTCAAACCCCTAAGGACTTAAAGGAATATCAAGCAGAGCTTCCGTTTAGGCACTATTGCTTTTCATTCACATTACAAGCTGGTCTTATGTGCCAGGTAACCAGTTTACTCCTGATGGAGAGGTTGCAATGTAGTGTAAAGTAACTTGTCCAATGGTTTTGTAATGCCCAGCGACGGAAAGACTTGAACCCACGACCTATGTGTTAGTAGTCCAACACACTAACGACTACTCAACCCAGCACAACAAGAGAAAGTTAATGTTTTTAAAAGTACATGTGCTGTCACTTGTCAAATACTCTAAACTTCTTCACTAAAAGTTTGGGTGAGGTAGGATACTTGGACACCAATTTTCTAGCATAATCCCCTCTGTCATTTGTTAAGAGTGATGCATGACTGTTAAAAGGTGGCTATTACACATAAATATTCAGTAAATTCAAAGTAAAATAGAAACATTGATGTTTTTTATCAAACGTCTGTAAGATTACAGTTATTTCATGTATATCCCCTATACCCTTTCACTCTGTCGTAAGAAATGACCTAGAGTAAATTGTTGCAAAATATGGAAGATCGCAAATACTTCTAACCAAGATTATACGAATGTTTTTGCGCACTCTTTGATTATTCTCCATTGTTTTGACATCATCAATTTACTTGGGCAGTAAAGTTGCCAAAGTTTTTGAACAATGGTTTAGGTAGGTAAATAAATGCAAATCAGAACGGACATGCTGTGTGCACTGAAGTTGCGACCTTGCGTATTAGAGATAAGCTATTCGCTACAACTCAGTTTGTCATCTCATAAGACTCTTTCAGTGGTGCTTATACATGTATTTAACATTTTAGGTGACTCCTTATGTACTTACCCAGATACACAGAATACTTTGTCTTTGGGATTAGTTTCTGTGTTTGAGGACAAACGGAATGATACCTCTCCTTCATATGCTCTGTTTCCTAGAAATTTCTTGGCCCCTGTAAAAATGTATAAATAATCATAATGTGTCAAATCTGAAATCATAATTACAAATGTTTCTATAATTTAGGGTAGACATACATGTAGCAGATTTTATCTATATATGACCTTTGACCTTAAGGTATTATTGTAACCTTGACCTCAAAACTTAAAATACATGTAGATGTGGCTAACTTAATTTTTTTAGTTTGTAAACAAAGATTAACACTAATGCAAATGTGAATTCAAGACAGTAATGTTATTCCTCTAAGAAACTTTCAGAGAAGTGACTTATTGATGACTTGTATGTAAAAGCCAAGTAATTTGTGTGATTTATCAGTGACATTTTCAATGCTATGTAAGTTGTTGCTAAACTAAAGTGTTAAAAGCGAAATCTACATAGTGTTATACATGTATCTGAAAGAGTCAAAGACATCAGTACATCTACCGCTCCATCCCTATACCATATTTCAATAATTTTATAGAAAAGACAGTTATCAAATTAACCTGCGAGTTGGTAGCGACTTGGTCCCATCCACCGATTACTTTCACTGTCCTTTAACATGTCACCATAGTAACCATAAGACAACATTGAGCAGCTGTACCGTAAAAATTCCTGACCAGAATATATAGAACACACATCTATTCCTATAGAGTCACCTGGAATGAATATATTACAATGATAACCATGCAGCTACATGTATTCATTTGAGATCTTCCTGTCCTTTTCACTTTATAATCCAATAATTATTTACAGAACTTAAGAAAATTAAGACAATTAAGAGCATTTGAACTAAAGTATGTTGTATCAGGACATCTTAAATTGAAAGAAATCAAGATTGACATGTCATCAAACTGAAGCGAAATTTTTTTTCATATTTATCATCAGACATAAATTTTATTTTCATGACACATCTTCATACAAATGAAGACTTTAAAAACCTTACCTAATATAATATGTAGAGCTGAAGTTTTGGGATCATTGATTCCTGTAGTGGTATAGACTATGGCATCAGTTGATCCTAAAATACAGAACAGAGAATTCTATAATACAAGGGATATACCTTGGCTGAATGGAGAAGCATTTTATTATGCCAATTCTTAGATCTTAGATTTACATATGTTACATCAATCTCCTACGCATGCATGTTTTCAGTTCCGGTTTTCTTCACTTTGAAATCTACCTCTGCCGTCATTGCCTTCATATTTGTAAATAAAGTATATATACCATCAGGTTTGACTACATTTATAAGGTATACAATGTTTCAAGGCAGTATGACGCAAGATCAGGGATTATTTCTTCATTTGTATGTTATCAACACAATCAACTGAGCGAGAAGTCTCCAGTAAAAATCCAAAATTCTGGCTATAAACCTACCATCCTTAGATGCAAGTCTCGTACATTTTTCTACACCAAGATTCATTTCCTTCATTGCCTATATACAAGCCCTTAAACACTAAAAGAAGTAATCTGTGTCCTCTGTCTTTGAATCTTTTGCACCATTTATGCCAGAAATCTGAATTACCTCACTGTGACGACATGCCTTAATTGTGAGGCCTCTTTGGTTTAATCATTGCTTAAGTGGCATAGGAAAAAAGCAATGACGGCGAGGTTATATTGCAAGCCTGTGCCGGCAAACCACCTATGACCTTGTTTGCAAGCTGATGTTACATACCAATGGATACTACTAATGGATAGGTACATTCATTACTCACCAGCAGGTATAATGCCTTTTTTGAGGTTGGGAGGTACATACATTACTCACCAGCAGGTATAATGCCTTTTTTGAGGTTGGGAGGTACATACATTACTCACCAGCAGGTATAATGCCATTTTTGAGGTTGGGAGGTACAGACATTACTCACCAGCAGGTATAATGCCTTTTTTGAGGTTGGGAGGTACATACATTACTCTCCAGTAGGTATAATGCCTTTTTTGAGGTTGGGAGGTACATACATTACTCACCAGCAGGTATAATGCCTTTTTTGAGGTTGGGAGGTACATACATTACTCACCAGCAGGTATGATGCCTTTTTTGAGGTTGGGAGGTACATACATTACTCACCAGCAGGTATGATGCCTTTTTTGAGGGTGGGAGGTACATACATTACTCACCAGCAGGTATAATGCCTTTTTTGAGGTTGGGAGGTACATACATTACTCACCAGCAGGTATAATGCCTTTTTAGAGGTTGGGAGGTACATACATTACTCACCAGCAGGTATGATGCCTTTTTTGAGGTTGGGAGGTACATACATTACTCACCAGCAGGTATAATGCCTTTTTTGAGGTTGGGAGGTACATACATTACTCACCAGCAGGTATGATGCTTTTTTTAGGTTGGGAGGTACATACATTACTCACCAGCAGGTATAATGCCTTTTTTGAGGTTGGGAGGTACATACATTACTCACCAGCAGGTATAATGCCTTTTTTGAGGTTGGGAGGTACATACATTACTCACCAGCAGGTATAATGCCTATTCTGAGGTTTGGAGGTAGAGGACTGTGTTGTGGAGTTTGTAGTATACCGGCTTCTCTCTGTCGTCTGTCCAGCAGACCGTTCAACAGCTCTGTAAACATTCCATCACCACCAACACATACCACACTTGTAATACATAGAGAACAGAAAGTGTTTGTGAAAACATAAATACTCCTGGTTCCATCTTTGTCTATTAACACTGTAATCTGTAAAATTGTTCTAGCTAAAAAAATTCAAGTCATAAGGCTAAAACTTTTGTTCTGTCCTCAAGGAATATACATGTACTGTAAACTCGCGAATATCGAATATCGCAAAAATAAAACACTATCAAATATCGCGAAAATAAAACACTCGCCAATATAAGACGGTTTACAGTATGTGATATACTTGTATGAATTCCATGAATTGAACACATCAATTTATCATATCCTTTAATCTACCTAAAGAAATACATGTAATAAAAGAATTACCCATCCACTGTTCTCAGATTATAATGTGCCAGGATTTCCTTAGCATGATTTGCATGTGTAGTTTCTGAAAGTAAAATAATCCGTTATACATGTATGTGGTACAATGTATGTTATGATCTGGTTTTATTACCAATAGATAATATGGTTGACAAACTAGTCATTTGACCTTAAGTATGGATAGCAAGGTCAATATCACATATAACCACAGCAACTCACTACATGAATCCGAATACAAAACTGTATTAACAAAAATTTTAATTTAAGTGAAGAATTATCTGAAACCTTTGAAAGCATGTGAATCCACTTACTAATGACATGGGTTTGTATTTCAGCTAATTCAAACAAGGGAGCTATCTGACAGTCATATATAGATGGCGCTTTTCTCCTACCACCGAATGGATTTACAAATACTAATAACGATCTGGGACGATTAAATCCTGAAAATAGAAATGTATGTTAATTAGAGAATGAATATTTCCTCACAAATTAAAACAGCAAAGATTCAACAGCTTGGAATGATGTATATCAAAAAGCCAAATCCTTCATAAAAATCAGGTCCTAGGATCAATACAAGTATCTTTTACCACTAAAATATCTCTATACAAGTTGCATTCTCCAACTTTTCTTTTTGGTTACTTTATCAATCTTAATTGGGAACACATAATTTTTTTTTTTTGAATTTTGCATATAACTGATTCATTCCAGAAAATCTGAGAACAAGGCCTGGCACCATAAACTAAGAATTGACTTAAGTCTAAATTCCAACTTTCTTTTGTGTCATTATAGTATTAGTGATGACTTGAAATTATTCATGGGATAAATCTACATGTATTTTCAGAGTAGAATAAGATGGAGGAACTCTATGTTTTAAAATTTCACTAATTTGCTGCATATCATATTTTGAGAATTTGACTACAGTCAATTCTTATCTTATGGTGCTGTGCCCGGAATTTGGACAAAGTTTATCTTCATAAATCCATATGCATGAAGTACATGTAGATACTAACGACATTGACACGATGCTCCTGAGAAATGGACCATAGTTTCAAGGCTTCTGAAACATCTTTAAAATCTTTTAAAAATCATTAAAACAAGGAAACATACTTACTTTTATCACTTAGTGTTTCTTTGATTTTTACTACCCATGTATCGCAAAGTTTTTCTTCACCACAAAAGAATGTCACTTTCTTTTTCCGCCACTTATGGTTAGGCGTTTTATTGAGCACATATATAGAGAAAGCCACCGGATGCATCGGTTCCATTTCAATGTATAAAGGAGTATCATGTTTGGGACTTCCTAGTTTTCTGCGAGCAGATGTTGGTGTATTGGAATGATTGAGACTCTTTTCTGGGCACACTGCTATTAATTCCTCCAGGGGTATCTGTCTACAGGCTTTGTTGGCTGAAAAGAGATTATGAACCATTGAAGCAATAAAAGTACATTGTAGTAATTTGTACTTTATTTTCAAAGATTTGGTGTTTAATGTATAATTATTGATGACTATTTTATCAATTCAGCTGTTAACAAATTGACAAAATATACAAGTGATTGGAAACCAATTGATGCTGGGACCTTGGATATGAAATACATAAGTCACAATTACAAATGTGGACCTACAACAAGTTTCCAACATTTCACCTTACCCATGTGCTGTTTTTCTTCAAAAGACAACAACTCCTTCAAATGTACATGTACATCAAAATTGAAATCAAGATTAGGCAATTTCTTGTTTTTATTGTGTTTTGCGTCCTCAGGGATTTTTTAGGGGTTCTCCAGGGCCCAAATTCAGCCCCATTCCCAATGCTGAAAAGCAGGCATTTTTCCCAATATCTGAGCTTAAAATTCCCAATTTGAAAAAAATAAAATTCCAATAAACAAAATATAAAAACCCTTTGAAATAACTGAAAATATATCTATAATTATATCTGTTTTGCGATGTACACTATCTGAAATATATTATTCTTGGTACTACAGTTGTCTAGCTTCATTAGTAGCATATGTCAGAAGATCTTTTTGCTTGTTTTCTCATTTTATTTGTACAATCTTTTTTCCCAATTTCAAGCTACGGTCGCCAAGTGGGCGATCAGAAAAATATTTTTGGTAGTTCACACTGAATTTTTAGTCGCATTGGCGAGTGCTTATTTGCATCCCTGTTATAGTGTCATCATATGATTCATATGCATGGTCATCAACATAAATAGGTACATGTATATGATGTAATAAGAATAGATACAATGTAATAATTATTGGTCAACAACAGTGGGCACCGACATGACCAAGGGATGACGCCTCATTTAATAAATGAAAAGGACAGAAAAGAAATGAGAAACACCGAAAAGGAGATTGTAAATACCGAAAAGGAGAACAAATAGTGAATACCTAATATTTTGTCACATAATAGAAGATGATACCGTATGTAGATTCTAGTGTAAAAGACACAATTCCGGTACATCAAAATTGGTGCATGATGGTTTAACTAATATATGAGAAGTTATAAATGAATACAACAACTGTCAGGATTAATACATGGTAAATGAATCATTCAAATTACGGAAATAAATACATTCAGAAATACTCAGCTCATTTCTATCCTAGCGATACTTCACCTAGAATTCAATTTTAAATAGCAACACCCTCTACATCTTTGTTGCAGACGTATATAAATTTTAGACTATCTATGCCAAAGTCCCTACCAATAAAAGGCTCTGAAGATGGACTTCCATCACACGTCCTGCTGACAGCTGCCTCCCAAGTCAGATGGGTTTTCGAGAGAATAACTTGGTGAGGTTTCTTGTTTATGTCTAAAGAAGACTGATAAACAACGTCATTGATTTCTGCCATATTCCCATTGCTGACAATAGCTAAAGTTCAAAGTTTTAACAACAGAAAGATGTTATTTGTAAATCAAAGATTGAAAACTGTCTTCGTTTCTGTTAGTCTATCTGGATTTGCTACTTTGTTCTTCCCGTGCCCGATAATACTTCCGCCTTTTTATCCGCTTTTCACAACAAAAAGGCACAGGTTAAAATTGACCGTTTTGACTCTCGAACTATTCCTATTATGTACACAGACATGTCTTATATAGATTCTTTTTCTTGGATAGATCACGAAAATGCAGCATTTATATAACCAAGGACTTATACACATATAAGTCCTTGATATAACTGAGAATAATTGAGTATAAATTTGAGTATAATTGAGCATAAAATTGAGTATAAACTCTCTATAGTAACATTCTTATTCCAGAAAATTGATCTATCACACATAATGCTAAATGGAGATAGAATAGATTAAGCTCATTGAATTTTTGACAGGGGCGTTGCATAGAAGCAGGGGTCGAATGTTAATCTTCCCGGGCACCTATTCTCATTTCCATTGAGGACTAACTTTGCACTTAAATTGCAGAATATTCAAGTTGATTTAATTGATTTTGTTTTTTCATAATTTTGTACATCCATTTATTATAAATTTTTGAATATTTGTGAGTGTGTGTTTTTATAACTTTCATTCACTGATGTACCCCATTTGAGCTATACAGAAAGGTTGAAATGGTTAGGACTACCAACCCTCCAGTACCGACGTCTCAGAGCTGACATGGTTGAAACCTTTAGAATTATTCATGACATTGACAATATAAATGACAGGGAAAACATATTCCCATTTTCTAAAACACAAACAAGAGGGCACGAATTTAAACTTACAAAGAATTATTGTCGGACAAATGTCAGAAAATTCAGTTTCTCCCAAAGAATTGTTGATAGATGGAATAAGCTCCCTACTTCAGTGGTCACTTGTAAATCTGTAAATAGTTTTAAAAACCAATTGAATATTCATTGGAAATCTTTTAATTTAAAATTTATACCCGACTGTTATGGTCCGGAAGCGGAGCATAAAAGTTTAGACATAGAGAAGGATCAGAGATGCACAGCATATAATAGATCTCGAGTCCAGTAAGATCCAGTAAGATGTACCACTTGTGATGATTCATAATCCGGAACATGCACGTCTGATACACCACATTTAGATATTTATGACTAGGAGACTGCTCTCTGTGGTAGAGAAGTTGGACACTTCGCTTTTCTTTATGATAATGATCGATAAGCTTCAAAGATAGTCATATATGTAGATTATTTCCTGTCAGCTAGTACCGTCCAAATGAAGTTATAGGCATGACAAAATATGGAAGATTTCAAGGTGAATCTCAAAATAAAAGTTGAAACTTTTAAGACATTTTGGTTAGAAAAACACAAACACCGAATCTGATACATTCATCTGCTTTGTCATGAAGCAAGAGATACTTACTCTTCCGGACATGTTATCCCATCTCCATCGGCAAGTACCTTAAGTTTTAGCAATGAGTTTTGGTTTTTTCTTTGGTTGCACTCCATAGTATTGGTCATTGAAAACTGAGCGTTTTGAATGAAAGGCATGCAATAGTTGACGTTATATTAATAATTTTATATTGCTCATACAATATAAAGCTACATATCAATAAAAAGTACTCTTATTACTGATTACTTCTATTATTCTTGATTTAATCTGAACAAATCCTGTCAGTCAGACATGCTGCTCAAAGTTATAGCAGTACATTAGAAGATGACATGGAAATGGGGCATGACCCCTCAAAGTGACTCAAATTTGACATCCTTCTCAAATGATTTTCTTAATAAACTGTATGTCTATTTGTTGTGTATTTCTTATTCTATAATATGTGCAATTTATTTTAATTTTCACCTGATGCAATTCGAGAAATATGACGTCAAAGTTTTCTTACCTAAATACAGCATTCATTTCTTTGCCAAAGGCTAGTCACATGACCTCTTACTTTCACATCCGGTCATACTATACATATGAGGTATACAATGGAAATAATGTGCTTTCCTCAAGACAACAAGCTAGTTCTTTCTTCCAAATATCAAAAATCTTAGTTATTTCAATAATAAAGCTCACATAATGAAGCTGGACCCCATCTGTCCCCTATTTAAAAAATCATCCCTAGCCAAATTCCAAATGCGACACTGCGGATACTATGTAGTGTAACCTTTGGTTTTTTTTTCTGGTTTGTCCATTAGCTAGACCTGTTGAATACTAACTGGTACCTCATAAAAAAGATGCGTTGTAACCTAGGTTAGCATACAGTATGTAAACAATAAACGTTGTCATTGACATTGTCGATTCTTCAACTGTAATTAGACCATAGCATGCTCCAGTCTTCTTATGTAGAATGATTGCTGTCTTAAGTAATTGGTGTTTTTGTGTGTGACCATTGATCACACACATTTATGTCCCTGGTTCTGCTCCGATTACTCCTAGAGGTGCAAGTTTTGGCAATGGACTTTGTTCGTAAATTTACGTCCCCGGTTCTGCTTGACTCGATCCTCAGTGTACGTGGTTTTTTTTTAGTTCTTTCGTAAGTGTACGCCTGGTAAAACGACCTCTATCATTTTGGTGTTTTATTATGTTTCTTTTAGTGTTCTTTTGTTTTTCATTCAATGACAAAAAAATCTTATTAGCCTTCAGAAACGCGCTTTTTGCTGAAATAGAAAATTTATTTGTACGTGCATTTCTTAGAATGAGACATTTCAGTGATCACAAGAACTGTAGACTACATATACAAGTTACTTTTAAAATAAAAGTTTACTCAGTTGGTAATTGACCACTCTATAGCCTTGTATCAGCGCATTCTTACGAATTGCACTCTTACTGACTATGCCATCAGGACTCCAATGACGGGCTCCTGTCCAAAAGTCGTAAGAGAAGACAGGGCCCCGACCACCTGTCCTCTCTGAATGTAAGTCGGACACCTCTTTTGATTAAATGCATGGACTCACTCCGACCGGACACCTCTTGTGATTAAATGCATGGACTCACTGCAGCCGGACAACTCTTGTGATTAAATGCATGGGCTCACCCCAGTCGGACACCCTCTTGTGATTAAGATGCATCGACTCACTCAAGTCGGACACCTCTTGTGATTAAGATGCATTGACTCACTCCAGTCGGACACCTCATGTGATTAAATGCATGGACTCACTCCAGTCGTACACCTCTTGTGATTAAATGCATGGACTCATTCCAGTCGGACACCTCTTGTGATTAAATGCATGGGCTCACTAATTGGACACCTCTTGTGATTAAATGCATGGGCTCACTCCAGTCGGACACCTCTTGTGATTAAATGCATGGGCCAACTAGTCGGACATCTCTTGTGATTAACTGCATGGGCTCACTCCAGTCGGACACCTCTTGTGATTAAATGCATGGACTCACTCCAATCGGACACCTCTTGTGATTAAATGCATTGACTCACTCCAGTCGGACACCTCTTGTGATTAAATGCATGGACTCACTCCAATCGGACACCCCTTGTGATTAAATGCATTGACTCACTCCAGTCGGACACCTCTTGTGATTAAATACATGGGCTCAAACCAGTCGGACACCTCTTGTGATTAAATGCATGGGCTAACTCCAGTCGGACACCTCATGTGATTAAATGCATGGACTCACTCCAGTCGGACACCTCGTGTGATTAAATGCATGGGCTCACTCCAGTCGGACACTCCGTGTGATTAAATGCATAGGCTCACTCCAGTCGGACACCACTTGTGATTAAATTCATGGGCTCACTCCAGCCGATAGAGCACGGGTAGTTTTCCATTCGCCCTTATGCGTTTCATATCCATTTACATATTCATCTGTGTGTAGATTGGGACAACTACATTTTGTTGTCTTGTTTATCATGTTTGTGACGTCATCTTACAACGAAGAGACTAATATACACAACAAGTGTACGTTCTTCGAGACCATCGGGTATCCGGCTTAGTGGGAGTGTTGTGCGCACGTAATCCGAATAACTACGTTATTTGCTCCTTAAACGCAACAGATGACCTTTCTGAATCGAAACCAATTTTCAATTGGTCTTGTTGGTTTATGTGTATTTTTTTGTGATAAGTGTTTTTATGTCATTTTTGGTGTTTGGTGTTCCTTGTCCCTTTTGTGTCTCTTGTTGTGCTTGACTACTCTGTGTCTCATCATAAGGGTGGTTCTATGTATTTTGCTGTGGGTGTTGAAACTGAATCTTTTTGGAAGTCTCCTCCTTTCAGAAAATACCTGTATAAAGTTTATCTATATACCAGTATTTTTATATGATATATACTAATCACCTTTTCTCACAAAATCCGCCCACTATCAAAATAACATGTCGCTTGACAATAAGAGATGTATTTATATAGATTTTAAGTCAAAATTGACGGTTTTCTTAAAGGAAATTCCCATTTCTATTAGAAAACAACAAAATTATTTGACCTCATAGTTTGAAATTTATGACAGGCCACGATATACCACTCGTTTTTATTGTTTTTTGCCTGTCGCACAAACAGTATACAACTTTTAAACTATAGTAAAATGCCTTGAGTAGAGAGAAAAATACATCAAATGGATCAAAATGTAAGGAGAAATGTAAAATAATTGAAATTTGAAGGTTAAAATAGGGAAAATTAGTAGAGGTAAAATAATTTACAGCTTTTCATATTGTCGCTCATTTTACGTAATTTACGTTGCCATGATTACTTGCCGGACAAAAAATAATAATAACTGTCAAAAGCTTTCATTATATCTCTTTGAATGTTTATTCAAAATAGTATTAAAACTAAAAGGGAACTCCTTTTGGTGTATGGTTACTTAACTTTTCAGTATAGATGGTTTATTTGTCAAAATGCGCGGTTCGTTTTAAGCATGTAATTTACGTTATCGCTTTTTCTCAAAATATAGGAGAAAGGATAAAGAAATGACGTGTTACGATCCTTGCCGACACTCTATAGTCAAATTAAATACAGTCATCGTTCAGGTATTCGGTCTTTTCTTTAAGTTATGCTTAAATATGAGTACAAAAGTAATTTACGTTGTGTAATTTACGTTCCCTATGGAATTATAGAAGGGTCGTAGACGTTTATTTTACTGATTGTTTTGTTTTAAATCTTTGCTAGGGTTAATCTGAAACTGAAATCAAATGGAAACTTCACAATGTTTAGTGAATTTCCTCAATATCAATTCAACAGTAACGTAAATTACACTTTTTTCCAACGACATGAATTATCTTTCAGTTTTCTTTAATTGTACCAAAGATCAGTAGATAAAGAAGCTAACATATGAATGGAATGTAATAAATATCTTTTTCATGACACACATTCATTGTTTACGATTCTAGCATACATTTTTGTAAAACGTCTTTGATAACGTAAATTACATCGTTGTCGTGTTCTTAGAATTAGTTATTCCAAGTCTTGTTTTCACATGATATGGGGGAAAGCGAGAAAGGAGATATACAGAATGTGAAGAAGGTCATAAAAATAGGATTTAATGCTATGTTTGGCCTATCAGACAAGTGATACTGCATAGGATATATTGTGTTAGCTATGCAATATGTAACACATATCATCATCTCAGTAAAAATAACTGAAACTTCATAAATTGAATCACAGAGTAATTTGCAACAGTAAAAACGACCAATAGATGTATTTGTATTGGTAAATAATGTGTCTATAGATTTTTTCATGACGATTAAGTTCCAGATCACTCCTTTATGTAATTTACGTTATGTGTATTCTGACATGGTTGATGTTTATTTGGTCGTTTCTAGCTTTGTCCATCCCTTGTTTTCAATTCCCATTTCCTTCAAAATGTTCAGAAGTTAGAAGATAAATTGCATAGGAGATGTTGCATCCTTTATAAAGGTATTGCCGCAACAAACAAATATATTTTTTCATTATGAATTTGGAACAGATTGAATTAAGGACTTATATGTCCGTCATCATCATATGTATTTTACAATTATTAATGGTTTTATTTACGATAGACTTTAAAAGGACAATCCTAAATAAAATAGGAGAGTTGTCTTTAGATAACAGTCAAATACAAAAGTTTATATTCAGAACCTGAGCCATCACGTAAATTACAAATATAAATGGAGCCCTTCAGTAAAATCATTATAATAACGTTATTTGTTACCTCCGAGTCCTGAAATTTTGCACATTTCTTCTCAAAGGTTTGTCGCATTGAGTAAAGCACATTCTATTTAGCTGCTGCAACTTTCATTTTTTCACTTTTTCGAATTTGAAATGGGCGGATTTTGTGAGAAAAGGTGTAATGCATCCATCGATATTGACAAAATCGGAAATTCATGCCTCTTGCACTTGATGAAGGATTGCTAGAACTGATAAACTAGAGGATCTCGAGTGTTTGTTTCCTCGGTTTCTATGTAATCCAACACTGTATCTGTGAAATGATGTCGTAAATACCATGAAGTGCAATATTATTTACAGTCCACTTGAGAGCCCAATGAGTTTACAATCCCATATCGATAGTGGTCCATATCAAAGATTCATAAGACTGTGAAAAACTTATATTTAAATTCATTCCGAATATGTGTGATCGATTAAAACAGTGCATCAGTTATTAATTACGCATGACAAAACCTTCAATAATTTTTATAGAAAAAAAATGTAAGGGTTTATAACATATCATTATTCTTTGATTAATATACACTAAAACAAAGGTACAATGGAACTGTTAGAGCAGAAATTAACATCAAACTACTTTGTCGAGAAAAATATAGCTACATGTAAATATCAAAATAAAATTCAAGCGATCTCGCTCAGTTAATACTTATAAATATTCTGTAGATATCAAATTATTTAGACAAAGAATGAAGGGAAGAAAATCTGCGGTTTGTAAGGATAAAGACCGCGTTGAGGTCTGTATGAAGGTTAGATGCCCTCGAATAGAACAGGGTGGTGTTTAAATACCTCGGCCTTCGGCCTCGGTCTTTAAACACCACCCTGTTCTCTCCTGGGGCATCTAACCTTCATACAGACTTCAACTCGGTCTTTATCCTATACAAAGCGTTGCTTTTGGAAGGTAAAGTGCATCACATGATCATGACCTGGATTTTAGAAGGACCGACCTAACTATTCAGATTTTTCAATGTTCAAAGCTGTTTTACAAGGAAGTGGCGACATCTACCTCGTCGTGGATTGCAAATCTTTTTCACTCGGATGAGATTCCCTTGTCTTACTCGCAACATCGTGATAGATTCTATTAATCTTGACTGGTAAGAAAGCCACCCAATGCAAGTATGACGTCATAATCGGACTGAAAGTGTGTGCCAGAAATAGCTGCTTTCAGTTTTTGGGAATAGATGAAAGTCTGATGGAGCATGATCAGGTGAATAAGGCGGATGCTCAATAAAATTAAAGCCACGATCATGAATGACAGTCATGGCAGTGACAGACTTGTGAATAGGAACATTGTCCTGATGGAACAACATGCACACCTTTCCGCGGTGCTTAAGTTTAATATTTTCCCGTAACTAGGTCAGAAGTGAAGCATAGTATGTGCCATTGATTGTTTGTCCTTTTTGGAAATAATCTATCAGCAGAATACCTTATGCATTCCAGAAAACCGAGGATCACAACATTTCAATTAGCACTCGTATCACACATGAGTGAGCAAACAGATGGAGTCAACGAGAACTATTATATAACATCACTGAAACATGAAGAATATTACTATACATGTATATAAGAATAATCTCCACGTAGTCACATTGTGAAGACGCAATGAACTAATTGTGACTTTTGCATGGATTGCCAAAATTTAGAATAGAAACTAGATCAATTGAGCAATGAAGATTTGTGGTAACGTTATCAACTTATAAACACAGCAACAAATTTTCGGAAATGCATGTTTGAGACCCTTGGTGAAGGATTGTACATAAACTGAGAAACATAAGGATTTTAGTGGTTACTTCCACAATCTCAGTGTAACCCAATACTGGATAAAGGATGTCAAAATACTACTTGTATGAAGGATTGATTTCAGTCGAGAGAAAGAGTCATGTTTTAGTCCACTTGAGACTTAGACTTCGATGAGTTTAAAATTCACCCTTTTACTTAAGTGATTAATACTATCTTGTTTGAATAAAAGCACCAATATTAAGGTTACGAATGTTATCATGAGTCGCCATCGTTAAACATATATTCGATCGAGTAAAACGTAGAATTTATCTTGTGTTAACTTCAATAAGTCTTATATAAATAAATGATCAATGCGATTTCATGACTATATGCTGACATATAGTAATTAATTATGAACATGATGACATACAGTAATTATAATTATGATCATGATGACATATAGTAATTAATAACTCTGTCACAAAGAACCTGATTTCTCTTGCATCAAATATAAAAGAAACTATTCTAACTCCATTCAAGACATAATGTACCGATTGAAGGCATCCATACCAAATTATGTTAAACAACTCCTTAATGATTATTTCAAACTTAAGGCTCTATTCTATAAACATGCCCTCACAACCTTTGAATACCTTCGGTTGATCGTTTCTTTAAATGCATTCGAACATTTCCGTTCACAAAATTTTCGCGAAATTTCTGAAAGGTCCTGTAGCATCGTATCCCACCCATCCTGCTACGTCTTTCGTCTTTACATAACTTTTACAGACTTTGGCCATTCTTTTCATTGTTTGGATGACGAGGGGTAAGTACCCGGAACGTTCATGTCTGGTCCATGCTGCAATTTTATCTTTTCTAAAATGATGCCCTGAATTTGAAGATTTAACACAAACATTCAACAACAACAACAACAACAACAACAAAAGAAAAACAGAAACGCCCCACTTGATATAGTATACAGTTAAAGTATACCATTGAGGGAGTTAGCACGATTCTGGTTCCCCGAGACCAGACCTATTTCCCGAGGCGAAGCCGAGGGAAATAGGTCTGGTCGAGGGGAACCAGAATCGTGCTAACTCCCTCAATGGTATACTTTAACTGTTTTATTATACCGAAACAAACATTATACTGAAACAAACATATCTCTTAGGTATACAGAAACAAACATTATACTGAAACGAACATATCTCTTAGGTTCACAGGGTTCAAATGGAAATTCTAATGATTTTGCCTTGCTTTCTCGACTGCATGACTGAGTAACGGAAAATATTAATTTCTGATGATAAGATAAACAGAAACATCAGTTATCATACTCATACATGTTTAATTTTTGATTGTTTTATTTTATTGCGGATTAATTTATGTGCTAAGCGGATAGGAGGCGGATTACTCTGCTCGCGTATTGATAGCGTCATCCGATCAACCTTCACATCATCCGATCAACCTTCAACGGCGCTGATTGGCTGATACTGACACACCCCCAAAGAAGCTCCGCCCCATTTTGAAACTAACTCCCTAGGGAAATAGTCTTCTCAACTAACGCACCCCTTTGCAGGGAAATAGTCTTATCAGGCGATTTTCAGGGACTAAGTTAAATTTAATGAGTCTCTTTTTATATAGGAAAAAATCAGTAGAGGTATAATAAATTTATAAAACATAGCAGTCCGGCAGATTCTTGCATCAATCGTTAAGTTTTTGATAAAAGTATGAAAGTTATATATAATAAAGCTAAGGTCAATTTAAGATGATATTGCTATGGTGCCATCCAAAATATTCCCCGCGGGTTTAAAAACGCGAATTTTGATGCTGTATTCCATATGAAGTTATCGGGTTTTCTGAAGAAAAAGCCTCGTTCTATTCAGCGGCAACAACAACAACAACAACAAACAAAAAAGAATAACAAAACCAAAACCAAAAGAAAACAAATCAAATATGTTGAAAGATAAGTTTATTTTGGAAGAAACACGTTTTAGTAAACATATTTATATAAATTTATGTGAAAATGAATTAGAATGGAATAGAAGATTTCAATAACGATTTGTTAAAACAGGTGGTTTCAAAGTAGATGAGTTTATACAAACATGGAAATAAAAACAGTATAGAGAGATAATATATATTTAATGAAACCATATATACCATACATTATGATGAAGATCAGAGCGAATTACATAAACAAGAATTCGAAACGGAGACAGTTTGTGTTAAATGTATTGTCAATTCTAGGCGTGCCTCGATTTAAAACAAAAAGCAAAGTTAAAGTATAATCAATTACCAAATTGATACAAAATGTAGGCCCTACAACACCATCGTTAAGTTCTTGAACGTGTATACATGTTTAACATTCAAAAATACCAAATTCATTTTTTTTAACCTGGATCCCGGCCATGACTGCGTCGCTAACAAGGGTATCTTCTCCTTACAGTCACGAATCAAACATACACAAGTTACTTATTCTGTCAAACGCCAAACGAGTAAGTCTGACACAACGCTGCTCTGACGTTACTGGGCTCAAAACGCATTTTTCGATTTTTTTTTCTTTTCTTTCAAATTTCTGTTCTATGTTTTGAGAATAAGTAAGGTGATGAAAGATACCCAAATTAACCTACCAAATGTTTCTACATGTTTTGTAGATATTGGTTTAATTCGTGCGTGAACATTGACAAACAGTGGATGCTTACTACTCCCGGGCACCTGGTCCCACCTCTAGCTTGTGAGATTTACCAATTGTGACCTTTCTACCGAAATGAAGTGGCGAGTGTTGTATGCAAGCAGGAGATGCTCACTCTTCCTGGGCACCTGATCTCACTCCTTCCCTATGAAGGAGTTCACTTCTCTTCATGTGGTAGATTTGTTTTATTTCTGTTTCTTTGCCTTTGTTCTGGTTTTATCCTGGTTAAATTTGTATGCCCTTGGTTTGATGATTTTTCGATTAACGATTTTGTACTTCTTGATAGGGATATGGTTTCCCTCCATATTTGTCATTACTAGGGGTCAGTCGATGTTCAAGTTGGTGATATATTGTGAGTGCTGTTGAGATTGTCGTAAGGATCGTCTTCATCTCATTTCAGTAATATTAAGCAATAAAACGTATCAAATTACGCCATCATATATCAATTCTTATTTTAATGAAATATCCCAAACACTTACTCTTCTGACAATGAAATCAGTTATTTCTCTCTCTCTCTTTTTTTTTTTTTTTTTTGTAGTCTATTTATGTGTCTCACCCCACCTTAAATAACCCTACCGGAGCAAGCATTTGACCTTTTTTTATCGCGATTTCAGCCTCCAGCAACTAGAACACATACAAAGCCATGTAGGGACCCGCTAAACAGGCTTTTGAACTTTTTGGTTTTATATTTGACTCACCAATGAAATCTCTCGTTTGCATAAAATGTCTACATTAAAAAAAATAATGAAAGTAAAAAAAAAAAAGAGAGATAAAGTGTGAAAGCTTTACCTTGAATAGCTACTTGAGTTATCACGTCAGAACCAAAGTATTGACATTTTGCCTAAATTTGACCTTTGAACTTTAACGTTTCAAATTTATAGGCATGTTTCTTTTATGATCATTTATCTGCGTAATATCCGAAACACGTGTCTAGTACAATGAAATTGGTGCCATAGAACATATATTTCACTATTGACAATATGAAAGGTGCTTGAATTACTGCGTCAGAACCAAAGTATTGATTTTTCATTACATTTTGCATAAGTTTGACCTTGAACTTTGACACTGAAGGTAAAAATTTTATTGACATGTATCTCTCATAACCTTTTATCTATATATTAAATATGAAGCCTGTACCGAAAACTACTCGATTTATTGCGTGAGAACAAAAGTATTGATATTTGATTGAATGTTGCCAAAGTTTGACATTTACCTTTGATCTTGAAGGTTAAAAATTATCGGCATGTTCCTCTCATGATTCTTTATCCGTGCATGAATTATGAAAGCTGTACACTAAAAACTTTTTGAGTTATCGCATCTGAGACAATTTTTTCGAGGAATTTTTTATGTTGAATTCGGAAAATCACTGTATGATATGATGTGCATTTCTTTTTATCTGTAGCACATTTAGGATCGGACGTGCTTATGAACGTTTTATATAATGAGATAAAGAAGATCCTGACGACAATCTTGAAAGCACTCACAAAAGAGCTCTAAAATTGATCATCGACGGACCCCCTAGCAAGCTAGAGGTAGGACCAGGTGCCCGGGATGGGTAAGCATTCCCTGTTTGGGTAGCCACGCCCGCCGTCGATGTTAACGCACGAAAACGAAAACACTATATATACATGTAAAACATGCACTGTCTAAGGTTATGTCTTTATAGAAAGTGCTATGGCGACCATGTCAGGGAGAAATATTTAAAACACTAACACGGAAAAAGGGCATACGTGTAATGGTCTCTTTTCAGATAACCCGAGGAAGTGCAAGTGAGCTTTAGTCATATATCTTGGTAGCCGTTGTACGTTGTTAGTCTTAACTTTGCAAAATGTTGAATTCTTCTTCGCCTTTTCCATGAACATAACTCTCGACATAATTTCAAATGGCTGAATGAAATTACATTTCGATTTTGAAACCAAAGAAGGAGGGGATCTCCAACAAGAATCGGTTGCAGTACCCACAACAAATCACAAGTCCAGAATTATCTTTTGTCGTTCATGCCTTTTTTAAAACCTATATTCCATCATTTGCTGAACGTTTTATACCTTTTTTGTACACCTTCTTGTCTATTGTCCTTCTGTTCCATCTGATCCCAGAGAATGTAAATTCTTCTCAGGCACAGTAATTATACATTGATGAGAAATTCATTGTTTCAACTCGCTCTTTATTGTACGGAAGCCGATTAGTGCCAACCTAAGTGAAATTTTTAAGTCGTAATAACGACTTTAGTATGTCGTAATTACGGCTTACCTACCTCGTAAATACGACTTATTTATCTCGTAATTACGACTTAGTATGTCGTTATTACAACTTAGCATCTTATAATTAAATAATAAATAAATAAATACGACTTAACACGACTTAGCTATGTTGTAATACTGACTTAGCTATGTCGTAATTACGACTTGGTTATGTCGTAATTACGATTTAATTTATTATAAAATCCACTTTGACCAACATGGACCATGAGTTCTCCCTTCCTGTAAGGTTTAATTGAATTCTATATTGCAGCTAGGGAGATCTCAGGAATTTTATGCAAGAAAAAATAGAAGGCCAAAGTTGGCCTATATCGGTCAACCGACAACCCTATTCACCTTGTTAAAGAAGAAGATGAATGAAGAGGAGATTGAAAGTTACGAGAGTGACCCATTCACCCCTTTCTTTAATCAGACAAAAATCATGAAAACTAAAAAGAAAAATTTTATGAAAAAGCATTGTATAAATGTACAGCTATTATGTTAAAAAAAATTGATAATTTTTTAAAGATTCAAAAAAACGTAAAATAACTCACAAATTTACTTCAGATGGAATAATATTAAGTCGTAATTACGACATATTTAAGTCGTAATTACGAGAAAGCTAAGTCGTAATTATGACATACTAAGTCGTAATTACGACGTACTAAGTCGTAATTACGACATACCAAGTCGTAATAACGACTTAAAATTTTCACTTAGAATGGCACTAAATCAGCTTCCATATTATTGTAATGGCTTAGACTTTATAGAAAAGATCCATGACAATCTGATTAAAACCAGATCTCTACATGCTCCCGATTTTGTTATGTCGCGTACATATCAAAATCGGGAGCATGTAGAGATATGCTTTTAATCAGATTGGATCCGTGATTAAGGAAAATTACATTATTGACTTTACATTACATTAGTGACTTTTATGTTAGATGCAAATGTCCCTCAAAAACTATTTTTCTGATTCAAAGTCTGAATTCATACAAAACCAAACAAATTTAAGATTGGGTCAATTTGATAAACATTGGTTTCATTTCTGAGAGGTTCCTGATTTTATGTGTCTGATCAATAATGGAAAATCGGAGAAAATCATCACCACCAGAAGAATAGAGATGGTAAAAACACCAAGTACGCTTCCAGTTATTGTTGAAGAAATGCGGTAATCTTTAGCAGAAATTTTTGATCTTTTAAACATCGCTGTAGAGTTCTTGGCAATCATGTTTTCTTTCCTGAGTTTTTGTATCTTTTCTTCGAGTTCTAGGTAAGTCATATTGGAAGTATCAGACGATTCAAGTTCACAACAATGATGGTTTGAATCGCATGGTTCTTCTGAAATTAGGAAGAATAAAGCGTTATAAGAATTACACGCATCAACAATTCACACTGGTAAAGGGTTTGAGTACCGGTTAATATTAGTCCCGGTTACGCCAAAACAAAATGGCGTAAACGTACAACTACGATGCGATAAGTTAGATTTTTTTTACTTTATATTTCATAAAATGTAGGCTGTTGGTTCATTAAAAATGAACTGGTTTTGATATAGCATTGCTTACGTATAAATACTAATCATTTGAAAGCGAGTATATCATTGTACTAAATATATTTATGGGAATATGTGTTGCCAAAGAACTTTCTGGACCAACTACACTGTGCAGGACTTTGCTCGATGATGCAGCGATTTTAGATGTTTGGGGCTGCTTCCATCAATTTGTGAATATATTACGGGTTCCAAGACGGCTTAGATTCGTCATATTATGAAATATAAACTAAAAAAATGATACTTTCCGCATCGTAGTTGTACTTTTCCTCCCCCTTTTTGTGCGAAACTGGACCCCCCCCCCAACAATATTAAGCGGTACTCAAACCCTTTACCAGTGTGTCATTTGGTTTGTTTGATACCTCTGAGTGAGACTGATCTGGTTTGTTTTGTTGTATCTTGGTGTTTGTTCGAGTGTTGTTATCTTGAGTGGTATCCTTTGTTTATTTCGGTGTTGTGGTGTGAGTATTCGTGAGAGAGGGTGATAATGTTACCTGTGGTCTTTGTTACGTTTTGTTGTTTGAAATCTTCTCCGAAAGTTGCTGTCACACGTTTACGTTCTCTCGCGAGGCTTTAATTTTGTCCGTAACACGTTTTAAGAGAGTTCTTCTCGTCCTTAATTAACGTTAAATCAAGTTCTTTTTCGCGATAAACCCAAAGTTCACACACAGATTATCCATATTTGTCACAGAACAACGGACTTCTGCCTTGTGATGATACCGCGTTTTACGACGTTCTTGAAAAAAGTCCTCCCTATGTTCAAACTGCGATCTTGACATTTCCAAGGAAATTGTTTGAACATTTGTTCGGTCGACCATTTTAAACTATCATCTCGAGAACATGGTCAACAAGGCGGAGACGTAAAAGTTCCTCAATCATTATATGTACTATTTGAAATGCCTGAGAGAGGAACTTGGGTTACATTCAGCACATGGAAATCCAACATACTGAAATATGTGACACAAATCTGTCCTTCGGTATTCACACAGATGACTCTGATCTTGAAGAACCGTATACCTACTGGATTCCCAAAATGCACAAAAATCCTTACAAGCATCGCTTCTTCGCCGGTTCGTCCAGGTGCTCCACAAAACCTCTTTCCATTTTGCTTACGAAAATATTAACTCGCATCAAGCAAGGTCTGCGAACATACTGCGAGACAACTTATTCCAGAAATGGAATCAATCAGATGTGGATCCTAAAAAATTCTAAGGAACTTTTGGAAAATTTTAAAGCCACCAATTTCAATCATATTACCAGCAAAAAGTCTTCCGACCACTACCACCCAACACCAAAAACCCAAAAACAGACTTGCCAATATAATTCGCAACACCTTTCTTTAAAAAAATGTTAATAGGAGATACAGATAACTCGTCATAGGGCAAGAGGATACTTATTTCGTGAAGGAACACTCTGATTCAAACAAAAATATACCGAAGACGATATCATCCGGATGCTTGAGGTTTTTATTGACAACATTTTTGTTGTGTTTGGAGGAACCGTATTCCAGCATATAGTCGGAATCCCCATGGGTACCAATTGCGCCCCACTGCTTGGGGACTTATTTCTATATTCATACGAAGCTAACTTCGTCCAGACCTTGCTCTCGACTTGGCGAAAGCACCTCGCAGTTCAGTTAAATTTTACCTTCAGATACATGGATGACGTGTTGACCATCAATAATCCAAACTTTAAGGACCATCTACGTGAAATCCATTCTCATGAACTAGAGATCAAGGAAACAACAGAGAGCGACATATCCGCATCGTACTTAGATATACATCTATTTTTCGACGCAAACGGCCATTTGAACACCTCACTGTATGACAAGCGTGACGATTACAGCTTCCACATAACTAACTTCCCTTTCATGAGTAGCAACATTCCGTCTTCTCCTGCTTATGGCGTTTTTGTTTCTCAACTGGCATGTTCCAAATATGAAGAATTCACCGTTAGAGCAAGACGGCTTGCTACTTGATAAGGGTTATATCACACAACGGCTGGAATCATCATTGAGGAAGTTATTCGGTCGCTACGGGGACATAATAAAAGCATATCAGATCCCAATTCCAAAAATGATCAGTGACAATCTACATTGTGATTGAATGGCTATAGTCATCACCAAACAAGACATACTTACCTGATCTGTACATCAAAATGTACATCGAGACAATCACCGAATTTGGCAGGTTTCAATGGAGCTGTTGCAACTCTCCCCGGGCACCTGGTCTCACTTCGGAGTGTTGTTCATTCCGGGGTTCGCAGCCGTTTCGATGGGAATTCTCACGATTTAGCCTTGTCTTCTCGACTTTGAGACTGAATAACTGTTATGTACTTCTGTGATGTTTATGTAGAAGTCTAAGCAGTCAACGACCCTTAGTCGCTTACATTTTCACGTTACGTGACTTTCTCAAGAATTACCTCGTTCTGTCCTACCCCGTGTTTACACTATGTTTCTACCTATGGTTTGTCACGGATACCTTGATAGATCATGCGAAAACGTATCGAGACCTAACAGAAGTAATACTTCCTCAGTAAGACTGTAACGAAAAATGACGGAGCTGTTATGCTCCTAGTTGCATCAGGCATATATGAGAAATTTAAAAGAAATAAATTATCATATCAAATCGTGAAAGTGTTCAGGTAGTAGCCAGAAATATATTAACATTAAAATCAATCAATAAGTAGATTTAAGATGTAGACGATAAGGCTTACCGTTTTCACAGTTTTTACCATTGAAACCAGGAGCGCAGCTACAGAAGTATCCTTGTATTATATCCAAACATGTTCCATTGTTTAAGCAAGTGTTCTCTTGACATTCATTCGTATCTGAAATTGTTCACAAGTGTTAAGAGACATCAATAATGCCTCGAAATAGAAGAACTTTTCATCAATATACATGGTTCTTTGATTTGGAATAAACAGTCGAATAAAAGTAAGGGAATATGTAGAAGCAAAGTGGAGCATGATAGCTGAAATATTGTCAGCATTACCATAATAAATGAAACGTTTGAGAATATATCTAAAGGTTAGGTTTGCGACTTCAGGGAGATAGCTTTATTTTCATATCACGCAATATTCTAAACTAACATAAACGATCAATGACATGATCTCGGTTTTTAACATTAATAAGAAAAAGATAATTATTCATTGCTGGATGGGTGTTTTTGGGAAAAGTACATGATGTACAAACATCATAACATATACTCTGTATTATTCTCTTCAAAGAAAGAATAGTTCAAAATTTGAACTTCGTGTCAAACTCTATGTTTTTTGGGTAAGCTAAGTTTTGAATAAAATATTGTGCTTTTTATAGAAACAGTCATTTTGCCCAAAAACTAATTCGTGTACATATGTTATACGTCTTCAAATCCATAGCATCATTGAAGAACAAATACATTATTGATTTAACTACTTTAGGATAAAGTTATACCATAGCTCTATAAAAGAAAAAAAATTATGCAGATGTACATGTATACCTGGCTATTAACAGAAATTTCAAGTTTTTGCCACGGCAACCAGAAAAATCGTATTTATAAGAAATTCTGCCTTATGAACTGTTTATATTTTCAGAATTTCTTGATATACACTTTATTTCAAACACAAGCTAAGAAGTAGGAGATCTCCCGAAAAATACGGATATGTTTGAATTCTTGAAATTCCATGCAAAACAGAGGTATGTAAATATATCATGAGGAATTCTCCAAAATGACGAAAATGTTAGAATAGGCATAAGATGGACGTTTGTAGCCAAAGTAAAAACCGAGACGGGCAAATTTTCATTCTTTTGATCGGAATAATTCCAATGTTACACGTTTTTGAATTCATAGCATCATTTAAGAGCAGATAAATTTGCAACATGGATCAGACATCCACGTTTCGGGTACTTAATCCTCGTCAGTGATCCTAAAACAAAACAATGAAATATGGCAGAAGACTGTGAGAAGTTTGTCATAAAATATCGAAAGACGTAGCAAGATGTCTACATGTTGACATATCCATCTTTCTTCTACCTGAAGTCTATAAAAAGTCACAACCTTAACCTTAAGAACTGATTGAATTTAATTCATTTTTCACTTAATACATAACATGAAAGAAGAAAATTTATTACGAATAAACCTTCATTGCTAGACAATATGATATAGAAATTGAAAACATTGTACAGATAAAGATAAGGAGAAGATCCCCAACATGACGACGTTGTAAGCACAGCAGTGCATTAAATTCATTGTAGATGGTGACACTGGGGAATATTTACATTACTTGTAGATTTCCCATGTTGAACGCCCTCAACGCAACTCATATTTCAATAAATCGGGTTGTCTATTGTGACGTCACATCGAAGTTTCGAGCATACGGAGAATTTATCAACTATAGAATACTTCTGATGCTGAATTGCTAAAATCACACAATTCAGCATTTAACTAACTAGGGGGTGAAAAGTAACCTGAATTTTGCCTTTGTTTCTGTCATCAAACTTTTTCTTTGATTTTCCCTTAGGAAGAGGACGAGATCTTTATTTTCCAGGTCAATAAATACGATCCAAAATGACAATAGATATTCTTCCGACGTTTATTATCCAAGAAAGATTCCTATGAATTGTCAAAGATCAAGGATTTTATAAGTCTGTTTTGGGGCTTATTGTTTTTCCAAGATAGCTAAAATTTGGCCAACATTTGGAGAAAATTTCTCGATTTTAAATATTCAAATATGCATGATTAGTGTTTTAGTTTATCTGAAATGCCGATCAAATTAATAAATCCATCTACAAAGTATCCCATGATTATCATTTCTCAATTAAAATATTTCACAAAAATTATTATGGAAAAGTAATTGTTCACTTTTGCAGAATGGTTGCCATGAAAACAACAAATTCTGTTTTCCGGGGCCCGATTATTTATTCATATACCGAAAGCTCTTTGGAACCCTTCCGCATTATTTATATATACAGTGTTTTTCAGCAGAATTTGTTCAAACTTTCTTATCTTCTATTGATTATGACTAGTGTCCGCGCAGCTCACTTCGGAAATCGGAAAATTGAAATTTTTTCTCATTTGTCGGAATATCTTCCGATTAAAATTCATATGGGGGATATATCTCGAACTCTAGTAACTAGCGGTGTATGTTATATGTCCATTCGACCAATACTTCGCTAACAAGGTCAGAAACTGGATTAAGATTGGTAGTTTTCAATTTTAGAGTGACGTCGTTGACGTTCTCCATAGGTGACGTCACGTTAGAATTACATGTAACATAGAAATCTCAAAATCTTAATCTATTTTCTGTCACTTTAAGCGTAATATTTGTTGCATAAACATATAACTTACACCGTTAGTTACAAAAGTTCGATATCTATCCTTCTGTATGAAATTCAATTGGGAAATTTGCAGACAAAACATAGTCAAAACATCATTTTTTCGATTTCCGAAGTAAGCTGCGTGGACTTTAGAGGAAAACATTTCTTATCGGTCTTCAAATCTTCAGTGCCTGATCAATATCTCAGGTGTAGCGTGATCAAAATCATACGGGCCGCATTTTTCATCGTAACTTCCCCTTTACTTAAAAGGTCCTTTGATTTAGAAAACAAGTTTCTTTACCCGTTCAAAGATGTTTATACACCAATTAGTCATATCTTAATAAACAACTAGTACTTGGCATGAATTGGCCTCTGCTCACAAGAGACATATACATAATTTTCAGGTATCGTCTAATCCATACGAAATTGTTTTTCTTTTCAATTGCAATAATTGAGTATAAAGGAATGCAGAAAACTGTAAAGAATAGCGAAAACGAGTCTTCTTTGACGAATATGGAAAGAAAATTATTCGAAAATAGGACTTCCAAATTCAAAGGGGAAAAAACTCAGAAGGCTAAAAAACTGTTTATGAGCAATACTGAGAAAAATGTATTTAGAAAGGATCTCCTACATGTCCTCAATACAACTACACACTTAATCATAAAAAAACACACGGAAACATTGGAAATATAATGCAAAGAGGCCAAAACTGGAGCCGATTAGAAATGTCGATTCACCTTGCCGATGGTAAATGGTGTATACATCCGGAGTATATAGGCAGAATGAAACACCATATGAAATAATTAATCGGAGTTCTGAAGGTGCTTAAATTCATTATTATATAAGCCTTATTTATGTAAGCTATTGTAAGAGAAGGCATGTTGAAAATCGGACTATGGATTTAATCGGACAATGTAGGAAATCGCCGTGTAGCATCACGTGACTTAAGTTCGCGAAACCACGAACACAAAATGGAGGCAAACCGCTCATTTGGAAAAAAAAGCTATTGTGATGATTGTTTTGATTCAATTTCATCTTTTCCTAGCTGATGTCCTTGTAAAAAATGATATTTTTATGAATCTTTGTTGGTAAATTAATAATGCACTGTTCCATTGTTTAAGCAAGTGTTCTCCTGGCATGAATTGGCCTCTGCTCACAAGAGACATGTACATCATTTTCAGGTATCGTCTAATCCATAGGAAATTGTTTTTCTTTTCAATTGCAATGAATGAATCCAAATGAATACAGAAAAATGCAAAGAATAATCGAAAACAAATCTTCTTTTACTAAAATGGAAAGAAAATCAATCGAAAATAGGACATAATTAATCCTAATTAAAAGGAAAAAAACTCAGAAGGCAAAAAAAAAACTGTTTATGAGCAATAATGAGAGAATGTTTTTCGAAAAGATCTCCTACATGTCCTCAATACAACTACACACTTAATCATAAAAACACTCGTAAACATAGGAAATAAGCCTTATTTATGTAAGCTATTGCAAGAGAAGGCATGTTGAAAATCAGACAAAGGATTTAATCAGACAATGTAGCAATGTAACAGCAATAATCAAAATATCTAACAGTAATATTTCTGCGACATTATTCACAGACTCATTGATAAACGTCCTGAACATCATAACAAATTAAAATGAAGTAGGAATGTTGCCTTATGACGCTCGCATTCTTGATCCAACACTACACGTTTATGCTGATCTTAATTGTCATTACCGGACTTTCTGAACTTAGTTGCGGACATTGGAATGTGGAACACATAGGCAATTTATCAGGTCAAAATTAATGGATTTGAGACAAAAAATGTAGGCTGCTAAAATATATGCTCAAAAAGTAAATAGTTGTCAGATAATTTCTGTAGGGGGTAATAAAGAATAGTTTATTGTCATGTAAATTGTCGGACTAAGACCAAAAATACGGTATATGCTAATGTCTGTTGAGATAAAGCAGACAACAAGTTTAACCATAGAATAAGTCAACATTAAACTAATAAGACTTACCCTTTTCACAGTTTTGGCCGTTGAAACCAGGAGGACAGCTACAGAAGTATCCTTGTATTGTATCCAAACATGTTCCATTGTTTAAGCAAGTGATCTCTTGACATTCATAGGTATCTGTAATTGTTCACAAGTGTTCAGAGACATCAATGATCAATTGTACATATACACACATTTTTATATCTATTTGTTTTAATTTGGAATAAGCATTCACTCCCAAATCGGGAGTTCGCTTCTTGCCATATGGTGGAGGTTTTTGTTTGTTTGCTTTGGTTCCTATTCTATTCTGATTTGTATGCCTTCGGTTTCTGATTTTCTGAATTATCGATTTTGTGCTGTATACAGGGCTATGGTCATCATCCATATTTGTCATTCAGTCGAATAAAGGTAAAAGAATATATAAAATGTTGCGTCTTCAAATCCATAGCATAATAAAGGAACAGATTAATTTGAAGCATGGACCAGAGATGTGCCTTCGAGTACTTAAACCTCGACAGTGATCCTCAATCAAAACAATGAAATATGGCCAAATACTATTCAAATTAGGTATAAATACCGAAAGAAGTAGCAGGATGGGTTGGATATGATATAGAGGATATTGCTCACCTAGTTTATGTGTTTACACACTGCATTGAAATATATTCTAAATTTCTTGTCATCAAATTAGACCTAAATTTCTAAAACTAAGGGGGTATCCTCACTCATTGCATAGCTCTGTCCTTAGCTTGGGTTTCGGCATAATGTTTTCGGTCATGTTTAGAATAAAGCTCCTTGCGCCTACCCTTTAACGATTTTTGGCCATATTTTTCACTTAAATATGCTTCAAATAAACCCTACACAACATTTGGAGCCGCTCATTTTGGCAAGAGGAAAATAAATGTCTATATAGTAGATGGCGCCAGGAAAATTCACTTTGGCTTTACTTAAACTGTTTGACATGAAGTACTATTGACGAGGATTCAATATTCAAAACACGTGTCTAGTACAATAAAATTGTTACTATAGAACATATATTTCAATATTGACAAATGCTACGGGACCAACATTTCAGGAATTGTAAGAAAATTTTGTAAAAGCAAGTTGAGCATGAAAAGCTTAAATATAAGTCGGCATAACCATCATAAATGGAACGCTTGGTAATATATTTTAAGACCTTGTTGGATTAATTCTTTGTCCCTCAATACATAAAATGAAAGAAAACACATTAACGCGAATAAAATTTTCATTGCTAGACAATATGAGACAGAAACGTTAAAGTTGAAAACATTATACAAATAAGTGTAACCATATGGCCTCTCCCCCACAATAATTAAACTAAAATTATTCATATTAATTAGTTACATGTATATGGAAATTGCTAACTTGAGTTTGCTATAGTAAAAGGGGAATCATTGTAACTTATTACCTTGACTATAAGATCAAACTTCACATTGAGACAATTAATTCAAGTTTTAAATTCTGTAATCTCTTTAATTTGATTCCCACGATGCTGAGAACACTGCAGTAATAAGCACTCCTGCAAGTACTTTAGCCTTTGTTTTCCGTATGAGTTAACTGAAAGCTAATTGGAAATCTCGCCGTAAAAGCTTAGGTAAGGTTCTATATTTGGAAGAATCTAATTTCCAAAATGTCTTTTTAATCAAAAACCAATTACTTATTATTTTGTGCAGGTGTTAGCAATTTCCAATCGGTCACATATATACTCGGCGCATCGTTTTGCCGACCAGTTTTCGGTTTAGCTACACTCCAGTTTCAGTAGTGTTTAAGTTTAGTTTTTAGACTCCGCTCTCGTACTGTCATCATGTAAAGTTTTTAATAAACTTAGAACTTTATTTGGACTTCTGTTTATAGTTTTCAAAATGACTATCTAATACACAACGCGAACTACACCTAACTTGTGGGCCATAGGCTTACAAGGTGTAATTTGGTGTCGTGACCTAAACGAATCAGGGAAAATATGATTACTGTCGTATCCTAACGAACCAGGGCGAAATATGAATAAGTTTATTGCCGAGATTGCAGACGATGCACGCCGCAGGCCCAGGATTTAACGATCAGACGATGAACTCTACGCTGTAAACAAAATGCGCGATCGTAAAAGGTATGACACATTTACTTTCTTAACGTACTCTCAGATTGATTGACCATGTATTTTGTTAAAATGTTACTTTTTTTAATTTTTGAAAGATTTAAGCGAAAAAGTTTTAAAGAAACCGAATCATATATTTTCTCTAAGATTTTCATTTAGATATATGACGGACACAGACAACGAAGCAACGTTTCGGATTTTTGAAATCGGTCGAGGTTCACGTAATTTTGATTTGATTGAAGATTTAGGTTCAGTCGTTTTGAGGATTTCGGTTTTTTCGCAGCCGCTGAGTTAGGGTCTAGATCAGGGTCCCTTCATGTCGCTAGAACGCCGGGGTATAGGCGTGGAAACGTAGTCAGAGACGGGGGAGTATCCGTCTCTGTAAGGTTTTTCAAGATGATAGCACATTACAATTAAGAGGATACTTCGATGGAACCCATATATTCCAGTTTGTTAGGTGATGAGCTGTTGAATTTGCTCGGTATATGGCGATGAAACGCCGAAAAATGGCACCAGTAGAAATTTCTGGGGCATAGTGTAAAATCTGGATTGGATTGGACGATTGGACTGGACGATTGGATTGGACTGACAAATTGGATTGGATAATTGGATTGGACGAACATTTTAAAAACTTTGCTCATTCAATTATCTTGCTTTTGAATGTTATCTAACTAAGAACAAATAATAGTAAGACGGAGTGTCATAGAAAGTTAAATTTCTTCCGCCGATCGACTTTTTACATGATACAAATTAAAAATACAATAAAATATGGGGTAATTAAAAGTTTTGAGTTCACCTTATGACAGCACAAGTACACTACTTTTCTGTGTAAGCATTAAAGTAATTTAGAAGAAGACCTAACTCTTCTCTAAAGGAGTGAGCGACATAATTTAAAGACGAATCGACATAACATAGAGATGTATTGACATAACATAGAGAAGAGTTGTCATACCATAAAGAAGAATAGACATATCATAAAGAAGAATCGACATAACATAAATCAGAGTTGACATAAGATAAAGAAAAAGTGACCTAATGTAAAGATGTTGACTAAAAAAGTAATGAAGTGCTGACATAATGTAAGTAAGTTACCATACAAGGTAATGAAGTATTGGTATAACGTAGTGATTTTTACACTATAAGGCGGCTTCGGCGTTCCATACTAAACTAATTTTAGCCTAACTGTTTTCACAGTTTAAACCATTATAACCAGGAGGACAGCTACAGAAGTATCCTTGTATTGTATCCAAACATGTACCATTGTTAAAACAAGTGTTCTCCTGGCATATATTGACATCTGTCAACATTCATAAGAGACATATTCATAATTATCAGGTATCGTCTAATCCATACCATATTTTTTTCTTAACTGCAATAAATACATCCAAATGAATACAACAAAATACAAAGAATTATCCAAAACGAATTTTCTTACACGAAAATGGAAAGGTATCAAAAATAGGATTTCCTAATAGGAAACCATTCAAAAACTAAAAATAAACTGTCTATGGGCAACACTGAGAAAAATGAATTCAAGAATCTTCTATCTTCTATATGTCCTCAATACAACTACCCACAAATGTTAAGTCTTCAAACTCATAGCATCATTTAAGAACAGATAAATTTGCAGCATGGTCAAGACATGCACGTTTCATAAAAACTCGGAAACATTGGAAATTTATAATGCACAAACCAGTAAAAAAAAAAAAACCTGAGGCCGATTAAATGTAAACGATTTTCAAATTGAAAAATGACAATTCACTTTGCTGATGGCAACTTGTGTAAATATCCGGAATATCTGGACGGAATGCTATTTCGAAGCATGTGACCGGATCTTTGAAGGTGTTTCTAGCTAAGTTGATATATAATTAAGGAGGTATTGAACACTTGGGTGCCAAATTCAATTTTTCTCAAAATTTCTTAAATTATATATTTCCTGTCTGTCCATGATTATACAAACTCACATTTGATTCTATCCACAGGAAAATTTTCTACGAAACTTTGAAATGTGCATTAATCAACGTTTTCGTGAATTTCTTGATAACGTCATAATATCGAAAGTGTCATTCAGTTCTCGTAAAGCTATGGGAAATTATTTTCTATGTAACTTCCAAAATCTTTATTAAATACATTGCACTTACAAATGGAAAAGATGAGATGACTCGTGTTTTAAACAAAGGCAGGATACCGGAATCATAATATGACTACTGTCGCCAAAATAATTGCAATTTCGAGCCAATTGACTGTAGTTGTTGATTAATTATTAGAAATTATGTTAATTAATCTTTTTTTCAAAAACTAACAAAATTATCAACAATGTCCAGAAATGATTTCATGATTAAATGAGAAACATTAAGTTTTGGATTAAAACATTACAAAGCTTTATATTTTCCAATTTTTCTTTCGAAAACCGTACATTTTAATGAAAGAAGAGAGGGGATCTCCAAACAAGACCATGTTGCAGCACCAACAGCAAAACACCAAAACACCCGATGCAAAAAAAAAAAAAGACGAGCATAATATGAGACTAAAAAGAGACATACGACATGTAAACATCAAACACAGAAGACTACACATAAACCGACGAGACCAATGGGCAACCGGTGCCGCCTTTGAACGTCTATTTGTAACGCAACTAGCAAATGGTGTGGTTATCCTGGATTACGTGCGCACAACCCTCTCACTTCTCCAATTACCCAGAGTTAGAGTGACATCTGCTTTCCTGTATATTAATTTGTCAACGAATTCACTGTGATGAAGATTGAATTTTCTTTTTCATACATACAAAAATTCAATGCGATACGTTTGGTATCAATGTTTTATTGCATTTTGAATGCGAAGGTTTTTGACGACATTTTCCCCGATAATATCGAAATGACGTCGTTGTTTGCCCATGGATAAAACTCATAAAGTCCAATATTTCTACAATCGCCATAATTTCTTCAAATGACACCGAAATTATTCAAACTTCATCAGGATACTCAAATGTGAATATCAATCAGCATATCAAATGTTTTAAGGAAGTAAAGACTGTACTTTTCCTAGGAAGTGAGAAAATAAAAAATGCCGCCACCATCTTGGTGTTCAACCCTCCTTAAACAAATGTACCATATATACTAGGTAGACATCTATCTGGAAATTCCAAGGAGTTACACACTGACCGATCGTTGAGAAAGTACCCTATAACAGATCCTGTCAAAATTTGGCCATTTTGAAATGGCATTTTGAAAATCGGTCGCAGCATTTAATCGGAAAATGTAAGAAACGTTATC
Organism: Pinctada imbricata; assembly: GCA_033119305.1. NCBI lineage: Eukaryota > Metazoa > Mollusca > Bivalvia > Pterioida > Pteriidae > Pinctada > Pinctada imbricata. The sequence goes on along the minus strand of VSWD01000005.1, from coordinate 85,259,955 downwards.
ATTTATAGCAATAATCAAAATATTTCTTTTACATTTTCTACGACTTCGGCGACATTATCTATAGGCTCATTGATAACCGTCCTGAACGTCATAATAGATTAAGATAGAGAAGGAATGTTACTTCATGACGCTCGAATTTTTGATCGAATAGATAGATAAATCGTCCATCAAATATAAGGAGAAATACCGATCTATTTTAATAAAAAAATACTGCTCATTTTATTTGTAAAATCCGGACTATCCGTTTTCTATAACTGGGCTGTGGACATGGGAATGTCGAACACGTAGGTAATTTATCAGGTAAAAACTAAACACCTTAAAGAATAAGGGTTACTAAAGTCTATGATAGAATAGTTTTAAAGATGTCGGACTAAGACGAAGTAATTTTTGACCACGTCTAGCGAGCTTAAGGAGTCAACGTCTTCAATCATAGAATAATTCACCATTAAACTAATAAGATATACCATTTTCACAGTTTTGGCCGTTGAAACCTGGAGCACAGCTACAAAGGTATCCTTGAATCGTATTCAAACATGTACCATTGTTTAAGCAAATGTTCTCTTGGCATTTGTCGGTATCTGTAATTGTGCAATAGAAACATATGGTTAAACTTATAAAAAGACAGCACACTTGTCTGTGATAAAAAAATATCATATATCATACGTTTTCTTTTAAACGATCGTTAGTGTAACGTGCAACCTTACAACACACGTCTCATAATTTGGATAGAGCTACTTGCTCCAACATTGATTTGTGGAAACCCCAAGAATATAGATAGGGAACTGAGCTAATGTATACAAATAATTGTTACAAATGATTTGGGAATTATGGGGATTATTTATGATCACCAAAAAATCAATATCAATTACAGAAAGAAAAATATAAAAAAACGAGTTCTAATCTAATAATCAAAACGAATTTATATAAAGAAACGAACTGTACGGGTATATCCGGATTTCGATACTATACAATGTATAATATCATATCGACTTTAAATGTCTTCTTGTGTAATGCTGTATCATTTTGTCACATTAGCACCTCTGTGTATCTGGATAAATGTTAAGGTTTTCTGTACCAAATAATGTAGTTCTTTGTATTGCAAAGAAGGGAGGGGATCTCCAACAAGACCCTGTTGCAGCACCAACAGCAAAACACCAAAACATCCGATGCAAAAACACAAAAGAAGAGAATAGTATGAGACGAAAAAGAGACATACGACAGTTAAACATCAAACACAAAAGACTACACATAAACCGACGAGACCAATGGGCAACCGATGCCGACTTTGGACGGCCATTTGCCACGCAAGTAGCAAATGGTGTGGTTATCCTGGATTACGTGCGCACAACCCTCTCACTTCTCCAATCACCCAGAGGTCTCGAAGAACGTACAATTGTGGTGTAAAACAACCTCCTCACTGTAAGATGACATCACACAAACAAGACTGCAAAACGTAGAGGCCCCAGCAACACAGATGAATATGTAAATGGATATAAAAAGAGGGCGTGTGTAGTACAGTCCGTGCGCTGCCGGCTGTAGCGAGCTCATGTATGTAATCACCCGAGGAGTCCGACTGATATTCAGAGAGGACAAGTGGTCGGGGCCCTGTCTTCTCTAAAGGGGTTTGGACAGTGTCCGTCATGGAGTCCCCTTCGTCACAGTCAGTCAGAGTGCAAGTCTCAAGGATGCGCTGGTACAAGACTGTAGATTGGTCAAGTACCAAGCCTAGAGTCCGTTTGGTGACATTAGGATCATATCCATGGTATAAAAGGCGTTTGATGACTCTGACGCATTTTCGATGGTTTTTGCTGCCTACCTTTGATCCTTCTAATTTTGTTTATCATATCACCATAAAAGACAGGTTGTGTAATACCCAAAGTAATGTATAGATCCGAATTTTAAAGAAGTTGACTGTAATTTTTGTAAAATTTCTAGAATGTCTTAACTAATTTATGAAAGCGGAATCCTTGACCTAAAAGTTTTTTGGTAATTTGTAAATTTCTACTGTGAAAATCCAAAATATCAGTACATGCTCTAGCGTACCGGATGAGCTGTGATATGTAAATGCCGTATGACGGTAATCTTGTAACATCACCGTCAAGCCAGGGGAAATTTCCTATTTTGAATCCAAAATCATCCCTTTTGTCATATACACTTGTATGAATCTTTCCGTTTACAATTTTGATATTAAGGTCCAAAAATGGTGTTTCTGTATTTGTAACGTTTGCCTTGTTAATTCTTGTGGATAAATTTCATTCTTATATAATACAAAAGCATGATTGTCAATAATTAGAATATCATCCAGATACCTAGAAGTATTATTGAAACATTTCAGATCATCAATTTTCTTTGCTTGTGAAGATTTTGGATAAATTCCATTTCATAAGTGTATAGAATAAATCTGCAACAAGAGGCGCACAGTTAGTACCCATAGGATGATCTACAACCTGCTTGTATAGATCCTCACCAAATCTAACATAAATATTGTCCAAGAGGAAGGACAAGGTATTACACAGGTCACTACATGTCCATAATTTGTATAATTTCTAGTCTGTCGAGGAAAAGAAACCCTTCGATTCAGATGTACAAATGTAAGTTTTCCGCTTTCGATCAAAACACCATTTGATGAGATTAGATAATCGATCATTAATTTTGTCATGAGGAAGTGTGGTGTACATATTTGAGAAGTCGTATGATGAAATCGTATTGGCTTGGAAATTTCTAGATTTCATTTGTCAATCACATCCCCTGAATTCTTAATAGACCAAAACAAATTTACATCGTTCCTGTTTAGAACCGTTTCACAATATCTAGTTACGTGTTCTTTAATAGCAGTAAGTGCTGACGTCAGATTTCTGGACAAAATTGTAGTGGAGCAGTTACTAGAATTAGCAATAAATCGAAATTTGTAAGGAGACTTGTGCAGTTTCGGTATGCAATATAGTGTTGGGAGATCCAATTTAGAAATAGAGATATTGAATGAAGACAGATCACTGTAATGCTTGTTAAGATGTTAGATGTACTTTCATTGCTTTTGATATAGGTACTAGAAGACGAAAGTTCCGAAACTAAAATTGATATGTAGTAACGTTTTCAAATGATAATGGTGTTGTTGGCTGCTTTATCAGCTAGTGCAAAGACATATTTTTCATGTAAGTTACTTAGTTTGGATTTGAAATATCTTTCTGATTTGGAACGTGGATTTTGAAAAAGATGAGGGTTTTTATGGAAGTTATCTATTCGAATGACAAATATGGATAATGACCATATCCCTGTATACAGCACAAAATCGAATATTCAGAAAATCAGAAACCGAAGGCATATAAAATCAGGATAAAACAGGAACCAAAGCAAACAAACAAAAACCTCCATCACATGAAAAGAAGCGAATCCCCGATATGGGAGTGAGACCAGGTGCCCAGGAAGAGTAAGCATCTCCTGCTTGCATGCAACACCCGCCGCTTCAATTCGGTAGAACTGTCACATCCGGTTACTTCCATTTCGGAAGACATAGAGTACAATCTGTGGTTGGATGGTTTAAATGGTCTATGACAGAATATCATCCACCATTCTGGAGAGTGGGACATCATAGTGTATGACGAGTTCCCCATATCGACCGTAGAACTTCCTCAGTGACGATGTTAGTCGGTCACAAACATATCCCTGATTGAGAAGCATATCTGAAAGACGCCTAGCTCTCAGAACAAAATCCGTAAATTTGGTACTTGCTCTGGCATAGTGTATCAACAGAGATATGGACACGCCATAAGCAGGCGATGAAGGGATGTTGCTACTCAGAAAAGGAAAGTTTGTAATGCTGAAATTGAAGTCGTCACGTTTATCATAGAGTGAGGTGTTCAAGTAACCATCAGTGTTGTAGGACAACATTATGTCCAAATAGGATGCTGAATTATTTGTCTCTGTAGTTTCTTTGACTTCAAGCTCCGAAGGATAGATACTGCTCAGGTAATCCGCGAATTTTGGATTATTGATGGTCAACACATCGTCTATGTATCTGTAAGTGAAGTTGAAGTCAGAAGCTAAATATCTTTTCCCTTCAGAGACCAAAGATTGAATGAATTCGGCTTCGTACGAGTAAAGGAAAATGTCGGCAAGGAGTGGGGCACAATTGGTCCCCATTGGAATTCCGACAATTTGCTGGAAGACCTTTCCTCCAAACACCACAAAAATGTTGTCGATCAGAAAATTAATAATAATGAATAGTATCTGTTTCAGTGTACTTATTGTCAGAATAGGACTTTTCTTTTACAAATGTAGGTTTTATCATAGTTAACAACAATAACTCTGTATTTGCGATTACCGTTCTTACTTGTAAACGCACTACTTATAATTTTTGCGAGTCTTTCTTTCAATTTAGAATGTGGAATTGTAGTGTAAAGTGTCGAACAATCAAAGGCTTTCATCGAATGGACTCTACTATAATGAGTGGAATAATTCAAAATAGTTCAAAATATCCGCGTATATCTAAAATGAGGTTTTTCCAAGTCATTCAGAGCATTGAGGAATAGTACTTTGTACGCGATGATCCCGAAAAATATAAGAGATGTTTAGAAGATCAAAACCTTTGTTAATAAACGGGATTTTTATGAATTGTTGTCTTTTAGAGGAGGTGTTTTTCACAATAGGATAAAGTTTATACTGTGCGAATGAGACAATGATATTAAGTCTGAATCAGTCAGTGTTTCTTAAGAATGCAACCTCTGCTTCATCCAAGAAAGATTTCAAGCGTATAACTGGTATTGACGATAGAGCATGTAACAGCTCATGTCTGCCGCCATTGCGTGCTATAGTAAGTAAATCGTTGAGAAAGCGGTAGACTCTGGATCGTTTTCTTTGTTGTCTGTTTCGTCTTTTCCCGTGCGACCTGCATTTTCTTTTAGTGTTTGGGCGAATTGAAAAGATGTTGATATTGGTAGAAGCTGAGGAAATATTTCCTTGTCCATAGATTTGATCGTTTAAACCAAGAGGGTACGCAGTCTGAAGTTTGGTGATCCAGGCAAGTTCAGCTTGTAGTCGGCGTTTTTTAATTTCGGTCTTACTTTACGTTTTACGTTTTGGAAAACTGGGGTAATAGTGATATCCGAAACAGAATGGTTATATTTAACAAAGTGATTATAAAGAAAGTTTCTTTGTTTTTGTTGACGTGAAGTTCTGATCTTATAAGAATGGTTCCTAAAACGAGATTTTAAAGGTTGGCCTTTCTCACCTACATATTGTGCGCCACATACCCTGGCATTTCGAGTCAATACGTAAATAAGATCTTGAAACGATCAATCGATGTCTTGGTCTACCTCGATGTTGAATTTCTGCCCATTTGTACTAGAGGTTATTGTAGAGTCGCATTTGATGAGGCGACAAATAGCTCATCTTGTACTATTGCACTTGGAAATAATTGAGAACCCTCTGTGTCTGTTGTTGAATGTAGAGCCTGCGGATGGAGTAGTGCGTAAAATACGACTATGGGGTCTAAATTTGAGAGGTGATAAGAGTACACTTGGTGAGGAAAAAAGTTACAATGCAAGTAACATTAAGGTGAGGTGAACCTTGTTTCGTAAGTTAATGCGTCGTTGTCCTTGATTCATGATAGGGTTTGACATGTTTGTTTGCGTGGATACTAGTTTCTTCCAGAATCGTTTCGCTCAAAGTAATTGTTGATTTACTTGCATGACCCGCTGCTATCGACCTTACGATAGACTCGTGCTGATATCATTTTAAAATACGTATTTCTTTAGGAACAAGTAATGACATTACCAATTAAATATATGTTTGAATATACTCATACCTTTCCAATAAAATGTTATTTTGTCGATTATATGTCCAGCTCTTCCAGATATATATGCTAGCTCTCGATTTCTCACCGATATAAAATTTCCATCTTTGAATCCACATAAATCTGTATAACCAGTACTTGTTATGAATTGAATTCCATTGACGAAAGAATCTCCCCATGCATCCACACCTTCTATTAATTCCCCTTGATCTAGTTCCACTTCTACTACCGTCTTTTGCCCTATCCTCCTAGCTTTACCATTTTGTGGTCCGTTTACGCCATCGTAGTTTATTTGAATAGATCCAACGTATTGTTGATAACATTGCATGGTGACGTGTCGTATTGGACCTTCTGTAATTGACCATGTTGATATGTCGTCAAAAGCGCCACCTCTATTACCTCCGATCGAAAGATCGTTTAAAGTTGTTGCAGCTTCTGTAACAAAAATCATCTAAAAAATAGACCATTATAAAACATTCGTGGAATCCATGACAGTATCCCAAACAAAGGAGGGGATCTCCAACAACACCAGGTTGTAGCACCCACAGCAAAAACCCAAAACACCTAATGCAAAAACACAAAGCAGACAAGCACAAAAAGAGACGCGTAAGGGACAAGGAACGTTAACGCACAACACAGAAACATCAAACACAAAGGACTACACATAAACCAACGAGACCAATGGGCAACCGGTGCCGACTTAGGACGGCCATCTGCCACGGAAATAGCAGAAGGTATGGTTATCCTGGATTACGTGCGCACAACCCTCCCACTTTTCCGATTACCCAGAGGTCTCGAAGAACGTACAATTGTGGTGTAAAACAACCTCCTTACTGTCAGATGACCACACACAAACAAGACCGCAAAACGCAGGGGCCCAAGCAACACAGATGAATATGTAAATGGATATAGAAAGAGGGCGTACTTAATACAATCCGTGCTCTGCCGCCGCGAGCTCAAGTATATTATCACCCGAGGAGTCCGACTGACATTCAGAGAGGATAGGTGGTCGGGGCCCTGTCTTCTCTAAAGAGGTTTGGACGGGGCTCGTCATGGAGTCCCGTCGTCACAGTCAGAGTGCAAGGTTTAAGAATGCGCTCGTACAAGACTGTAGATTGGTCAAGTACCAAGCCTAGTGTCTGTCTGGTGACATTAGGATCATACCCACGGTATAAAAGGCGTTTGATGATTCTGACGCATTTTCGATAGTGATGTTGTCTATCTTTGATCCTTCTTATTTTGTTAATAATGTCACCATAAAATGCAGGTTGTGAAATACCCAAAGTAATATACTCTGTTGCCTTTATTGGTCCGAATTTCAGAAGAAGTTGACAATAATTTTTGTAAAATTTCCAGAAAGTCTTTACTAGTTTGTGAAAGCGAAAACCTTGTCCTAAAAGTTTCTTGGTAATTTGTAAATTTCTACTTTGAAAATCCAAAACATCAGTACATGCTCTAGCATACCGCATGAGCTGTGAAATATAGATACCATAGGACGGTAATCTAGGAACATCACCGTCAAGCCAGGGGAAATTTACTATGTTAAATCCAAAATTATCTCTTTTGTCATATACACTTGTATGAATCTTTCCGTTTACAATTTTGATATTTAGGTCCAAAAATGGTGTTTCTGTGTTTGAAACGTTTGCCTTGTTTAAAATCAATTCTTGTGGATAAATAACATTTTTATATTTCTCAAAAACAGGATTGTCGATAGTAAGAATATCATCCAGGTACCTAGAAGTACCCGTGAAACATTTCACATCATCATTTTTTCTTTGCTTTTGAAGATTTTGGATAAATTCCTTTTCATACGTGTATAAAAATAAATCTGCAACAAGAGGCGCACAATTAGTACCCATTGGAATCCCTACAACCTGCTTGTAGAGTTTCTCACCAAATCTTACATAAATATTGTCCAAAAGGAAGGACAAGGCAATACAGGTCACCACATGTCCATGATTTGTTTGATTTGTAATTTGTGGCGGAAAAGAAACCCTTCGATTCAGAAGTAAAAATATAAGTTTTCCCCTTTCGATCAAAACACCATTTAATGAGTTTGGACAGTCGAGCATTTATTTTGTCATGAGGAAGCGTGGTGTACATATTAGAAAAGTCGTATGAAGATATCGTATTTGCTTCAAAATTTCTTGATTTCATTTTGTCAATCACATCCCCTGAATGTTTAATAGACCAAAAGAAGTTTACGCCATTCCTGTTCATGACAGTTTCACAGTATTTTGCCACGTGTTCCTTTATAGCCGTGAGTGCTGACGTCAGATTTCTAGACAAAATTGTTGTTGAGCAGTTGCTAGAATTAGCAATGTATCGAAACTTGTAAGGAGACTTGTGAAGTTTTGGTAAACAGTATATTGTAGGGAGATCCAATTTAGAAATAGGGATGTTAAAAGAAGAAATTTCACTGATATGCTCATTATACATGCAGGCGGAAATGATATAATTTCTAAAACGTGGGTCCTGTAGCATCATATCCCACCTATCCTGCTACATCTTTCGATAAATTTTTGGACATAATATCTTTCATACTCCTTGGTCATTATACATTTTTTACATTCAGGATCACTGACGAAGGTTAAGTTCCCGAAACGTGCATGTCTGGTCCATGCTGCAAATTTATCAGTTCTTAAATGATGATATTGAACTTTTAATCTTTAACATTTGTACCACTTGGGTAGTATCACTGCTTTTGGACCAGGACTCCCCGAGGACACATGTAGCCAAGTTCGATCAACTTCAGTTGATCATTTCTTCAACGCATTCGAAAATTTCTGTTATCAAAATTTCTTGAAATTTCTAAAACGTGGCGGCATCATATTCCACCTATCCTGCTACATCTTTCGGACATACATTTTTGGACATAATAACTATCACACTCTTTGGTCATATACATTGTTTAGATTGAGGATCACTGACCAGGGTTAAGTACCCAAAACGTGCATGTCTAGTCCATGCTGAAATTTATCAGTTCTTAAATGATGCTATAGAATCTAAACACATTTAACATTTGTACCTCTTGGTGAATGTCACTGCTGGTGGAACAGGAGTCTCCGAGGGCACATGTAGCCAAGTTCGATTAACTTCGGTTGATCGTTTCTTCAACGCATTCGAAAATTTCTGTTAATCAAAATTTCTTGAAATTTCTGAAACATGGCGGCATCATATTTCACCTATCCTGCTACATCTTTCGATAATTTTTTGGACATAATAACTTTCATACTCTTTGGTCATATTACATTGTTTAGATTGAGGATCAATGACGAGGGTTAAGTACCCGAAACGTGCATGTCTGGTCCACGCTGCAAATTTATCAGTTCTCAAATGATGCTATCGAATTTGAAGACGTTTAACATACTAGTGTCTATACGGTATCTATATCTCACAGCTCATCCGGTATGCTAGAGCATGTACAGATGTTTTGGATTTTCATAGTCGAAATTTACAAATTACAAAGAAAATTTTAGGTCAAGGTTTTCGCTTTCACAAACTAGTAAAGACTTTCTGGAAAGGGGTAGGTTCACTAACTGCCAAAATCGGCCCTAAATTTTTGCGAAAAATAATTTTATGAAAATTATGATTCAGGATCTCTTATATTTATCTCAAATACCTGCCGATATAGAAAGTAAATATTTTTCATTGTCAAAACGTCACGTGCGTTAGTTATGACGTCACATTTTGACGTCATTTGCTCTGCAGGACGGAAAATGAAGGAAAATCGTCATATTTTTTGCATAAATCTTTAAAATTAGTATAGGCGCCAACCCTCACCCAACATAAATTTTATGTTGATCGAAAGATAGATTACAAATCTAACTTTTTATTTAAAAATTATTTTGGGTGAGGGCTGGCGCCCTACTTATTTTCATAAATTTTGACCAAAATTATGCCAATTTGTCACGATTTTTCAGCATTTTACTACTTTAAGCCGATTTTGAAGCCATATCTTTCGTTGTATTGCACGTAAATTGAAATATTCATTTGGTATTTCAAACAACCACACATTTAACTTCCTTGATACGAAATACAATCGAAATCTAAAACATTCTAAAATTAGGGCCGATTTTCCATGTTCCCGAACCTGCTCCTTTTACAAAGATTATGATCAACTTCTTTTGAAATTCGGACCCATTAAAGCAACAGAGTATATTACTTTGGGTATTTCACAACCTGCATTTTATGGTGACATCATGAACAAAATAAGAAGGATCAAAGGTAGACAGCATAACTATCGAAAATGCGTCAGAGTCATCAAACGCCTTTTATACCGTGGATATGATCCTAATGTCACCAGACGGACACTTAGTTTGGTACTTTACCAATCTACAGTC